>OX371179.1:7070513-7670513 GCA_947310635.1 Leptodirus hochenwartii | reverse complement strand
AAATTGTTAAAGTTTTATGTTGTTTAACAAGTTAGTGCGATTGAAAAAATGAAAGTTGTAGAAGGTAAGGTTGGCCAAGGGATAATCTAAGTGTAAGCAAATTTTAAAAGTTTAAATAAGTCAGTTATTTCAATTGAATTGATAAAATAATAGTTGTATGAATTTTACACTTTAAAAAATTGTATACAAATTTTATTAGCAAGGGTTGAGTTATTTAATTGTAGAGTAATTTAGATACATATTTACATCAACATTATTCATTTAATACTTTTTTTTTTGAGTTTGTTTACATTTTGAAAATCCATTGTTTACATTTTGAATTTGATTCGTACGACTTCAAAATGCTTTTAAATAATCTCAGCATTATATTTAATTAAAATAGATTGAATCCGGATATTTATTAAAAAATATAAGAAATAAATTTTCTATATAATATAATAAATATAGCATTTATAACAAAACTGATATTTTTAATCAATAGCAAACAATAATTAATTATCTACTACGACTCTCCACAATTTTTTAAACTAATTGTCCATTTAAAACAATTGTATATCAAACAATGTTATTGTAAACCTGCAACTACCCTGTCTTATATATTTGCAACTTGCGGCAAGGTTGTTCCAATGTCGTTGTCTTGGCGCACCTGATACTCTCGCTGCATGTAACGATTCAGTACAATTTCAGCAACCAGTGTTAGTGCGTCGAAGCATCTTCGCTCCCACATATTCCCGGCTACAGCTAAAACTAATCAACCTATGTAGGTGGGAATGGTGTCCAATTGTGGGGGACGACATTTGGAAGAGAATGGCGCTTGTCTCATCCCTGGAGAACGAACGGTTTGGACGGGATGGACCGATGAGTGCTGTGGAACAAAAAATCAAGTGATCTGCTGAAAACTGTGTGGCGACGTCACGCTTCCACCATTTGGTAGTGAATTTGGCTGTGCTCGTGTCCTTGCTGAAACGGCGCGACTTATTCCGAACAGGGTAAGTTTCTTGAACGGCACTCGAGCGTAATATAAGCGACTGCGCGTGCGCTGCCATTGTCAAATATAGACTCGGACATTGTACAATTTACGTCAATTAATAGCTCCCAAAGCGGGAAATATTAGTCCCTGATTTAATTTATTTATGTTTTAGTATTATCTAATTAGTAATTAGTATGTTCATTAGTCTTGGTGATTTATGGTGATCATAATGCACATGTTTCCAAGCAGTATTGGGTGGCATTTTGTTATCTAATGCGTTAATTGTAAATATGAAACACACACATTTCGTTCCTGTCGCAGTTTTGTTATAAATGGACTAATTTAGTTTGATGTATTAAACACAAATCTACTTAAATTTAAGACTGATGATGAGAGGTAACTGATACTCTCGAAACCGGTCTTAATACAATTTACAGTTATGATTCTGTAGTGTTTTTTATTAAAAAACATAAAAAAGGAGGCATAAAGGCAGTTCTTTACAACGTTTCATTTCAATAATGCTTCCAGACGGATTCAAACATTATATAATGACAAAGTTATTATAAAAATATATATTTCAAAGCGTAGTTCAGTCCCACGCCGGAATTTCTTATTTAAACAAATTCAAATAGACAAAAGAATATTTTCAAGTATACAGAGCATTCCATTTGCCATGTTTGTACCAACTTTTTAATTTGATATGATGTGATGTATTATTTTTTGCATTGTCGGACGTATTTTTTTTGTATATTGTAAATTTTATGCAAATCTTATTTTTTTTTTTAATTCAAAACAAATCATAGAATAATATTAAAATCAAATAGACTATTAGATGACGAGTTTTCCTAAAAATGATGAAAATTTATCACAAATTAATTATTGATCTGAAAAAAAATGATTGCATATTTGAATAAGGAAAAATCGATTTTTTTTTAATTTCTTTTTTTTTTGGTGGTTTTATGCTGAACATCAACGTACATTTGGTTAAAATTTGCACCTTGTTTATTGTGCTTTAGTTAAAAATTTTTTTTCTGTATTATTATTTTTTTATAAATTTCCATTTAGTTTATTAATAAGGAAGAATTACACTATTTATCCGTTCAAATCACTTCCTAAGAATATCGCCGACAAACAAATATTTTATTAATTTTACCTGAAGTAACCCATTGCCTTAATTTTTTGATAAATTTTGTTCATGTTTAAAATTGCTTTTAAAACAATTCAAATCCTTTTCGAAAAGATTTATAGAAAACACGTCATAACGTTGTGTTCATGTCGATTTTTATTTTAAATAACGGTGCTTTTATTTCATTCGAAATTCTCGTTAAAAATAGGAATTTCGAAATTATATAGCCAGCGCATTTAATTCGTATATTTACGAAATTTCTGAATTTTTTCACTTGTTTAAAACGTTATAAAGCACACAGAGAGTGTATAAGCGAATCTCTTCGCATCACGCCATGTGAAGAGAAATACAGTTTATAACGCTGTTGTTACCAAAATCATTAATCACGAGTAATAGATATATCATATTGACAAAGTTCCCTCGCCTCGTCGACCTTGTCTTATCGCAGAATGATAAATTATGTCTGCATATGACTGTTGTAGAGAAGCAGCATCTTGCACGGAGATATTAAAATGCATGGTGCAATAATTATTATTGTCAAACAATATTTTGAGGATTGGATTTGTACACCTGTCCGATTATGGTAAAAGGATACATACTTTAGTCGAGTATATTAAAATATAAAAAATTTTTTAAACATTTTTCTAAAAATGTTCACAATATCAAGCGTATATAAAAGGTGTTCATTTTTGTACATGATAGCATCATGGTAGTGGTACGCAAACAGAACATAGCATATTGAATATGGATGTAAATTTTATGAATTTTTAATTTATAAAATAAATTTATAAATTACAAATTCCAATTTGTAATGATTTGTAATGATTTACGGAATAACAAAGCAGCGGGGATTGATATGATACCAGCCGAATTAATAAAACACGCAGGGGAAAAAATGCAGGAGCGATTATACAGGTTAGTTTGTAAAATATATGAGAAGGGAGAAGTACCACAGGATTTTCAGCGTAGTAGAATAGTAACAATGCCGAAGAAAATAGGAGCTAATTTGTGTGAGAACTATAGGACCATTAGCCTACTATCACATGCATCGAAGATATTGCTAAAGATTATTTATAGGAGATTAGAAAATAAAGTAGAGGAAAGGCTAGGAGAAGATCAGTTTGGTTTTAGGAAACACAGAGGGACGAGGGAGGCGATTCTAGCACTAAGAACGGTAGTAGAAAAAGAAAGAGGGTAGGAAAGGTAACTTGCATAGCTTTTGTAGATTTAGAAAAGGCATTTGATAATGTAGATTGGGACATAATGTTTAGAATTTTAAAAGAAACGGGTATAGATTATAAGGATAGGAGAATAATTTTTAATTTATATAAACACCAAACTGCCTTAGTTAGAATTGAGGGGGAAGAAGAGGTAGCAAAAATAGGGAAGGGAGTTCGGCAGGGATGTACACTTTCACCGTTATTATTTAATCTATATATAGAAGATGCAATAAACAAAGTAAAAGAAGAGTATAGTGTAGGTGTGAATGTACAGGAGAGAAAATATATATGTTGAGATTCGCCGACGATATAGCTATATTGGAAGAAAGCGAAAAGAATTTAGAAAGGGTATTGAATGGTATGCAGGCAGTATTGACTAGGGATTTTAACATGAAAATAAATATAGGTAAAACTAAAGTGATGAGGTGTGACAAAAAGGAATGCCGTAGAAAAATGAGGATCACAATAGGAGATAATAGAATCGAAGAAGTGTCAGATTTTTGTTATTTAGGCAGTAGAATCACAAAAGATAATCGAAGCAAGGTAGATATAAAAGTGTAGGACAGCACAGGGTAGGAAGGCATTCGTAGAAAAGGAACAGATTTTAAGATCAAATATTGACTTGGGTATTAGAAAAAGATGACTGAAGGTATATGTTTGGAGTGTAGCACTGTACGGGTGTGAGGCGTGGACTATAGGAAAGGAAGAGAAGCGTAGATTACAAGCATTCGAAATGTGGTGTTATAGGAGGAGGATGAGGATTGGTTGGGAAGATAAAGTAACAAATGAAGCTGTACTAGAGTTAGTAGGGGAGAAGAGAAGTATTTGGAGAGCGTTACAGCGTAGGAGAGACAGATTAGTAGGGCATATTCTTAGGCATGGGGGGATTATGCAATTGATCATAGAAGGTAGAGTGGAGGGAAAGAGAGGGGTAGGTAGGCCTAGATTGGAGTATGTGAGTCAGATAGTTGAAGACGTTGAGATGAATAGCTATAGGGAGATGAAGGGATTAGCTCAGGATAGATCGGCATGGCGTGCTGTTTCCAACCAATCTTTAGGATTGCGGACTCTTTAACTAACTAACAAATTCCATCCGGAATTAAACACTTTTTGCTATTCGTCTGCGTTTCTTGAATAATCTTCGATCGCCTGTCAAATTTGCAAATTCATCCCACTTACATCTAATAAAAATACACTATTATTTCAATATTTCTGATATTTATTTGAATAAATTACGTGGCAAAGAAATCACAGCGATTTAACTCGCATACAGTTTTTATTCCGATCCTATTAAAAATAAATGCAGTATATTTTCTTTTGAATGTTTTTATTATATCATTTGTTTATAAAACTTGCGATTTCTTGCGTATTTTTTAAAAAAGATTTTTCGGGTACTGGTCAATAGATAATATTATTCGTCGTTGACTGGTTTAATGAATAATGAATGCTTTAATGAAGAGTCAAATATCTCAAAGTTAGTATAGAATATCACCCAAATACCGTAACTGAAAGCATTACGTAGCTAGATGCGCATTTCGAAGGCTATGCCCCCATCTTCAGTAGCACAAGATTTGATCTATAATACATATTTAAAAAAACATTGACACATACATGTCATTTGTTATACAGAAAAATCATCGAAATGGAATATCGTCGAAAATCGTTATCGTTGTTACAGCAATTGTCTTTTTTTAATATCACAATTAATTACAAAAAGTATTAAATTCATTATGAAAGATTGTATGTTTCTTATTGCTTGAGATGTGATCCACATGTATGGAATTTATTCATCGAAAGTTGTATGATGATGTTTTTTTCTCGACAATTTTTTATGCAATAAAAAATTTCTTCTTCGGAGGGCGCTGAAAACATGTATTCATTATTGAATCTGAAACAACATTCAAGGCGATATAAACATTATGTTAATTGTTTGGGAATAATTAGCGGGCAATGAAATTAATGAACCGTGGAATAATGAATATGAAGATCTGTCAAATACAACAACGGGCAACGTTTTGATGGTCAGGCCATCGGGAACAAGGTGGGAGTAATATGTAGACGTCGAGGCCCCGGAGTGGAATATATATTTTTGTAACGATGAATTACGAAACTTAAATAATAATATACGAAATAAAATACGAAACTTTTTGGAGTAAAGTTTATTTTAGGATCAAACATAAAATGTAAACCAGGCGCTGTTAAAAAAATTATTAACTAGCTATTAGTATAGACGTTTTCAAATCACTGCGTAATCGATTGTGCGAAAAAATCGCGCGTGATTCAATTAAATTAATTATTTTGTTGATTTCGTGAAATCTCGTAGTATCTCGTGCCTCTACGAAGCCTCACTTCGGCCCCAAACGCAACACAAACCTTCTCTAGACGATTAGAGGTACTATAGACTTGCGAACGAGGAAAGCTCTTCGCAGGAGATATCAAAGAGCAGATTAACGGCAGCAGAAGCGGAGCAGACCTGATGTGATGCTTTGAATCAGATGCAGCCCAGCATCCGCAGAAGCGGATCCGCCCGCAGTCATTAGAACTGGTTCTTTATTTCAGTCGGTAGCGCGCCGTGGCTGAAGGATGCACGCCAACGCCAACTGCATTATTACATACTACAAACGTATAACGAAATTACAAATATTACCTTTGCTTCTTGTCAGCGGTACCGAAACAGTTTTTTTTAAATATATAATGCGTGGAATGCTTGATATTTGCATTAGTAGACTGCACATGCGATTAATCGAAGCATTTCTTCGCCAAAAAAAAAAAAAAAAACCACCCCCTTAATAAATAAATATTAGCGACATATGTAATTTACTAATGTGCTGTTATTGGGGATATGTTGCTTGGAATATATTGAAGAGTTATCCGTGAAATGGATGATTTTTTTTTATATCATTGGTCCGTGCCTAGAAGAAAAGGCAATTTTATTTAAGAACCACTCAGCATCTTAGTAGTACTTGAGATCGTACTTGTTCTGGTATTATTCTGGTCAGAAAACGGCATGTAAGAATATTACTATAAGGTCCGGCAGCAGCAACAGCAGCAGGTGTTAGTGGGTGTTGTTGCTCTGGTTTTTTTCAATATCCGATCTGTGCAGAGCCGTAATTAAGATTTTGTAGCCTGTAGTAGCTATAAATAAAAATTGCGTACAGGTATTTTATTAAAAAATATGTATTTCACACAAGAAGTACTACAATAACAAAAATATATAACACGTGCATCTGCACGTAGAAGAATATCTTTAGAGTAGCATTTTTAGTCGCCATATGACTGGCTTAGAATCAACAAGTGATATTTTCTAAAAATTGGTGATAAGTGAGGTAATGGAAACTAGGTATGCACAAAATGTTGGATCTAACTAATTTCCTAGACAGTGCCGCACTCTATCGGACCTTTATTGTGAAGACGTTTTTGCGAAGACGTTACCTTGATCATTTTTTTAAACAGATTTTCTTTTTATTTTACTGTAATTGCACCAAAAACATTATAATAGACTAACATACATATTAAATACAAAAACAATAAAATTACTTAAGACTAAAAATAAATACAACAAAAAAACCTTGGACAGTGACTTACTCAGAACTGCAAATATGTCACTTGTTAGTTAATGACATTTTGTTTTCAAACTACATACCTTTGAAAATTGGTACACCTCTAAGTCAATCTATGTCGCACGTGATTATGATGATACTTTTTCATACTTTTTTCAAAATTAAGATATAATCAACTTCAAATTTGCCTCCATTTTTTTAGTAACTTGAAAATTAAATTTTAATTTCCCATTTTTGTTGTGCGATTTCTAATATATATAGCATTGCTAAAACTAAATATGCTTTATTTCCTTAATTAATTAAGATTTCTGTAATAATTATGCAATAAAATGATTGTCGTAACTTTTGTGAATTATATCGTAAATAATGTTTTAACAAGAAGACCATTTTCGATTGATAGTAGACTTTTAAGCTACTTAGTTTATTGATTTGTTTATTATTATTAGTAGTACGTTATCATACGGATATAATACAAGTTAAACAATTTAAAAGAAAATATTATACGTAATAAACTAGTACAGAAGGTAAGTGATTAAACATGTTGAGATGGTAATCATATCATTGATTAGGAAATCATTGACGGAGTAATAATTCAATGTTTCTTAAGACAACTGATTATTCGATAGGGTCAAGATTTCTATCGGTAGATGGTTATAAAATTTCAAAGCATATTGATTTCTATCAACCAACAGTCGTCTATATTTACAAAATAATTATATCTCTTCGTAATATAAACCTAATTTCAAACATTTATAGTATCAATTTTGCGGTAAATCATCTCATTTTTTTTTAACGCATGCGCTATTTTACGTTCGTAAAATTTGGCCGGGGCCTTCTTGGCTATACCCTAGATACGGGCCTGGATCGGTGCGTTGCGTGGACGAACTCAACTACTCTCTGTCTGTATTGTATGTAATTTGGTGCTTGCTCGGGCACTTATATATTTGCTCATCTTCTCCAGATTTAATTATAATATTTATCAGTACGGGCATTCAGTAAAACTTGCTCTTGCTCCCGTTTGAAAAAAAAAAACATTTGAAATTACCAAAAAAAAACCAATTAAAGCGGTAACAAAAGAAAGATAACGCAAATGCGAGAAATTAAAGTTAGAGGCGCAAATGATATTTCTGAATTAAATAGCTGTGGGTAATATAGATAATATAGGTAAAATATAGTAATACGAGGACAATTAAAACCAGACCAAATTTTATACATACATTGCTTCTATTAATAGATCATATTATTTATTTTTAGTTTTTTTTTATAATATCTATTTTACGGAGAGGTAATCTAATATAAGTGTCAATGTTATTTTCGATATCGTACTCTATTTAAGAACTAACTGATGTTTCTACAGGACAATGTATGAACGATTAAAATTTTCATATATTGAATAGATTTTGCTCTTCATATTGTGAATGATTGGTTCATACGCTACCCGAGTTCAAAATCAAAACAACTCTAAAACTAATATAGTTTCGACAGAGTTTGTGCAGAACGAAGGATTATAAAGGATTATAAAGTGAAAATAAATATGAGTAAAACCAAAGTGATGAGGTATGGACAAGAAGGAAAGCATAATGCAAGATGATGGTTAGAATATGAGATGATAAAATAGATAAAATGTCGTGTCAGATTTCTGTTATTTAGGTAGTAGAATTACACGACAAACGAAGTAAAGTATCTATAATTAAAAATAAATATTTTAATAAATATTTATTTGAAGTGAAACTTCTATAAGCGCGGTAGGGCAAATTGGCCTGAACGTCAGGAAAAGTGAAACACGCTACGCGCATGCGCCGCGTGTACGTAGCATAAGGCAACCAGTAGACGCTTGCGTATTTTATTATATATTACACAAACACAGCTTAATCTTTTAGCTAACAATTTCCATTGTGTGAAAAGTGAAATGGAGAAAAAGACAAGTACAGACGAAGTGCGAGCCTTTAAAGAACGGAATAAACCGCCAAGAAAAGTGCCAACAAGTACCTTGGAAAGAAGTAGAGAGTATCGAGCCAGGCAAAGGGCGTTAAAGAAACACGGTAGACAACATACCCTTCCAACGACCGCAAATACACTGGATGGATCGATACCGTCGTTAAGTGAGGACACAGTGAGTGGTATAGAGAATTTGATTGCCACTGAAGTCTACACGTGAAGATACACGCGGTGTATGAGATCAACGAAATGAATCTGATACAGCTGAGCGAGCCATCGACAAATATAAATGCACCCACTAGTGCATCATACACAAAATTTACATTCTTTCAACCTGCTCGTCGTGAATTTGATAAACAATTGTTCAATAATCCGCTAAGTACAGTGTGTTGCATATGTGATCGAATATGGTTTAAGAACGATGTGAAACCTGTTGATCCTAAGCACGAGCAACTTTTACATACTGCGTTTCCAGCCATTATTATTGAAGATGTGATAGCGTGCAATTCATGCCGAAATGCTCTCACTCGGAATACCATTTCAATGTTATCGAAGTCAAATGGTTTTGTCTACCCAGAATTACCTGGTCATCTACCAAAATTAGATTTAGTGTCAGAGAGGTTAATTTCACCCAGAATTCCATTTATGCAAATTCAACGTTTACGACATGTACATGGTCAACATGGGATTTATGGGCAAATTATTAATGTTCCAATATCTGTGAATACGATGGTGAATCATTTGCCAAGAGACAATGATGATGATCATTGTATTAATGTCCACATAAACAGAAGAAAAATACACAGATCGAGTTATTTAATTGGTTTGGTGAGAAAAAGAACCATAAAAAACATGGCTACAATATTTAATCCAAACTCATCTTTATAAACTGCACGACATTATAGTTAAAAATGCTTTCTTTGATGATCAGAGTGTCAATCAAAATTAATCAAATCCTTAACAAATGGAAAAAAAGCAATGCATAAAATCAACCTTTCCTAGGAGCTAAGAAGTTTCACTTCTACCGCGCGAGAGCATCACGCATGTTTTTTTTTGTTCCTATTTTGAGGTTATTAGGTAAGTGAGCTTATTGCTCAGCACAGATTTGTATTTTCCAATTTATGCAATCATATTTTATAAGAGATAAAACTTTATACTCCTTTACTCTGCTATGCATACAGTTAAAATCGCGATTTTAGAATTACTAGGAATTTTACGAAATTACGCAAAATTACGCGAAATTGAAAAGAAACGATTATAAAAGTTTTAATTTTTTTATGAAGTCTTATTATCTTGAAGATTTTTTAAGTAAGATTGAATTACTCCGTCAAGTTAAAGCTGATTAACATTTTGCTTAATTTATTATTTTATAAAAAATTTGCCAATTAAAAATAAAATCAGCTACTTTAAAAAGCCTAAATGTCTAAATACTAAATACAACACTGTACAAAACTTAATTTAATCATATAAGAACAAATTTAAAATAAAAGAACTTTAAATTATCGATTGTTTGATAGTCGATATTTTTTTAAGGATATTAAAAAATTATGGCACATTGTTAGACTTCTAGCGTTCTTTACTATTTTTTTTTCATTCCCCTATTTAGACACACTTCTCTAATTTCTTAATTCATTTCATATCATCTCTTTTTTTACTCATTCATATTTCCCTAGCTCATTATTTTCCCTATCTTAAGGGTAGCTCTGCTCTATTCTTTATATATTTGGCAGTTTTTCAGACAAAATTAATGTCTTCTATAAAATTTTATCTATACATCTACACTACGCATACAACAAATCATTGCCTTAGAAGTAAAACTGGACAAGTCCAAATTTTGAACAACTCGATATTACGCATCGAAATTTAATAAGAAAATTTATTATGAAAATTTACAACTGTTTCAATACGTAAAATGGATTTAATGAAAGCACGGACTTGTTCCGTTTTACCTTTAAGCCGAAGATATGCGTGATTGGCGTAACTTATGCAGAAGTGGTAATTATCATATCGTGTAGCTTCCGAAACTATGCGTGTGATGTGTTTTTTGCTTGTTTTCATTCATCTTGCTGCTTCAATCTTCGTATCTTCGCTTCAATCGAAAAGAGCAACGTCGGTAGGTGTAAGATAATTACTTCCACAGTGGAGGCGCGTTCGCTTGAGATGCCTTATAACACAGCGAATATGCTAAAATGAGATAGCGGTTAGGATGTAATTCGTATTAGATGATGCAGTACTTTTGTAGCTGCGTAGGTTTACCATTGTTGCATTTTTTTTTAAAATTAATGTGTTTTATTTGTTCATATACACAAAATTTCAAATTATGTAGTTTATTTAGATATTTTGTTGCCAGAAATGTTATTACTTTGTAAAATTTACTAATGTAAACTTCTTAGCATTACTTCCTAGTTATTCGTTATTTTATTACCAAACCAGTTTATTAACACTATATACGATAATTTAAGCAAAGCGATAGCAATCTTTAAATTTTTGATATCATAATCACAATATTTCTGCTATTTTTCTACAATAAGATCAAAGTTTGAATTTAAAAATCAAATGATTAAATGTACTAATATTTTTACCAATTATAATGGAACATATTGTGTTATTGAATATAGTATAGGAATTAATAAAAGGATTTATATAAAACACGCAGGTACCCTAAAGAGCAGTATATTTTTACTGGCTTCATTTGTTTATTAGCTATGTACTATTAAACATATAACTTAAGGGGATACCACACTTTAAAAATGTAGATTTATCGATGAATTTTAATTTAGTCTGAAATTTATTGCATTGTACAATCTTGCCTATTGTGAATTGTGTCCATAATGTAGTACCTTGAGCAAATTGTAGATATCGCTGTTGTTGCACCAAAAATAGCTCAAATTTGTAGGTTTATGTGGAATATGTATAATTGGGCAGTAAATTTCTACTTCGTTAACATTGCCGGCATAAATGATCCTAAAATGTATGGTATCCCCTTAATAATATTATTATTTAACGAAGATTCTGTATACGCATCTTTGCTTATTTATATCCAAAATATTTTTCATCTGATGGCCAAGTCAACTAATATTAAAAATTGGCTTTAAAATTTTTCAATGCATTAATTACATTAATTGTTTCGTTCGTTTACACATAAAATTTTCATCATATAAAAAAAAAATTCTTTTGACGAACAACATAAATAATACGCATACGTTCATGAAATGTATATATTTGGCAACGCTGTTTTATCTTGATGCGTTTACACCTTCCGGGCATTTCGCTATGAATTTAAAAGTTTCGGCCCCGTAATGAAAACGATATAGGTTAGAAGACCCCAACAGGCAATTTAATGCAATATAAATTATAAATCAACTGACTACTGGTGCTACTATTCATCAATGCAAATTTTGAAAACACCGCTCAAGCTGCTAATAACTCTTCTGCGTGGAAGTGTGTTCAAGTTGGTTTAATGAATGCACTCGAATAGTAAAGTCACGGTAGCGCGAAGCTGAGGTTTCGGATTAGACGTAACGCGTTTTCATATCACATGCCGCTTTTTTATGCGCGTATTTTATTTTATATTTTAGCCGGTGTGCGTTAAAATGGAGATGTTCATGTTGTTATTAGTTGTCCAAATAATTTCCTGTTAAAAATTGCGAGTTTTGTTCGATACGAGTTGTATAAAAAATTATTTTTATCTTCTGTTTCGGTTCTAATACAACTTATAACCGAATATTAAGTCACACTTATTTACTTTGATATATTACGCAAATTGGAATCGCTTAATTTGTTACACTTACAAATATAAACATATCTGGAAAAGTCTCTAATAAAAATATCAAAACTATGTTTTTGCAAAAATATTGTTGGTAGTTGAAATAGTATTATTTACATAATATGAACAAATCGAACATTTCGTTTTTTTTTAATGTGTAATTTTCAGCCAAACGACCAAACTAGTAAAAAATATTATTTATTTATTTTCCTTATTGAATTTGGTATTAAAATGAAGTATTAGGCACAAAGAAAAGGGCAGGTAGGAGGGAATGGATCACGGAAGAAATAGTTGAAATGATAGAAGCAAGAAGGAAAATTAAAATAGGAAACACAGAAGCAGGACACAAAAAATATAAGGAACTAAGGAACTTAATTAATAGGAAATGCAAGCTAGCGAAAGAAGAGTGGATAAAAGGAAACTGTGAGGATATTGAGGAGGATATGAGAAGAGGTAAAGTAGATTTGGGCTACAGGAAAATTAAGTCACATTTTTCTAAAGTAAAACCAAAGGGTAACATTATATGTGATAAGCAGGGTAAGGAACTCACAGAAAATAAGGAAAAAGCTAGAAGATGGAAGGAGTATCTTGAAGATTTATATAAAGGTAGGCAGGACATGGAGGAGCTAGAAAGTGTGGAACAGATAGATGAGGATGACTTAGGTCCTAGCATACTTAGGTCAGAGTTTCATAGAGCATTAAATGATTTACGGAATAACAAAGCAGCGGGGATTGATATGATACCAGCCGAATTAATAAAACACGCAGGGGAAAAAATGCAGGAGCGATTATACAGGTTAGTTTGTAAAATATATGAGAAGGGAGAAGTACCACAGGATTTTCAGCGTAGTAGAATAGTAACAATGCCGAAGAAAATAGGAGCTAATTTGTGTGAGAACTATATGACCATTAGTCTACTATCACATGCATCGAAGATATTGTTAAAGATTATTTATAGGAGATTAGAAAATAAAGTAGAGGAAAGGTTAGGAGAAGATCAGTTTGGTTTTAGGAAAAACAGAGGGACGAGGGAGGCGATTCTAGCACTAAGAACGGTAGTAGAAAAAAGAAAGAGGGTAGGAAAGGTAACTTGCATAGCTTTTGTAGATTTAGAAAAGGCATTTGATAATGTAGATTGGGACATAATGTTTAGAATTTTAAAAGAAACGGGTATAGATTATAAGGATAGGAGAATAATTTTTAATTTATATAAACACCAAACTGCCTTAGTTAGAATTGAGGGGGAAGAAGAGGTAGCAAAAATAGGGAAGGGAGTTCGGCAGGGATGTACACTTTCACCGTTATTATTTAATCTATATATAGAAGATGCAATAAACAAAGTAAAAGAAGAGTATAGTGTAGGTGTGAATGTACAGGGAGAGAAAAAATATATGTTGAGATTCGCCGACGATATAGCTATATTGGAAGAAAGCGAAAAGAATTTAGAAAGGGTATTGAATGGTATGCAGGCAGTATTGACTAGGGATTTTAACATGAAAATAAATATAGGTAAAACTAAAGTGATGAGGTGTGACAAAAAGGAATGCAGTAGAAAAATGAGGATCACAATAGGAGATAATAGAATCGAAGAAGTGTCAGATTTTTGTTATTTAGGCAGTAGAATCACAAAAGATAATCGAAGCAAGGTAGATATAAAGTGTAGGATAGCACAGGGTAGGAAGGCATTCGTAGAAAAGGAACAGATTTTAAGATCAAATATTGACTTGGGTATTAGAAAAAGATTACTGAAGGTATATGTTTGGAGTGTAGCACTGTACGGGTGTGAGGCGTGGACTATAGGTAAGGAAGAGAAGCGTAGATTACAAGCATTCGAAATGTGGTGTTATAGGAGGATGATGAGGATTGGTTGGGAAGATAAAGTAACAAATGAAGCTGTACTAGAGTTAGTAGGGGAGAAGAGAAGTATTTGGAGAGTGTTACAGCGTAGGAGAGACAGATTAGTAGGGCATATTCTTAGGCATGGGGGGATTATGCAATTGATCATAGAAGGTAGAGTGGAGGGAAAGAGAGGGGTAGGTAGGCCTAGATTGGAGTATGTGAGTCAGATAGTTGAAGACGTTGAGATGAATAGCTATAGGGAGATGAAGGGATTAGCTCAGGATAGATCGGCATGGCGTGCTGTTTCCAACCAATCTTTAGGATTGCGGACTCTTTAACTAATTGAATTTGGCCATTGACGCTACATTTTATAACGTATTTTACTCAATACTAGTCTACAAACTTAATTTTCATCCTAAATTATTTTTATATAGGAAAGGTTAAAGCTACATCTTCATTATAGGGATATATTTTATGAATATATATATATATATATGAATATATAGAAACAAAGAAATATACTAGATATTTTGAACTTTTATCCCTATTGCGAAACATCGAAAATAGTAAATATTATATTTTTGCAGGATTTCATTAAATTTGCAGTATTTCATTTTATTGGTTATTATTTTTACCGTAATAGGAAATTTTATTTATACCGAGAATAATTAAAGTTAGAATAAGCTCATTGGACTACCCAAGTTGAATCGTTCTTCGTCTCCAGTGAGACGAAGAACGTTTCGGTGACTTAAGAATAATATTATATAAATACATACAATATTTTTATAGTGAATTTCTCCACGTTGGAATTCTGTCCAAGAGTATTTCCCATGCTTAAATTATCAGCGAATTTGTTTCAATTGAAATAGTTTAATAAAAAAGATTGCGCTACTTTACAACGTTGTATTAAAAGACAAATTTGACCATTATATTTTAATTTGACCATTATATTTTTTCCGGAACAAATGTGCAAAAAATTGTCCTACAAATTGATCAATTTTTTTGTTCAACTTAAATTTTATGCCCTTTTTTTTATATAATAAAAGTATTAACAATTCCTTGATATCCAGAGACAATCTCTGTCATAATTTTTAATTTTTCAATAATATAATTTTCATTAAAGCTAATCAAATAAAAAAATGTGGCAATATATTATTTTTTATTTAATTTGCAACCAAACAAATGGTTATGTTAAGGAATTCTTCTGCAGAATATCAAATGCTACAAAATTTGATTATTTTTTATGCATCCGAATTTATAACATGCACCGGCTATTACAAAGTTAAATTTGCAATTCTAGATATTTCTAAATTTTTTACATTCTTCGCCCGAGCCACTGTGTAATTATTTTTCAATAATTTTGAATATCAATGATGATGAATGCATTGTTTACAAATTTCCGAAAGAATTATAAATTCGACTGCCATTAGGGATAAGTAATCGTCCAAGATTGCATAAAAGTGATGTGCATTTTTGATTAACAACTATCAACTGAACGTAAGAACCATTCAATTTTATTCTTTTAATTATTATAAAATGAGATATTTCATAAAAATGAATTTATTTGAGAGAATAAGAACATCTGTTCAGCATGCCTGTAGATATAGATTTACGATCAATTATTTAACGAAATGAACGGTTCTTTGCACCATCGCATCTCTTTATGAATCAGGTTTGGCTCGAGTCACGAGTTGTTAGCAATTTACAACCTGCTCCGAGGTACGGGGCATATAAACTTTCCAAATTATTGCTGGCGAAATGTTTGTGAGCGGCCAATTCTGCCATATACTACCCTTGGGGTAGTTCCATTGACATAAAACATTATAGATGCCATTATGATTTCAGCTGTCAATCGAAATATGTCAACTAAAATTTGTCCACTGCATTTGATGTTAAATTCTTCGGGAAATAATAGCTTATGTATTTTTAGCAAAAACTCAAGTTTCCACGAATTATTGGGACATTTTTTACTATAGAAAAATGCACTATTTCTTGATAGAATGATAATTTTTATTATATATTCTGTTGAAATAGTATTAATTATATATTTGTCTTTACATAACAACAACTTGAAATTTCCATGGTAATTTTTTTTAAAATGAATGTTGCTATTTGTATAATAGCAAATAATTGCAGTTAGTTAGTTAAAGAGTCCGCAATCCTAAAGATTGGTTGGAAACAGCACGCCATGCCGATCTATCCTGAGCTAATCCCTTCATCTCCCTATAGCTATTCATCTCAACGTCTTCAACTATCTGACTCACATACTCCAATTTAGGCCTACCTACCCCTCTCTTTCCCTCCACTCTACCTTCTATGATCAATTGCATAATCCCCCCATGCCTAAGGATATGCCCTACTAATCTGTCTCTCCTACGCTGTAACACTCTCCAAATACTTCTCTTCTCCCCTACTAACTCTAGTACAGCTTCATTTGTTACTTTATCTTCCCAACCAATCCTCATCATCCTCCTATAACACCACATTTCGAATGCTTGTAATCTACGCTTCTCTTCCTTTCCTATAGTCTACGCCTCACACCCGTACAGTGCTACACTCCAAACATATACCTTCAGTAATCTTTTTCTAATACCCAAGTCAATATTTGATCTTAAAATCTGTTCCTTTTCTACGAATGCCTTCCTACCCTGTGCTATCCTACACTTTATATCTACCTTGCTTCGATTATCTTTTGTGATTCTACTGCCTAAATAACAAAAATCTGACACTTCTTCGATTCTATTATCTCCTATTGTGATCCTCATTTTTCTACTGCATTCCTTTTTGTCACACCTCATCACTTTAGTTTTACCTATATTTATTTTCATGTTAAAATCCCTAGTCAATACTGCCTGCATACCATTCAATACCCTTTCTAAATTCTTTTCGCTTTCTTCCAATATAGCTATATCGTCGGCGAATCTCAACATATATATTTTCTCTCCCTGTACATTCACACCTACACTATACTCTTCTTTTACTTTGTTTATTGCATCTTCTATATATAGATTAAATAATAACGGTGAAAGTGTACATCCCTGCCGAACTCCCTTCCCTATTTTTGCTACCTCTTCTTCCCCCTCAATTCTAACTAAGGCAGTTTGGTGTTTATATAAATTAAAAATTATTCTCCTATCCTTATAATCTATACCCGTTTCTTTTAAAATTCTAAACATTATGTCCCAATCTACATTATCAAATGCCTTTTCTAAATCTACAAAAGCTATGCAAGTTACCTTTCCTACCCTCATTCTTTTTTCTACTACCGTTCTTAGTGCTAGAATCGCCTCCCTCGTCCCTCTGTTTTTCCTAAAACCAAACTGATCTTCTCCTAGCCTTTCCTCTACTTTATTTTCTAATCTCCTATAAATAATCTTTAGCAATATCTTCGATGCATGTGATAGTAGACTAATGGTCCTATAGTTCTCACACAGATTAGCTCCTATTTTCTTCGGCATTGTTACTATTCTACTACGTTGAAAATCCTGTGGTACTTCTCCCTTCTCATATATTTTACAAACTAACCTGTATAATCGCTCCTGCATTTTTTCCCCTGCGTGTTTTATTAATTCGGCTGGTATCATATCAATCCCCGCTGCTTTGTTATTCCGTAAATCATTTAATGCTCTATGAAACTCTGACCTAAGTATGCTAGGACCTAAGTCATCCTCATCTATCTGATCCACATTTTCTAGCTCCTCCATGTCCTGCCTACCTTTATATAAATCTTCAAGATACTCCTTCCATCTTCTAGCTTTTTCCTTATTTTCTGTGAGTTCCTTACCCTGCTTATCACATATAATGTTACCCTTTGGTTTTACTTTAGAAAAATGTGACTTAATTTTCCTGTAGCCCAAATCTACTTTACCTCTTCTCATATCCTCCTCAATATCCTCACAATTTCCTTTTATCCACTCTTCTTTCGCTAGCTTGCATTTCCTATTAATTAAGTTCCTTAGTTCCTTATATTTTTTCTGTCCTGCTTCTGTGTAATTTCTTCTAATTGCAGTAATTCGAATTTTCATTACGCCGTTTTTTTGGGCAAATATAAAAAAAAATATTGCAATTAGCGGAGCATTTCTACATTCCTTCTTTAGTTTATGATGACATTGTTGTTTGGAGCACACGCACAAAACTAAAGTGCATACACACATCGATAATAATACACCCGCTAGAACAGGCAACTTGTGCATCATCAGTTAGGTATCTTATGCTCTTTTGCATCGGTCGAAGGATGAAGAAGGGATTATCCCCAGAGGCTGAATGTGCTCGCATTGCCATGATGCGCAGACTACCCTCGCAACAAAGCCAATGCGCCTATATGCACCAATTATGCAATTATGAATTAAGTCACATTATGTTTTAGGCCGCTGATATATTGTATTCTTGGTGCATTGTACGCGATAGTCATTTTTTAAGATTGTTAAAGGAAACGGACAAATGTGATTACTAGAGACCGGATTATAGGCACTAAAAAAATGCCAAAAATAGACACTAAAAAACATTAAAAAAGACGCTAAATAGGGCATTTATTATTTTGAAAAAAAAAAACGCAAAAAAGGCATGAAAAACACAGTAAAAAACACAAAATATTTTTTTCATGTTTCCCTTTTGTACATTAAGTACATTAAGAGCGATTAGGGATTTTTCCAATTGACACAAAGAATTTAGAAAGTTTTTATCATCGAACAAAATAAATTATGGTAAAAAGCAAAATAAATATGAAAAAAAAGTGTGAATGCGTGAATAGTGTCGAAATAAGCAAAATAGGCGCTAAACTGAAAATTAGGCAAAATTTGATCAAAATTGTCGAAGCACGAGGCAAAAAAAGGCAATTTAAGGGGCATTTTGCCTAAAATCCGGTCTCTAGTGATTACATTTGGGAATTCATCGGAGTGCCTGAAATAGACTAAAAATCAACGATTAATGTGCAATAAGTCTTGTCAATTTGGCTTTTATTCACTATATTCGTTTTTTTTTCGAGTATGCCAACAATTAAAAATAATATTTATTAAGTTTCTAATGCGCGAGGCATTTTTTGATAGTGGAAAATTCATTATTGCTGAATTTATTAACACAAGTTTAAAAACTAACATAGAATATCATAAAGAACAACTCTATTTTTTTGTTTTTTTTTTTTCGTAGTATTTCGTAGTATTTTTTCATAAACTATCGTATAAAAAATCAAAAACAATTAGTAATTAAGTAGATTATTGTTGTATTCGAAATGCTTTTAATCAAGTTCTCTACTTTTCATTAATAAACTCTACTATGAATATAATTTTCTAATAATTTTGATAATAAAAACGCTGAATTAAATTCATCGGGCATTCTATTTCTGAAATCGCCTTTTATAAAAACTCAAGCATATGTAGAGAATAAAATTTATAACACAACAATCCCGAATTTAGTTAATAGATATAAAGATTTTGAGTGCGATCCAATGAAAGGTAATTTTCATTCGTTCTAAGCCATTTAATAAACTGAAAAACTTTTATTTCAGTATATGGTAACTAAATTTTCAATATAGAGAACTGGGTTGTAAATATTAATAAATGTCGATCGAAAATTTACAAATCGTGACATTTGCTGACTGTTTAAAATAAATTTTGATGACTATAAATTGATTTAATTGCCAATGTTTTGACTGTCTCTAGAACGAAAAATTATATTTGCAGGGACGATTTTGTCGTATCAAACAAAATACCTTAACAATAAAAAATGTAAATTTTACACGTGCCAACAATATTTTTACACGTGCTACGTGCACCAACCGCGATTAATATACAATTAAATATAATGACGTAGGTATTTTATTTAGTTTTCCTCTTGTGTTACTGAAGATGGAGACATTACCTTCGAAATACGCATCTAGCTATTAAATGCGTCGTTGGGTGATATTCTATCAAATTATTTAACACTGTAGCGACAATTTAAAAATATTATAAATACTTAATAAAATGTAGGTGATATTTTTGAACTGGCTCAGATCTCGTACAAAAATTCGAGGTCTCTCATTATATTTATATGGTGCTCGTGCTTATTTTCTAGTCAGCGAATGCTAATATTAAAATTCGATACGGGCCCCTTTGGCCATCGGGTGAATTCTTGAAGTTTGTACAGGATTCGGCCCCCCTCGGAATGGAAATGGTCATGATTGGCACATTTCGCTATTGTTGCGGTCGTGGTACCGACTATTAAGTACCCACCAGATTATACACGTCTGTTTTAACAAAGGTACCAACCACGACGACTTACAACCCCCATGGGCATTGTGTCTAGGTGGGTGGATAGTCCATCACCAAATATTCGTAATTTATAGAAAAAATGTAATGTAATTAAATATTTCGAAGTAATGTAATTTGAAAATTTAATAATTAAAAAATAATAAAAATGCCGAAGAAAATAGGAGCTAATTTGTGTGAGAACTATAGGACCATTAGTCTACTATCACATGCATCGAAGATATTGTTAAAGATTATTTATAGGAGATTAGAAAATAAAGTAGAGGAAAGGCTAGGAGAAGATCAGTTTGGTTTTAGGAAAAACAGAGGAACGAGAGAGGCGATTCTAGCACTAAGAACGGTAGTAGAAAAAAGAAAGAGGGTAGGAAAGGTAACTTGCATAGCTTTTGTAGATTTAGAAAAGGCATTTGATAATGTAGATTGGGACATAATGTTTAGAATTTTAAAAGAAACGGGTATAGATTATAAGGATAGGAGAATAATTTTTAATTTATATAAACACCAAACTGCCTTAGTTAGAATTGAGGGGGAAGAAGAGGTAGCAAAAATAGGGAAGGGAGTTCGGCAGGGATGTACACTCTCACCGTTATTATTTAATCTATATATAGAAGATGCAATAAACAAAATAAAAGAAGAGTATAGTGTAGGTGTGAATGTACAGGGAGAGAAAATATATATGTTGAGATTCGCCGACGATATAGCTATATTGGAAGAAAGCGAAAAGAATTTAGAAAGGGTATTGAATGGTATGCAGGCAGTATTGACTAGGGATTTTAACATGAAAATAAATATAGGTAAAACTAAAGTGATGAGGTGTGACAAAAAGGAATGCAGTAAAAAAATGAGGATCACAATAGGAGATAATAGAATCGAAGAAGTGTGAGATTTTTGTTATTTAGGCAGTAGAATCACAAAAGATAATCGAAGCAAGGTAGATATAAAGTGTAGGATAGCACAGGGTAGGAAGGCATTCGTAGAAAAAGAACAGATTTTAAGATCAAATATTGACTTGGGTATTAGAAAAAGATTACTGAAGGTATATGTTTGGAGTGTAGCACTGTACGGGTGTGAGGCGTGGACTATAGGAAAGGAAGAGAAGCGTAGATTAGAAGCACTTGAAATGTGGTGTTATAGGAGGATGATGAGGATTGGTTGGGAAGATAAAGTAACAAATGAAGCTGTACTAGAGTTAGTAGGGGAGAAGAGAAGTATCTGGAGAGTGTTACAGGGTAGGAGAGACAGACTAGTAGGGCATATTCTTAGGCATGGGGGGATTATGCAATTGATCATAGAAGGTAGAGTGGAGGGAAAGAGAGGGGTAGGTAGGCCTAGATTGGAGTATGTGAGTCAGATAGTTGAAGACGTTGAGATGAATAGCTATAGGGAGATGAAGGGATTTGCTCAGGATAGATCGGCATGGCGTGCTGTTTCCAACCAATCTTTAGGATTGCGGACTCTTTAACTAACTAATGTAATTTGTCAGTTGTCGTATGATAGTTGAGGTTAAAGAATTTGTTTGCAAATATAATTATAAAATCATTTCAACATTTTTACACTGGGTGAAACGAAACATTTAATAAGAAATATGTTGAAAATATTACAGTTATGAACAAAAAGACTTATGGTCATATTCTTAAGTAGATACTTTGACGTTATGCAATTAGTTATAACATGTAGGAAATGGAAAGATTGTTAGGTGCATTAATAGATTAGAGTACCAAATTTTCTCCATTTCTAAAATCTGCTTAATAAGGATATTTCAAACTTATATTGCTACAAGAAAAAAAGAACGATAGAACTGTTAATTTGAACATCTCATATTTTCACTACAATCTAAATAATCTTTTTTAATTCTCTTCAAATCTGGTCCGATCAAGTTCGCTTTCTAAATAAATCTTTCAATAATCAACGTTATTTTTTCAAAGCGCTATTTTCGAACATAAGAATACGATCTTTCAAAAGAATACATATCTTTCAATAGTATATAGAGAATCTTCTGTGGTTACGTTTTCGGTATTAGTATCATTGAGGCGCCACTCAAGATAAAAGCCAATAATTAAGTGACCTGTACCTAGGGGGCTTAGTACCTTCTAGTACTACCTATGTATTGAGATTTGGGACGGGGAACTGTATTATTATTTATTAAGTGTCTATTAGACCCTAATCATATAAAATATAGGTTTTATCTGGTCACAGTGGGAATGGAAAGAATATTATCGTTGAGTGTGTCAAAACTTCAATGTGTAAAAACCGTTCTGGATTTACTTCTTTTAGGATATTTGAAACTATTTGTGGAATTTTTCGATTTGATTTAATTTTAACTTTAGTTGCTATTATAAATTACCCACTGCAGCGTTAAATAACTACAATGAAATATCGTAAATCGAAAATCTTCTTTGAAATAATTTAACAAAAATATTTTGTCTATTAATGGCAATATTCAATAAATAATTTTCATAATATTTATGGCGATGCTGATGTCCCAGTGACAGATTTTAAAAGGGGAATAAATAATCGAATTCTATTGAGATAAATTTATATATAATATTTCATAAAGAAGAACTCCTGACCTCTTGTAAATATCAATATCAATTATTTTTTAATGGGATTTTTTTTTTGGAATTTTGGATGCGAAATGCTTTACTTCAGGTTCATAGTTTAATAATACACCCGTCAAACTAGATTTATAAGAAATTCCATTTCTAAAAGTTTTTTTTAAGAATATTCAATCATATGTAGAAAATAAAATGTATAATTTAACCGCCGCCACTTTTTTCTTAAACTAATGGTTTCGGGAATGGTTTCATTGTAATTGATTTTTCATTTTCAATTCTTTCCAAGTTATTGGTCAAGTTAAAAAAAAAATTTTCACTATATGGATACAAACGTTTTTTTTTTGGGGAAATTGTATCGAAATTCATTATTATCAATTATTTCCGGTAACCGGAAGAAGAAGCAACTTTAAATTGAGATGTTTAAGTAATTATAAACAATTATAGGTTTGTTGAAAATGATTAGTATCAATTTATGTACTTTTAATTCAATTTTCAGTCAATGTAAATCGTGTTGTGACAATTTGGTAATGAATTAAAAAAGTAAGTAATGTTATTCTATTTTATTTTATGTTCTTTTCATTGCTCTGTAAGTTAAATTGTCCAATTAAATTAGTTTGAATTCAATATGATCTTTTTGCTTTGTTTATAGAATTTTCTGTTTTTCCATAAGGAATTTTCCGTAAAGAACATGAAACATTTTGAGTCCACAAAAAGGTCGTAGGGTCATAATATTTTTAACACACATGAAGAAATGTTCAGATTAGAGAATAATAGATTGTGGGAGATACCATCTAAATTAGTTACGTTGTAAAAAAAATATATTTTTTTGTGGATTTCTTGGGAATTGGATATTTTTAAAAATTAATTGCGTTTTTTCTAAATTTTGGTGTATAAAACTCAATTGTAGAAAGTAAAATAATGTGAGTTAAATTGTCCAAATTAGTTTGAATTCAATATATTCTTATTGCTTTGTTTATAGAATTTTTGCTTTTTCCATATGGAATTTTCCATAAAGAACATGAAACATTTCGAGTCCTTAAAAATGTTTAAAAAAAGGTCGTAGGTCATAATATTTTTAACACACATTAAGAAATGTTCAAATTGGAGAATAATAGATTGTGGGAGATATCATCTAAATTAGTTACGTTGTAAAAAAAATAATTTTTTTTATGGATTTCTTGGGAATTGGATATTTTAAAAAATTAATTGCGTTTTTTCTAAATTTTGGTGTATAAAACTCAATTGTAGAAAGTAAAATAATGAAAGTTAAATTGTTCAAATTAGTTTGAATTCAATATATTCTTATTGCTTTGTTTATAGAATTTTTTCTTTTTCCATAAGGAATTTTCCATAAAGAACATGAAACATTTCGAGTCCTTAAAAATGTCCACAAAAAGGTCGTAGGGTCATAATATTTTTAACACACATGAAGAAATGTTCAGATTAGAGAACAATAGATTGTGGGGGATATCATCTAAATTAGTTACGTTGTAAAAAAATATTTTTTTTTGTGGATTTCTTGGGAATTGGATATTTTTTTAAATTAATTGCGTTTTTTCTAAAATTTTGGTATAAAACTCAATTGTAGAAAGTAAAATAATATATGACTTGTCATCTGCGTCTCCATTATAAATTTCCCTGAACCCGCGAACCGAGAACAGACCACGGACTGGTGTGTCAACTAGGTGCTCTCACGAGGTACCTTGTGCGTTACCGCTATACATATCTTCATATACATATGATGCTGTTATGTCGTGTTCTTCTACACCCGATCGTTATGTCCAATGTGCCTCGGTTTTAAAGATTTTAATATCTTGTCCTTATATAAACGCGCTCATTGAACGCGACATTACAAGCCCGGACAACATATAACTGTCTAAAATGTATAAAAATTTAGTTGTGCCATAAAGATACATGTCCAAGAAGTGAACATAATATAGCGTGAGAGACCACTGAAATTGTACGCTCGGTGGTAATGAAAACAATCAACATTTTTTGAATTTATTTCTCTGTTTTCCATACGACTACTGGCCTGGGTTTATTTGGAAAGGAATGTGGGATATCATTTTAAAGTTTCTCCCAAAAATTTTAGTCATTTAGAATTGTTTGATGTTAGTCAAACTAGATTATGATGATGATAATGATATAGAAGTATTAGACAAGTTTTAATAAAATTACACTATATAGAAATCCTTCTAAATATCATTGTTTAAGAAATATGTTTAAGAAATTATTTGCGTTGGTTCAAAAAAACGTCAAATTATTTTCATTTGATAAATTTGATAAAACAATGAATTTGATTCAGATTTTAAATTATTACGACATAGTTACATTTCTAATCTGCCAAACTATGGAACATTACGGAAAAATCTTTTTATGGTCTGAAACTCTTATTCATAATTAACATATCTAAAAAATTATAGATGTGGTCGC
Source organism: Leptodirus hochenwartii (assembly GCA_947310635.1). Lineage (NCBI taxonomy): Eukaryota > Metazoa > Arthropoda > Insecta > Coleoptera > Leiodidae > Leptodirus > Leptodirus hochenwartii. The sequence continues at coordinate 7,644,861 of OX371179.1, read as the reverse complement.
TCGTTAAATCTCAGCAAACTTCTTATCACAATATGTTTAAATAACGGACCTTTCCATTTTAAAGTAAACAATTAAATGCTAAAATGCAGCAATTAAATAATCTCTAACCAGTATGCATAATTTTAGCATTGCACGTAATCATTAGTTGAATTATTGGACATAATATAACATTTTTGGTTTTTCCCGATGAAGTATTTTATAGTGGATAATGAAAAAGAATACTTTATGTACACAATCACTTTATATCTTTCTTTAGCTCATGAATGGATAGTTTTTGAAGCGTGAACAATTGCAACGATCTATGATTTATAATATTACTCAACGTAAACATTTCATTGACATATGGCTATATTTCATAGTTTACAACTGTACATTTACATATGTTGCTTTTTCATTACGATATTTTATGACTTTGTATACACGCAACAAAATAATCAATATGAACCTCCTCACACATCTTCAATATGGCTTATAGTTCAAAATATCCTGAAGTAAAACTTTACCAGTTTCATGGCAAATATATTTTTTTATATGCACAATAGCGAGAGATTTACTAATTTTATGGACACCAAATTTGGACATTTGGACAAAAATTTGAGCTACAGGAAAATTAAGTCACATTTTTCTAAAGTAAAACCAAAGGGTAACATTATATGTGATAAGCAGGGTAAGGAACTCACAGAAAATAAGGAAAAAGCTAGAAGATGGAAGGAGTATCTTGAAGATTTATATAAAGGTAGGCAGGACATGGAGGAGCTAGAAAATGTGGAACAGATAGATGAGGATGACTTAGGTCCTAGCATACTTAGGTCAGAGTTTCATAGAGCATTAAATGATTTACGGAATAACAAAGCAGCGGGGATTGATATGATACCAGCCGAATTAATAAAACACGCAGGGGAAAAAATGCAGGAGCGATTATACAGGTTAGTTTGTAAAATATATGAGAAGGGAGAAGTACCACAGGATTTTCAGCGTAGTAGAATAGTAACAATGCCGAAGAAAATAGGAGCTAATTTGTGTGAGAACTATAGGACCATTAGTCTACTATCACATGCATCGAAGATATTGTTAAAGATTATTTATAGGAGATTAGAAAATAAAGTAGAGGAAAGGCTAGGAGAAGATCAGTTTGGTTTTAGGAAAAACAGAGGAACGAGAGAGGCGATTCTAGCACTAAGAACGGTAGTAGAAAAAAGAAAGAGGGTAGGAAAGGTAACTTGCATAGCTTTTGTAGATTTAGAAAAGGCATTTGATAATGTAGATTGGGACATAATGTTTAGAATTTTAAAAGAAACGGGTATAGATTATAAGGATAGGAGAATAATTTTTAATTTATATAAACACCAAACTGCCTTAGTTAGAATTGAGGGGGAAGAAGAGGTAGCAAAAATAGGGAAGGGAGTTCGGCAGGGATGTACACTCTCACCGTTATTATTTAATCTATATATAGAAGATGCAATAAACAAAATAAAAGAAGAGTATAGTGTAGGTGTGAATGTACAGGGAGAGAAAATATATATGTTGAGATTCGCCGACGATATAGCTATATTGGAAGAAAGCGAAAAGAATTTAGAAAGGGTATTGAATGGTATGCAGGCAGTATTGACTAGGGATTTTAACATGAAAATAAATATAGGTAAAACTAAAGTGATGAGGTGTGACAAAAAGGAATGCAGTAAAAAAATGAGGATCACAATAGGAGATAATAGAATCGAAGAAGTGTGAGATTTTTGTTATTTAGGCAGTAGAATCACAAAAGATAATCGAAGCAAGGTAGATATAAAGTGTAGGATAGCACAGGGTAGGAAGGCATTCGTAGAAAAAGAACAGATTTTAAGATCAAATATTGACTTGGGTATTAGAAAAAGATTACTGAAGGTATATGTTTGGAGTGTAGCACTGTACGGGTGTGAGGCGTGGACTATAGGAAAGGAAGAGAAGCGTAGATTAGAAGCACTTGAAATGTGGTGTTATAGGAGGATGATGAGGATTGGTTGGGAAGATAAAGTAACAAATGAAGCTGTACTAGAGTTAGTAGGGGAGAAGAGAAGTATCTGGAGAGTGTTACAGGGTAGGAGAGACAGACTAGTAGGGCATATTCTTAGGCATGGGGGGATTATGCAATTGATCATAGAAGGTAGAGTGGAGGGAAAGAGAGGGGTAGGTAGGCCTAGATTGGAGTATGTGAGTCAGATAGTTGAAGACGTTGAGATGAATAGCTATAGGGAGATGAAGGGATTTGCTCAGGATAGATCGGCATGGCGTGCTGTTTCCAACCAATCTTTAGGATTGCGGACTCTTTAACTAACTAATGTAATTTGTCAGTTGTCGTATGATAGTTGAGGTTAAAGAATTTGTTTGCAAATATAATTATAAAATCATTTCAACATTTTTACACTGGGTGAAACGAAACATTTAATAAGAAATATGTTGAAAATATTACAGTTATGAACAAAAAGACTTATGGTCATATTCTTAAGTAGATACTTTGACGTTATGCAATTAGTTATAACATGTAGGAAATGGAAAGATTGTTAGGTGCATTAATAGATTAGAGTACCAAATTTTCTCCATTTCTAAAATCTGCTTAATAAGGATATTTCAAACTTATATTGCTACAAGAAAAAAAGAACGATAGAACTGTTAATTTGAACATCTCATATTTTCACTACAATCTAAATAATCTTTTTTAATTCTCTTCAAATCTGGTCCGATCAAGTTCGCTTTCTAAATAAATCTTTCAATAATCAACGTTATTTTTTCAAAGCGCTATTTTCGAACATAAGAATACGATCTTTCAAAAGAATACATATCTTTCAATAGTATATAGAGAATCTTCTGTGGTTACGTTTTCGGTATTAGTATCATTGAGGCGCCACTCAAGATAAAAGCCAATAATTAAGTGACCTGTACCTAGGGGGCTTAGTACCTTCTAGTACTACCTATGTATTGAGATTTGGGACGGGGAACTGTATTATTATTTATTAAGTGTCTATTAGACCCTAATCATATAAAATATAGGTTTTATCTGGTCACAGTGGGAATGGAAAGAATATTATCGTTGAGTGTGTCAAAACTTCAATGTGTAAAAACCGTTCTGGATTTACTTCTTTTAGGATATTTGAAACTATTTGTGGAATTTTTCGATTTGATTTAATTTTAACTTTAGTTGCTATTATAAATTACCCACTGCAGCGTTAAATAACTACAATGAAATATCGTAAATCGAAAATCTTCTTTGAAATAATTTAACAAAAATATTTTGTCTATTAATGGCAATATTCAATAAATAATTTTCATAATATTTATGGCGATGCTGATGTCCCAGTGACAGATTTTAAAAGGGGAATAAATAATCGAATTCTATTGAGATAAATTTATATATAATATTTCATAAAGAAGAACTCCTGACCTCTTGTAAATATCAATATCAATTATTTTTTAATGGGATTTTTTTTTTGGAATTTTGGATGCGAAATGCTTTACTTCAGGTTCATAGTTTAATAATACACCCGTCAAACTAGATTTATAAGAAATTCCATTTCTAAAAGTTTTTTTTAAGAATATTCAATCATATGTAGAAAATAAAATGTATAATTTAACCGCCGCCACTTTTTTCTTAAACTAATGGTTTCGGGAATGGTTTCATTGTAATTGATTTTTCATTTTCAATTCTTTCCAAGTTATTGGTCAAGTTAAAAAAAAAATTTTCACTATATGGATACAAACGTTTTTTTTTTGGGGAAATTGTATCGAAATTCATTATTATCAATTATTTCCGGTAACCGGAAGAAGAAGCAACTTTAAATTGAGATGTTTAAGTAATTATAAACAATTATAGGTTTGTTGAAAATGATTAGTATCAATTTATGTACTTTTAATTCAATTTTCAGTCAATGTAAATCGTGTTGTGACAATTTGGTAATGAATTAAAAAAGTAAGTAATGTTATTCTATTTTATTTTATGTTCTTTTCATTGCTCTGTAAGTTAAATTGTCCAATTAAATTAGTTTGAATTCAATATGATCTTTTTGCTTTGTTTATAGAATTTTCTGTTTTTCCATAAGGAATTTTCCGTAAAGAACATGAAACATTTTGAGTCCACAAAAAGGTCGTAGGGTCATAATATTTTTAACACACATGAAGAAATGTTCAGATTAGAGAATAATAGATTGTGGGAGATACCATCTAAATTAGTTACGTTGTAAAAAAAATATATTTTTTTGTGGATTTCTTGGGAATTGGATATTTTTAAAAATTAATTGCGTTTTTTCTAAATTTTGGTGTATAAAACTCAATTGTAGAAAGTAAAATAATGTGAGTTAAATTGTCCAAATTAGTTTGAATTCAATATATTCTTATTGCTTTGTTTATAGAATTTTTGCTTTTTCCATATGGAATTTTCCATAAAGAACATGAAACATTTCGAGTCCTTAAAAATGTTTAAAAAAAGGTCGTAGGTCATAATATTTTTAACACACATTAAGAAATGTTCAAATTGGAGAATAATAGATTGTGGGAGATATCATCTAAATTAGTTACGTTGTAAAAAAAATAATTTTTTTTATGGATTTCTTGGGAATTGGATATTTTAAAAAATTAATTGCGTTTTTTCTAAATTTTGGTGTATAAAACTCAATTGTAGAAAGTAAAATAATGAAAGTTAAATTGTTCAAATTAGTTTGAATTCAATATATTCTTATTGCTTTGTTTATAGAATTTTTTCTTTTTCCATAAGGAATTTTCCATAAAGAACATGAAACATTTCGAGTCCTTAAAAATGTCCACAAAAAGGTCGTAGGGTCATAATATTTTTAACACACATGAAGAAATGTTCAGATTAGAGAACAATAGATTGTGGGGGATATCATCTAAATTAGTTACGTTGTAAAAAAATATTTTTTTTTGTGGATTTCTTGGGAATTGGATATTTTTTTAAATTAATTGCGTTTTTTCTAAAATTTTGGTATAAAACTCAATTGTAGAAAGTAAAATAATATATGACTTGTCATCTGCGTCTCCATTATAAATTTCCCTGAACCCGCGAACCGAGAACAGACCACGGACTGGTGTGTCAACTAGGTGCTCTCACGAGGTACCTTGTGCGTTACCGCTATACATATCTTCATATACATATGATGCTGTTATGTCGTGTTCTTCTACACCCGATCGTTATGTCCAATGTGCCTCGGTTTTAAAGATTTTAATATCTTGTCCTTATATAAACGCGCTCATTGAACGCGACATTACAAGCCCGGACAACATATAACTGTCTAAAATGTATAAAAATTTAGTTGTGCCATAAAGATACATGTCCAAGAAGTGAACATAATATAGCGTGAGAGACCACTGAAATTGTACGCTCGGTGGTAATGAAAACAATCAACATTTTTTGAATTTATTTCTCTGTTTTCCATACGACTACTGGCCTGGGTTTATTTGGAAAGGAATGTGGGATATCATTTTAAAGTTTCTCCCAAAAATTTTAGTCATTTAGAATTGTTTGATGTTAGTCAAACTAGATTATGATGATGATAATGATATAGAAGTATTAGACAAGTTTTAATAAAATTACACTATATAGAAATCCTTCTAAATATCATTGTTTAAGAAATATGTTTAAGAAATTATTTGCGTTGGTTCAAAAAAACGTCAAATTATTTTCATTTGATAAATTTGATAAAACAATGAATTTGATTCAGATTTTAAATTATTACGACATAGTTACATTTCTAATCTGCCAAACTATGGAACATTACGGAAAAATCTTTTTATGGTCTGAAACTCTTATTCATAATTAACATATCTAAAAAATTATAGATGTGGTCGCTCGTTAAATCTCAGCAAACTTCTTATCACAATATGTTTAAATAACGGACCTTTCCATTTTAAAGTAAACAATTAAATGCTAAAATGCAGCAATTAAATAATCTCTAACCAGTATGCATAATTTTAGCATTGCACGTAATCATTAGTTGAATTATTGGACATAATATAACATTTTTGGTTTTTCCCGATGAAGTATTTTATAGTGGATAATGAAAAAGAATACTTTATGTACACAATCACTTTATATCTTTCTTTAGCTCATGAATGGATAGTTTTTGAAGCGTGAACAATTGCAACGATCTATGATTTATAATATTACTCAACGTAAACATTTCATTGACATATGGCTATATTTCATAGTTTACAACTGTACATTTACATATGTTGCTTTTTCATTACGATATTTTATGACTTTGTATACACGCAACAAAATAATCAATATGAACCTCCTCACACATCTTCAATATGGCTTATAGTTCAAAATATCCTGAAGTAAAACTTTACCAGTTTCATGGCAAATATATTTTTTTATATGCACAATAGCGAGAGATTTACTAATTTTATGGACACCAAATTTGGACATTTGGACAAAAATTTGAGCTACAGGAAAATTAAGTCACATTTTTCTAAAGTAAAACCAAAGGGTAACATTATATGTGATAAGCAGGGTAAGGAACTCACAGAAAATAAGGAAAAAGCTAGAAGATGGAAGGAGTATCTTGAAGATTTATATAAAGGTAGGCAGGACATGGAGGAGCTAGAAAATGTGGAACAGATAGATGAGGATGACTTAGGTCCTAGCATACTTAGGTCAGAGTTTCATAGAGCATTAAATGATTTACGGAATAACAAAGCAGCGGGGATTGATATGATACCAGCCGAATTAATAAAACACGCAGGGGAAAAAATGCAGGAGCGATTATACAGGTTAGTTTGTAAAATATATGAGAAGGGAGAAGTACCACAGGATTTTCAGCGTAGTAGAATAGTAACAATGCCGAAGAAAATAGGAGCTAATTTGTGTGAGAACTATAGGACCATTAGTCTACTATCACATGCATCGAAGATATTGTTAAAGATTATTTATAGGAGATTAGAAAATAAAGTAGAGGAAAGGCTAGGAGAAGATCAGTTTGGTTTTAGGAAAAACAGAGGGACGAGGGAGGCGATTCTAGCACTAAGAACGGTAGTAGAAAAAAGAAAGAGGGTAGGAAAGGTAACTTGCATAGCTTTTGTAGATTTAGAAAAGGCATTTGATAATGTAGATTGGGACATAATGTTTACAATTTTAAAAGAAACGGGTATAGATTATAAGGATAGGAGAATAATTTTTAATTTATATAAACACCAAACTGCCTTAGTTAGAATTGAGGGGGAAGAAGAGGTAGCAAAAATAGGGAAGGGAGTTCGGCAAGGATGTACACTTTCACCGATATTATTTAATCTATATATAGAAGATGCAATAAACAAAGTAAAAGAAGAGTATAGTGTAGGTGTGAATGTACAGGGAGAGAAAATATATATGTTAAGATTCGCCGACGACATAGCTATATTGGAAGAAAGCGAAAAGAATTTAGAAAGGATATTGAATGGTATGCAGGCAGTATTGACTAGGGATTTTAACATGAAAATAAATATAGGTAAAACTAAAGTGATGAGGTGTGACAAAAAGGAATGCAGTAGAAAAATGAGGATCACAATAGGAGATAATAGAATCAAAGAAGTGTCAGATTTTTGTTATTTAGGCAGTAGAATCACAAAAGATAATCGAAGCAAGGTAGATATAAAGTGTAGGATAGCACAGGGTAGGAAGGCATTCGTAGAAAAGGAACAGATTTTAAGATCAAATATTGACTTGGGTATTAGAAAAAGATTACTGAAGGTATATGTTTGGAGTGTAGCACTGTACGGGTGTGAGGCGTGGACTATAGGAAAGGAAGAGAAGCGTAGATTACAAGAATTCGAAATGTGGTGTTATAGGAGGATGATGAGGATTGGTTGGGAAGATAAAGTAACAAATGAAGCTGTACTAGAGTTAGTAGGGGAGAAGAGAAGTATTTGGAGAGTGTTACAGCGTAGGAGAAACAGATTAGTAGGGCATATTCTTAGGCATGGGGGGATTATGCAATTGATCATAGAAGGTAGAGTGGAGGGAAAGAGAGGGGTAGGTAGGCCTAGATTGGAGTATGTGAGTCAGATAGTTGAAGACGTTGAGATGAATAGCTATAGGGAGATGAAGGGATTAGCTCAGGATAGATCGGCATGGCGTGCTGTTTCCAACCAATCTTTAGGATTGCGGACTCTTTAACTAAACTGGACAAAAAAATGGACATTTTATTTTATGTCCTTTTTTATGGACACCAAATTGTATTTGGATCATATTATTACAAAACAATTATTTTCGGATACTCCACACCGATAAAAATCACCGAAGCGATTAGTATGTTTTCTAAAATAACTCGGCATATATAATTTCAAATACGTTTCTTAATCTTTCCGAATTATTGAAACTAACTAAAAGTCTTCAACGTTTTTATATTTATAACTAATTGAAATACAATAAATCTAGTCTGCAAATTAACTACTACTCATTGTACATATACAGTGTAACATTCAATATGATTGCCGTACTTTAACCCAACGTGAAACAAGAGATAAATCCATTGAGCAATTCTCTGCATACTTCTTCATCTGCGTATACTTTCAGGTAGTTGTACTTTTATAGTGCCGGAGCTTCTCACAATCGCCTGAAACTATTGACTTATAATGGCTATGCATAACTCGGCCGTTCCCGTCATCGTCCAATGCCGACTGCATTTCATGTATCAATATGTTAAAGATGCGAAGAATTACGTTGATAAGAACAAGCCTTTCAAAGAAAATTGAATTGCATTGTTCGAAAGAAATGAGTATCCAAATTAAATAGCCGCGCGTATCCAATAGGGATGAATGTGGAGTAATGCAGGAGAAGATTTAACATATTTTTTTATGGAATTTGAACAAATTGATACATTTAATGTTACTTGATCGAAGAAAACATTGTTAAATCGTAGACGGACTCGTAAAAAATCTTCGTGATGTGTACCGGTAAATTTAATTTAATAAAATATTGTTACCGGTAACGAAATGAAGTTTTTTACGGTATTTTTATTACCGTTACCGATTGCGCAGTATTTATCCTTACATACTGAAAATATTTCGTAGTAATTTACCCAGATTTTTGAAATCTGAGTAAAAATGATTAAGGTTTTGCAAAAGTTCGATCAAAGGATGTGAGGTCAACAAAAAGGATGGCAGAAATATTATATTTAAAACATGATAATATTCCGTGGAACCTACAGTTTATCAATGGACCAAATTTTATTTGATATTCACAAATTAATTTATTACACTTTCTTCCGATTTCCGAATTAAGAATTTCTGCATTGCTTCCTCGTCATTTGAGATATTTCATTGATTTCGTATAGAAAGATTGAGACATTCTTCTTACTTATCTTCCCTTCCCTTCCGGATCCACAACCATTTTTTATGAGAATCAAAAAAGCTAAAGACCAAGCGCAAAAATTAAACAAACAAAGAATAATTAAAGAATAATCAGGGAAGAAGATAAAGAAATATCTGACAAAAATTGAAGATATATATTTAAGTGTTCTTGAAACGAATTTTAAAGAACAGCGAATGATAAACAAGTAATTTGGTAATGAAAAATAAATTTCGAACGAAACACAAAATCTAGATGTTCCAAAAGTGAACCATACCGATACTCGATGATTTTGAACTGAATTTAACCATCACTCAAGTACAAGGAATATCATCATAGCTCTTGGACGAAGGCACAACGGCAGCTCTGTGGCTGGTTCATTTCGTTCCAGGCGAGTCGTCGTCTTCGTATGTCCAGATCCAGTGCACACATCCACGCCTACTATGCTGCTCCGCATCCATCCATCCAAGACACCTGCCACCTACACAACACATTCCAGCACTCCGCACTGTCCTCACCAACGTACAGATCGGCAATAAGGACCACACTATTAATGACATTAAAATTAAATTCGTTTTCTTGAAGCCATTGATTGTACACGCAACAATGCATGTTCGACTGTATTTTGTTCTCCACAGTCAATCTACATTCTGCAAATTACGATTATTTCCTCCTGCGAAATTGTTGGGATTTTCTAACCCCCCCTCCCCTTATTCTAATATATTTTAATGTCGTCATTTTAATTGTCTATTCATTCATGCAATTTAACTAGCATGAGAGCTAAAGTTTTTAGAGGAGAATTTGCAGGGTATTACAGCGCAGGGTAGATAGATTAATAAGTCATATTCTTAGACACGGAGGTATTATGCAATTCGATATAGAAGGTTATATATTATATTTATATATTCCAACCAATCTTTAGGATAGAGGACTATCTAACTAATACGATTTTTTAAAATAATGTTAAAAATATATCGTGATAATTAATGAAATTCTCTGTTCCTTATCTTACGAAGGGATGACGGGATGATTGATGGTTGTTTACATTTAATTTATGAAATTTTATCCAAATGTATTGACGCAAAGTCGGTAATTAATTTTAACATTTTGGACGATCCAACGATAATTATATTTAAAAAAGAAGTTCCATTATTATCTAATGATCAAACAACAATTAAATTTAAAATACGCGGCAGTGTGTGTTGTGACCACGAAGTATATCAAAGCCAATTATATAATCGCGAAAGTTTTCCATTTTGAAATTGTGTTACCACACTCACTAAAAGTTAGTCACTAAATAAATGCACAGCTCTCACAAACATTCGCGATCACATTTCTGTTTAAATATATGCGTATAAGGAGTTTTATGCGACGGAAGAATAGTGATTCTTGTTACGGTCCTGCAGCTATGCAACAGGTCGATTATAAAGGTAATAACAGTTCACAGCAGTGTCCGCGCCAGCATTGGCGGCTTACTGCACTGCACTTGTTACCTAGTCCGTGGCCATCTCTTCAGTTTCGATGACGAAGCGAATGATGATGCTGCTGATCATCGTCATTATCTTCGGATAATTTCACGATCATCTCACGGTGTACATGTTGCCAATGTCAACACATTCTCGAAAGTTAATATTCGGGAAATTATTTGTTATTATTAAAAATCAAGCTAAACGAAGCTATATGCTAATATTTTAAGATATATTAAGTTAATTTCTATACGAATCTGATCTTCGCTTTCCCACCAGACCTTTTTATTTTCCTGTTATATTTTCTATTCTAAAACTATGTATTTGAATACAATAACATATAATACCTTGTAAATTTATGAAAAAATATTACTGATAGATCTGGACATTTGCTTCTTTGGTATATCAGAATAATTGTCTGGCTAAACAAGGATCTGTATTAGGACAAAAAAGGCACTTATTAACATGTTCTCAGAGTCATAAAAGACGCAACTCCTGTATTCTATTGTAAGGAGCCTGTCTGCATAGAGTAAAATTAAAATGTACCTCAAAGCTCCGTGGAAATAAGATCTACGTCAGATGACAAGAAATTGATTTTAATCCTGGAAGATTTTAAAACTGTCAAAAAGTGCGTAGAAAAATATTTTACATCTGCGATATGATTTTGATCTTAAAAAATCACATTCTTTTAATGTGTGTTAGCTGTCATTTATTCTTATTTTAACTTTCGATTTGATACTCGTAATTAATTAATTCTAATAATTGTTAGAATTTCAATTTAATCAACTATTCAATTTATTAAGCGAAACAAAATTTGCGTAAAAACTAAATCTTTTTTGCAGCTTTTTATACATATGTAAATTTAATAATACTGTTGTTTGTAATAAATTGTCTTAAAGCTCGAGCATTAGGCAAATTTATTTTACAATTTTATGTATATGTTCAATTGTACGTTTAACATGATTGTGCAATAAAAGAAGTAGCTATTGTAAGATGCAATTATTATCTGATTACTTATGAGCAAACTAATAAGCTTTACTATAGTCCAAGACATATATGTACAAAATACGGAAATGCATTTCGCACAATAGGTCTTCATAATTAAATGTTATATTATGTTAGCAGGTAGTCGCGGCACACCCTGTATACAGGATATTTCATTTAAGATAACTCCAATAAAAACTTAGGACCATAAATGGCAATGTTTCTGAACACTGAAAGCCTTTTCGAAGATCCACTTTGAGCACACATTCTATTTTGATGCGACAAAACTTTTTTTTTCAAGCTCTCTATTTATACTATTAATTGTTTATTATAAAAATTCTTAATTATGATTAATATACTAACTGATTTGTCGCTCATTAATTTCTAATTCTATACTTTTCTGTGGTACTGAAGATGGCGTCATATCCTTCGAAATGCGCATTTAAGCCATTTTTAGCCTCGAGTAACGATTTCTAACAATTATTTAATTCCTTAGTGACAAATTTATTATTGTTTATTATATTTAACGAGTCGTCAAGAATGCACTATCTATTCAAAAATATTTATTCGATTCAGTTGCTTCACGACTTTCCAAAAAATTAATGCATGTGAGTTGTGAAAAGTATCGCTTTTGCATCGTAATTTTGCAGATTAATATTAATATTTGAATTGTTATTAGAGAAATTCAATGGTATCTTGGTGCAAAAAATAAAAGCAGTAGACTTTAGTTTGCCAAACAATGTTAAAATTACTTTTCTTAATTTAAACGAAATAATATACCAAATATTACAAATTATCACCCGATTTCAACGCAATCGTAAAAATGTTATAAAATAATATAATTCTTTTACAGTTTTCGGCATTTTGCGACAGAAACATTTTCGATATTTCTATTTATGACTTTATAAGAAATTTTGAGTATTGATTATTTAGTATAGGTCATTTTTGAATACTCTATATATGTTGAAATACAAGCTCACAAAAGTACCATCAGATATTACAACAGTGCAGAATACATGAACAAGTGTTGTTTCTGACACGAAGAGCAAATGAGTGTAATATACAAACTACCGCTCTAGCATTCGTGAGATGTAGGTGGCAGAATGAATTATTTATATACACTGTGTAAATGCATAATAGAGTCTTTAAAGAAGCTTGGTTTTGCGCCAATATCGTAATTTTAATCTTTTTTATGTTGCATTTCGACCTAAAAATGGCTCACTTCCTAAAAATTTTTTTTTACAAATTTGTTTTTCTCTATTATTATCAATTGTTGTATTGTCGCATTAAAATTTCCAATGTTGCATTAATTTGAGATTTTGAAATTTTAGGAATTTCGATTATTTTTTTTCGCTTTTTAGAAGAATATATAAATTTTAGGGATATTTAGCATTCGATTATTGTTTTCAATCAATACGTATAATATTGAATCCTAAATTAAGTGCCGATTTCTTCTATTTCTTCTATAAAAATTTATATTACCTAGTTTGCAAAACAGCTGATGACGTGATGTTACTCTATATGTTATTAACACCATACTAAACTAAATTTAAAATTAAATTAAAGTTAAAAAATAATACTAATATTAACATTATAATATTACAGCAACAAAACACATAAGAGTCGGTTTCAATATGTGTGTTAATGTTTAGATTTTAGTTTTTTATTTTGGTTTTGAAATTTTGTATTTTTTTTGCATCTTTGGTAGCTTATTATATATTTTTAATTCCAATGTTTATTGTACTGTTTTTTTTCCCGTGTTTGAATCAAATGTTCATGTATGCAGATTTTCCTTAATTCGTGTGTTATAGTTATAAATATGTGCGCTTTCTTTGAGTGATAATTTAGTTTGCAATATTTAATTTTTAATTTTTTATATTAGATTAACTAGTTCAAGATAGCTCAGCTTTTGTGTGTTTTGTACACATTTGTACACATTTTTATTAGTAATGAGGCGATTTTTAATAACTTATATAATTATGTGGATTAGAGAAAAATGATTTTTTATATTTTTGGAACTTAAGCAATATTTTCTTTGCGCATTTATTTCGTAGCGCAAAGCAAACGATTAACGTTTGTTGAGCGACGAAGTATAAATTATTAATTTGTGAAATGACAAATAATTGCAAAAACAAGAGAAGTCGTTTTTAAACTTCGAAAAATTAGAAAATATTTACGATTGATTTTTACATAAGAAATAAATATATATAAAAGGAATCCGGTATAATATGGTTATTTATAAGAATATTGAAATAATTTTATTATTCACAAAATATAACTATAATAGTTTATAGTTCTCGTCTGTAATTAATTAATGTGAATATTTTCTCGGGTAATTTCGGACATTCAAATAAAACAGCTTCTTCTTGAGCAACGTTTCGAAACATATGTACAGGAGTGAAGAATTGTACAACTATTAATATGAGCAAGATTTTGTTTGCACATCTGTCACTATCAAGTGCACATAACAAATAATAAAATGAACTACGAAACAATATCTAAAATTTGTCAAATGATCAGTTACAAATATTAATATATAAAAGCAAATTAGGTATACCAGTAGAAAATGTAGGAAGGAAACAAATATTTAACAATATAACAATGTGAGTAATTATAAAGTAATTTTTTTTTTAGCAATAGAATTGTACAAGTGTAATATGATAACCTCAAAGTTAAAAAAAGGGAAGTTTCTATCAAAAATTGTGATATGGTTGTTGTAGTCCTTGTATGTAATTGTATTGGTCCAGAATGTAACTTATTTTAATGATCAACAAATACTTATCAACTGTAAATTATGATTATTGATAATTCTGATTAAGGTGTGTAATTTAAATAATGTAACAATAAGTACATTTTAATTGTAGAGACCGACACCGACAAAACATGATTTTATAAACAGTATCAACTACACCTCTGCCAGAAAATATAAAAATAAAAATCGACGAAAAATCGAAATATTTCAACTTTTTCATTTTTTTCGACGATAATTTCAACTTTTTCCGTTTGAACCGGAAATCAATAAAATAGAGTTTTAAGACGATTTATAGCCATTTTGCATTGTTTTGGGCAGCACTTGTTAAACTTTGACCAAAATCGCCAAAAATTTCGGAATATTTCAAAGGTATATATACACGACTTTTTCACTTTTTTCGACGATAATTTCAACTTTTTCCATTTGAACCGGAAATCAATAAAATAGAGTTTTAAGACGATTTATAGCCATTTTGCATTGTTTTGGGCAGCACTTGTTAAACTTTGACCAAAATCGCCAAAAAAATCGGAATATTTCAAAGGTATATATACACTATCTTTTTCACTTTTTTCGACGATAATTTCAACTTTTTCCATTGGAACCGGAAATCAATAAAATAGAGTTTTAAGACGATTTATAGCCATTTTGCATTATTTTAGGCAGCACTTGTTAAACTTTGACCAAAATCGCCAAAAAATTCGGAATATTTCACAGGTATATATACACGACTTTTTCACTTTTTTCGACGATAATTTCAACTTTTTCCATTTGAACCGGAAATCAATAAAATAGAGTTTTAAGAACATTTATAGTCATTTTGCGTTTTTTTGGGCACTTTAAATTTTAATGAAAATCAACCAAAAATTGAAAATTTTCTAATTTTTCTTAGATCGATTTTCGTTAAAATTTAAAAGGATAACGGTGTCAAATTTTCAGTGTTTCGAAATTTTTACTTCGATCCTAATTGCTAAATAAATTATTTAAATTATCGAAAATTAAACATTCTGGAAAATGAATACTGAGTATGTATAATTATATTCCAAAGTTTGGAATAACAAACTACAACTCTACAAAAAAAATTAATTTGAATGTTCAAAATCACCCGAGAAAATATTCACATTATTATAACTATTTATGGAAAATTATAATAGACACAACTTACAACAATTCAATTTCGCATATATTTCGCTCCGCTTTAAGTAAGGAAAATATCCTAAACAACAAATTTTAATATAAATTTTAGATTATTTTTTTTATTAATAAATGGGAGGAAGGTGTTCCAACGTACCCGGACTAATTTTGCATAATCTTGAGTGAGCAGGACCAGTTTAATGAACTGGACAATTCATAATGTTGTTTCTGACACGTAGACGCGTGTTAAAATATTAAAAACTTCAAAAAAACTTTAAAAAACTCTAATTTTTGTATTATTTTATCAATCACCAATTTCACGGTGACTAGGTACAAACATTTCCAAACTTTTTATTCGGGCCTTGTATAAACTGTGAAGTAAGAACTAGAATTGATAACTTAAAAATATTCGAAACTATGTTGGAATTAAACTGACTGTTGCAATTTCCATTAACTGTTTAAAATTAAAATTTCGCGTTAGCTTTTTTAGACTATGTTTATTACCATTTATATACCTTTTATATACCTTATATAATTTTTTTCTTGAGGTTGTATATTTCTAATTCAAGTTAAATTTATTTATTCACCACTTCTTAGAATGTGATATTGATCTGCAATTAATACGAATATCTAATAATTCTTTACCAACTACTTCAGCAGTTCGACTGTAAATCTGAAGCAAGCAACAACTACTGTAAATATGAAATCCTGCAGGCGATTTCGTATATTGCACGTAAAGTTGCATTTATTTATTACGGCTTAAGAACAATCACCAACGACATACTTCCATCGTTTGTTCTTCCGTCGATCCTATAAATACTCTCTGTTCAATATTATAGCGTGGCCATGGTGGTCTTAGATAACTTTGTGTTACCTGAAGTTGCTTACAATTTAAAAGAAGGACATTTGATATGTAGCAATTCAAATTAAAAAAAATATATATTCATACATACGTAGATTTTTTTTGAATTTCGTTTATGAAAATATCGTTTGCTTAATTTGGTCCGATAAAAATACAGTATCATGCATTTCTGTGTTCGCTATTGTCTAAATAAATTTAACAATTACTCATTTGAACTTTAATAAAAAATAGAAGTACATATATATAAATTAAAATTGTTTCTACAATGTATTTTATTTTGATTTCTCTAACTTTATTAACTTCAATGCTCCCGGATGAATTGAACAAGATCGTTAAAAAATTTAAAATTTAGTTTACTTGTGAAAACATCAAATTTAAATTTATACACGTTATATTTATCAATATATAATTGATTGGTAGAGATTTTATTTATTCGTTCGTTATCAACAATCTGACTATATAGTAAAATTACTCAATACTCAAATTTCAAAGTCACATTTTTCTAAAGTAAAACTAAAGGGTAACATTATATGTGATAAGCAGGGTGGTAAGGAACTCACAGAAAATAAGGAAAAAGCTAGAAGGAGTATCTTGAAGATTTATATAAAGGTAGGCAGGACATGGAGGAGCTAGAAAGTGTGGAACAGATAGATGAGGATGACTTAGGTCCTAGCATACTTAGGTCAGAGTTTCATAGAGCATTAAATGATTTACGGAATAACAAAGCAGCGGGGATTGATATGATACCAGCCGAATTAATAAAACACGCAGGGGAAAAAATGCAGGAGCGATTATACAGGTTAGTTTGTAAAATATATGAGAAGGGAGAAGTACCACAGGATTTTCAGCGTAGTAGAATAGTAACAATGCCGAAGAAAATAGGAGCTAATTTGTGTGAGAACTATAGGACCATTAGTCTACTATCACATGCATCGAAGATATTGCTAAAGATTATTTATAGGAGATTAGAAAATAAAGTAGAGGAAAGGCTAGGAGAAGATCAGTTTGGTTTTAGGAAAAACAGAGGGACGAGGGAGGCGATTCTAGCACTAAGAACGGTAGTAGAAAAAAGAAAGAGGGTAGGAAAGGTAACTTGCATAGCTTTTGTAGATTTAGAAAAAGGCATTTGATAATGTAGATTGGGACATAATGTTTAGAATTTTAAAAGAAACGGGTATAGATTATAAGGATAGGAGAATAATTTTTAATTTATATAAACACCAAACTGCCTTAGTTAGAATGGAGGGGGAAGAAGAGGTAGCAAAAATAGGGAAGGGAGTTCGGCAGGGATGTACACTTTCACCGTTATTATTTAATCTATATATAGAAGATGCAATAAACAAAGTAAAAGAAGAGTATAGTGTAGGTGTGAATGTACAGGGAGAGAAAATATATATGTTGAGATTCGCCGACTATATAGCTATATTGGAAGAAAGCGAAAAGAATTTAGAAAGGGTATTGAATGGTATGCGGGCAGTATTGACTAGGGATTTTAACATGAAAATAAATACAGGTAAAACTAAAGTGATGAGGTGTGACAAAAAGGAATGCAGTAGAAAAATGAGGATCACAATAGGAGATAATAGAATCGAAGAAGTGTCAGATTTTTGTTATTTAGGCAGTAGAATCACAAAAGATAATCGAAGCAAGGTAGATATAAAGTGTAGGATAGCACAGGGTAGGAAGGCATTCGTAGAAAAGGAACAGATTTTAAGATCAAATATTGACTTGGGTATTAGAAAAAGATTACTGAAGGTATATGTTTGGAGTGTAGCACTGTACGGGTGTGAGGCGTGGACTATAGGAAAGGAAGAGAAGCGTAGATTACAAGCATTCGAAATGTGGTGTTATAGGAGGATGATGAGGATTGGTTGGGAAGATAAAGTAACAAATGAAGCTGTACTAGAGTTAGTAGAGAGAAGGAGAAGAGAAGTATTTGGAGAGTGTTACAGCGTAGGAGAGACAGATTAGTAGGGCATATTCTTAGGCATGGGGGGATTATGCAATTGATCATAGAAGGTAGAGTGGAGGGAAAGAGAGGGGTAGGTAGGCCTAGATTAGAGTATGTGAGTCAGATAGTTGAAGACGTTGAGATGAATAGCTATAGGGAGATGAAGGGATTAGCTCAGGATAGATCGGCATGGCGTGCTGTTTCCCACCAGTCTTTAGGATTGCGGACTCTTTAACTAACTAACTCAAATTTCACTTTGAGTAATACCCGAGGTAAAATATAAAATTATATATTTGAAAAGCGATTATATATTTAAAAAAAAAACGTGGATATTTCACGATGCGATATTTCCTAACCAATGTGTGAAATAAAATGCCAATATTGCCGATATTTAAGAGAAATTCTAAATTTATTGACAGCTACACTTTGCTTCAATATATAATTGAACGGTGTATATGTATATATTTTTACCATGCGTAGATTTACATGAAGGGTCATTGATTGTAGATTACCCCGCGGATACTGTATTGTATGCTGGATCGGGTACTTCCACTAGTACCAGAATTTATTACACACAGCCTTTTTCTAACAATTTATCACCGGCAATTTGCATTACGAATTTATTGTTCGCATAAAGCAAACGTAAATTCTGTTAAAGATGCATAGGGCATTTTTTGACGTATTATATATCGTAGTGGTATCTCATCGAAAGGATAGCAATTTCTTGATAGAAGCAGTGATCTCTGTAAACTTATATAAAAATAATATTACAGTCGTGAATGAATATAAATAAATAATAAATAAATCTAAATTCATTAAATTTGATTTAGATTTATGAATGTATATACTTTCATATGCATTTCACTCGGAATAATTCAAAACACTTTTAAGTAATGGATGACCTGATTCAAAAATATGCTCGGCTACAGCACTTTTATCTTTTCTATTTAATCTGAAATGAGCTAAATGCTCCTTAAATCTAGTTTTAATTGGTCTACGTGTTTGTCCTATATATACTTTAGGACAACTAGAATAAGATATTTCATAAATACCAGATTTTTTATTGAAATCAATCAAATCTTTTGGATTTCCTAGAAAATTAGCAAGACCATTAGAAGTACTTACTTTAAAATTATATTTATTTAAAATACTACCTAAACCACGTGCAATTATAGAATCAAATGGTAATTTAACAAAATTTTGAGTTGAATTACTACTTTGTTCTAAACTACTAATATTTTTGATATCTCTTGTTCTTTTAAAATTTCTTAATATGTTATTTATAATTTTATAAGAATAGCCAGTTGGTACTGCTATATTTCGCATATTATTTAATTCAATGTTATATTTATTATTAGATAAAGGAAAATTTAATAAGCGGTTAATTAAAATATTAAAAGCAGCATATTTATGTTGACAACAATGATTTGAGTCGTTCCTTATATAGCAGGTCCGTATTTGTAGCTTTTCTATACATATCAAATTCTAATATATTATTATTTCTAATGAATAAAACATCTAATAAAGGTAACTGATTATTATTTTCGATTTCATAAGTAAATTTAATTGAAGGAAATTTTGAATTTAATATTTGAATAAAATCAACAATATTAGATTTTTCAGTATCAAAAATCGCAAAGATGTCATCTACATTAGAGGTGCGCAAAATGATTATTTTAACTAACCCGACCCGACCCGACCCGACCCGACCCGACCCGACCCGACCCGACCCTAACCCGCACCCAAGACAAACCGACCGGACCCGGTCCGACCCGCACTAACCCGAACTGATCCTATCCAACCCGTAATTGCTTAAACCCATCTACATTAACCCTATGAAAGTATAAATTTGCACTAACAATTAACAGGAGTCGTTACTGACCTACACATAATAAGTTTAAAGAAAAGCGAGTGTATAAAGATTATATATTTTACGTATAATTATTTAGGAATTCATAAAATGTTTTATATTTTTAGTGTGCATTGTTATTATTATAAAGAATCAAGATATTGTCAAATGTATATTTTCTATTTCTCCTATCGCAATTATTTCTCCGTTGTTGCATTATAATACGAAAAATTTATAATTACGATTTGAGCTAAGATTGAATTTGAGCCTAGTTGAAATATTGGTATAAATAAAAACATATTTGTATGTTGCAATTACCAATTCGTCAACCTAAGATATTTAACAAAAACCTATTATTTCTTGGAAGCAATCTGTTTAGTTCATCTTACATATTTAGAAAGTTTTAATTTTACACATACACTTGCGTGCAAAAAAGGTACCGTGCTTCTCTAAAAAACCTTGCAATAGCTTTACGATACCAAAATACTTCCTTTAGGGCCTAATTGTGCCATGTCCACGAGCGTGCTGTAATATTTTCATTTTCAAATTTAATTTAAATTTAATATTTACAATTTTTTGTAACTTATATAATATAATATTAGTTATATTATATATTATAATGTAATTCTACTTCCATTATGAAAAGAAAATTAGAAAACTCAGGTTATTTCTTGAATTGTGTATTAAATATCTTTAAATATTTAAATATGCGAAGCGTCTCAGTGCCTACAATACACATATACACTAAATTAAATTAGCATAGGTAAATACTTTGGGTTTATTTTAATTTATAATTTATAAACCAGTAAAACCCAGGTCGACCCGTAAAAGCCGGTTATGTAACCCGAACCGACCCAACAAAAAATTCATACTAACCCGAACCGCACCCGACCCGTCGGGTCGGGTGTGGGTCGGATAACGGGTTCGGATACTTTTTGCGCACCTCTAATCTACATATCTATTCAAAATTCTAGGAAAATAAATTTCAGTTTCCTGTAATTTAGTTAATCAAAATAACTCATAAATAAATTAGCAATAAATGGACTTAAACAATTTCCCATTGCTGTACCTCCTTTTTGCTCAAAGAATTTACCAATTAAGGAAAAACAATTCTGAGACATACATAATTTAGTAAGTTTTAAATATTCATTAATAATAACATCATCCACAAAATCATTTTTTTGCATATCTGAATGAAAAAGAATAGTTTCAGGAATGGGAAATTATGTGTGATATTCTATACGTAAATATTAAGATAAAAAAAATTTTGGCCATTGCCTGACAAATTATTTTACGACAAAGAAAATTATTGCGTTTTTTTTGAAAACTATGTAGTTAGTAGATACCTTCATAATTAAAAATATTCCTAATCTAAGTGTTTATAATAATTGTAAACAGTGCGGCATTAATTAATATCTGATTTAAAAGTACTCGTGGTGAAATTTTTACAACAAAAATTATATACAAATCAATATAACCATTGCGTTTAATTTCTACCGAAGGAAATGTGCAGTTAAGATATTGTAAATGAAAGTTACTAAAGTAACACTTTTTCAATTTATAATTTTCACGAATAAGAACACACAAATATTTCATTTTATTTATCAATATTGTTAATATTTTAGATTTTTACAATTTTTAGGGTAAAAAGTTATAAACCCATATTAAAACATACACACCCATATCACTAATTTAAATTAGGTAATTTGATTAACTAATTTTCTAAATTAACACTGGGCTATTAAATACAAGAAAGCGTATTCGATTGTATAACATAGCAGTTGGATAAACAGTAATATAAGAGTAAACGGAAATGACCATTAACTACCTGGTAATTCTATTGCCATATCAAATAAATGGACGATGTTACGATAAATAATAGCATCCATTATTGCCGATTGTTTCGTTCCTTTTTTTGATTGGACCTTTTGTCTACGTAAATTAATTCGATACAAAAGGGTTGATAGCGACTGCATGGTATACTACGTATATATGTAGAGAGTTGAAGATTGGAGGTAGGTTGGTAGATCGCACCTGTAGATCAATTTCCATCGCCTGACCATCATCAATACCTCTCTTGTATCTCTCCCTCTAATTGTGCACTGTTAGATCGATCGTTAGATCGATCTAAGAAGTTGAAATTATAGTAGTACCTCATACTATAAATAGATATAATAAAATCTTGTGATTATCCATCGAATTTTATTCGGGCATTAAAAACATCAATATCGAAATTGTTCGTTTTTGGTGGTGTCTTATATGATTACTAATGAGTTAACCGCTAAATAGTTATCTTTCCTTTATTCTCGCCCTTTTCACTACATATTACATTTGTTTTCCGCATAGTTATTTTCATATTCTAATCCCGAGTCAGCTGTGTGGTTAATCAGAAATTTATAGAAAATATCTTTAGCAATGGATAAAATTATGATGATTTTGATGAATGTGAACTGTAATAACTCATCGTCATATATTAGTAAAACTAAGACTTCGGTATTTTAATGTTTATGCCATTAATAAATTTTTATTTATGAACTTCAAACTTTCATGGCGATGGCAGAATATAATAACAATACTAACCTTCGCTGAAAAGGAAATTTTTCGTTCTTAAATGGTTTTTCTTGTTTAGCTGTTTTTTTTTTGGCATCCGCTAAATATGCACCATAGGAACAATAAAAAAACGATTTGGTTGCTGTTGCGTGTTTTTGGAAAATGTTTCAGTATGTTCCAATAAGTTGCTTATTCTTGTAGGAACGATGTAAACTTGTTGTGTGTTGCCATTTGTAGCCGTAAACATTAAAAGATAAACTACAACAAAAGTGAACTAATACCTGCGTTGAAATTTTTGTTGCTTTGCTGTTGAGGTGGAGACAGATCGTTGGACTCGAGCAATATACAAAACTAGGTAGCCATATTAAATTTTGAAAGTGCCCTGATGATAGGTCGTTTTTCTTCACCACGATTTAAAGCTGTAATTCACCACAGTGGCACCTCTCTTGAAGATTTGGTCGCACCCAAAATTCATATTTTTCCTTTATTAAAACTTACATTAGAAATTTCATTGATTGAGTAGAAAAATGGAAGGGTAGCTTTATACCTCAGAATTGTGTTTTGTAAAGGGTTCCAAAAAGACAGTAACAACAGAATTACACTTGTTGGATTACTTTATTTCATACCGGTTTCGGAAGTATATATAAACCTTCCATCATCAATTCCGTTAACAAACGAATTGTTTAGGAAAGAAGACAATTCAAAATCAGGAAGACCAAATGTCCATATTATAAAAATAAAAAGTTAGGATAGCAAAAATGTGTAGGTAGCACCGTGGCTGGTTGCAAGTGTTGAAAAATTAAAGCGCTCCTTAGTTTTTATACTACTTTATTAGTCTTGTCCATTAATAGTCTCTTGGTTTCTCCAATGGGCTATTTGTTGTTTTCCATACTTGCAGCCAGCCACGATGCTACCTACACATTTTTGCTATCCTAACTTTTTGTACCCAAACTTTGGAATTAAGCACAACATATGACAAAAAAAATTCCTCATTGTTCTATTGGCGGATACATACAGTACTGTGCAAATTAGTTGGGACAATAGGAAAATACAGTAACAAAGACACCACTAAAATATTTATTTGTTTTATGGCATAGTTAATAGTGAACGTGACCCCCCTTAGCTTTAATTACTTCTTGCACCCTCTCAACCATTGATGCCCTACTAGTTTTCCACACATCTCCTTCACTTCAGGGTCGTGTGGTACCACCCTTTCATGACACTTTCCATCATTTTGGTTTTCATCGTGCAATCCATCTTAGATACACGCACTTTAATAATGGCCCACAAATTTTCAATGGGATTTAGATCGGGTGGAATTTCCTGGCCACCTTCAAATGTGGCTGGGTAAAGAAGCTCTTAGCAAGCTTAGAATTGTGGCATGGAGCCAGGCCTTGTTGAAATGCCCCATCGCCGTTAGGAAACAGCTTCCGCACGGTTGGGGCCATTTTCGCTTCCAGAACGCCTATGTACTTTTGGCTGTCCATCATTCCTTCAATGGGGTGAAATGTCTCTGGCCCCGAAGCTGGGAAACATCCCCAAAACATGACCTTGGGTGGGTGTTTGGGGGATTGCACAATTTTCGTTATACCACCACTCGTGGTACCAATAATGTATGTTTAACATTTTTTTATTGATTAAATTACATAGATTTTTTTTTTTTTAATTTTGATATCAGCCTATTGCAGTGTTGGGTATATAGGCTATTACTTATATTTGACTTCTTCTTTTCGCCTCCAAAGACGACAAGTTAGAGAAAATTACATAGATATTTATGACGTAGTTTTAAGCAAAGAACTTTAAATGATAAGTGTGTTAAAGAAGAAAGCGACAAACCACTTCATCGATGCTAAATGAAATCCGCTGTAACTAAAGAGACTACCTCTTCAGATGTAATCATATGTAATAGCATTCCGCCCTTTTATACAGCAGGAACGAATGTCGTATTATAAGTCCTATAGGTAGTGGTATTACCTACAGACTAGTGTACAGTCGGGTATTTAAACACTACTCGAAATTAAAATAATTGCAGGTGTAAATGAGCGGGAGGCCTGGCACGACTATGTTGCGATGGAGCACTTCTTAAGCGATCTGTTAAAGTGAGAGAGGATATGCGGTTTGTTTTATTTCGATTTATACTGATTATTGTGGCCGTAATGAGTTATTATTTTTATAATTATTGTTGCTGAAGAACAGTAGGTCTTTCAAAAAAATTGACGAACAGGAAGAGATGTAATTTATATAAGGCTTCGAGGATTATATGGAATTAATTTTTTTTAAATTTATTAATTAATAACATATATTAATTGATTTATTAATTTATGTGGAATAATAAATATTTTGAAAATTATTTCTATTACTCTTTTATAGCAATGGTCAAATGGACAACTGAGGAAACAATTAGTGCTAGTTCGGTATTTGCTGCGTAGGTAATACAATTTCTTGTGAATCCTGAAAAGATTAGTGTTTTAACATAATGATTTTATGCATCTCTTTGAATGCTTCGCTATTTTTCCTATGTAATTTGTAATTTACATAGGATGTAATTTCGCCAAATATTTTTGCTGAGATGATCCTCAAAACCCGTTACGTTATTGAGACCAAATGGACATAATATACATTTTGCTAAACTCCAATATCACGAACATTCTTCACACACAAAGAAGTAAAAAAATCTAAAAATATTTTTTAGAAAGATTTTTCAGAAAGAATCTTAAAAGAAGTATTTTTTGCAGACCAAATATACCCTCACACTTTATCCAGACTTGGGACTGGCAGTCAAAAGAAAGGATTTTTCTAATGACTGGTGTGTTTATAAGTTTTGTCTGGAGATTCGTCAATAATTTACTAATTTGCAGTACACATATTATGAAGCTAAATTAGATTTATGGAGTTTTATATTTTCACCTCGATATAGTCAGGTCAGGTTAGGTCAGGTATGGTAAGGCACACAGAAAATCTTGATTTCGGCAACGCTGGATATAACTTCATTCTAGCATTGTAGACGTTTTGTCTGATGAGAAAAACATCCTCACAAGTCAAGCCATTCTCGACATCAAAATTGGTCAATTCATTTCGTATCAACTTGAAATCCTTTCTTTTGATTGCCAGTCCTAAGTCTGGATAAAGTGTGAGGGTATATTTGGTCTGCAAAAAATACTTTGGGATATTGGAGTTTAGCAAAATGTATATTAGGTCCATTTGGTTTTAATAACGTAACGGGTTTTGAGGATTGTCTCAGGAAAAATATTTGGCGAAATTACATGTAGGCTTAAATTTTTTTTGGTGAGTTTACATGCAATTAAATGAGGATTTGGATTACATACCACCCACAGTAGTTAGCTGGCGAAGACGTTGATTAAAGAAGAAAATAATTTAAAAAAATGTCCCACAAAACTTTTATTGTACAATACAATTTTGCACGTCTGCAACGGTCAAAACTTGAATTCGGACAAAAAACCTGAAACTTGGCTTTGAACACAGAAAATCTCTTAAACCCAATTTTTTTTAATAAGTAGGAAGAAGGTATTCCAAAGTACTTGGACTAATTATATATATTCTTGAGTGAGCAGGACTACTTTATTGAATTGGACAAACCTTAATGTTGTTTCTAACCAGTAGAAAGATGTGCCTGGTGTTAAAGTATTGAAGACTCCTCAGTTAGAATAAAATACTTTATGAATTCGACTATGTGCGTTGCGTGATTGAATAATTTTTACAATCAGCAATTTTACAATGACTACGTACAAACTTATCCAAACATCTTATTCTGACCTGGTTAAATAAGAAAAACTAGATAAACTTGATTACTTAAATATATGCAAAACTAGTTCGGATTATGTTGGAATTTCCTTTACATGTTTCAAATTAAAATTTCGCGATTGATTTTTTATCAGAAAAGATATGACTTAAGAATTATTTAATAATATTTATATTTTCAAAGAAATTATAAGATTTGATATATGTATTTTACGCTTTATTATATTTATTTTAACTGTATCTTAATATATATTTTTAAGAAATGATGGAAGAGAAAGTCGTTGCACAACATATAATAAATTCGATATGGATAATGTGTACCTACATAAAAATTGGAAAATGCACTAATTAAAAAAACTCGTTACCCTTGATCGCGAATATATCCTCCATCATGTACCTACCGACTGCTTCCTTGCATCATTCGCAATATGATAATAATTGCAATATTGCTTTCCGGTACATACCCTTACCTTAACGCCTATTACACCATCTAATCCGCAACCAATACCGTTGCTATTACGATGGT
The DNA here is from genome assembly GCA_947310635.1 of Leptodirus hochenwartii. Taxonomy (NCBI): domain Eukaryota; kingdom Metazoa; phylum Arthropoda; class Insecta; order Coleoptera; family Leiodidae; genus Leptodirus; species Leptodirus hochenwartii. Next base: position 7,617,718 of record OX371179.1, on the reverse strand, counting down.
GGGTACTGAAGACACGCATTTAAACATAGGGTACGAATACAAAGTGTGGCCGTGCTCAATGTAAATCGATTAAAAATAATTAAGCAATAAATCTTGCGGTGTGCACAACGGCACCGCGTAGTAGTACCAATATTCACCTAAAATAAGGCATGGGTCTGTAGGAGTAGGGTATGTGATGGTGTGCCATAGCCATTGTGGTAGGAACGTACAAGTGCACGCGTTGGACGGAAGCATTAGTGCATGGAGATATCATCGCTCAATTTCCCCTATCATAATTACACCGTTGCATACCCATAGATTACAGTGTTGGTACTTGGTAGTACCATATGTTTGCCCAAATGAAGAACTTTGTGCAATTTGATTGTCTTCCAAATTCGGTCGTGTAAGTTTTGTACAATAATATGGTAGTTTGAGTGCAAAAATCTTACCACTTGAAGCAAATCTTGCGCAGTTTTGTTGGCTATAAGTTTGGCTCGGGTCGCGCAGATAGCGAAAGGATATTCGGCATTCTCCGTGAAGAGAAGGTGGTTCTTTTCTTCAACTCTGTCGACCAGTGGCGTTCCCAATACATTTGTCGTTCTTACAATGTTCGTATATAAGAAAATTTTTTGGGCAAAAGTACCTACTTTATTACATGTAACGAACTAAGTAACAAAGATATAACAAGTCAAATACAAAATAGTAAATTAACATAAATTAATGGCCTATAAAATGCCGTCGTCATAAGTGGCGGCTCGTGCCATTTCAATCTGGGGGTTCGGCGCATTTCTTAAAATATAACATAATTGTGACACATCATCGCCGACGCGTTTAAACGATCATTACCCATAGCATTTCGCAAAAAACTCTTGATTCTTTTAAGTGTTGAAAAATAACGCTCTGATTCAGCAGTGGTCATCGGGGTTGTTAAAATAATTTTAAGTATTTTTATAGTTTCCGGGAAAGTTTCACTCAGATTATTTTGTAGCGATAACGAAAGAAAATTTGTGGCTCCAATTATTTGATAAAAATCCGGACGCGAGTAAATGACTTCTAATTCTGTTTTTAATCTGGTTTTATTCAAAAATGGATATGCATGACACACGGTTTCCAAAAGGTCCACTGGAAATTGTTTAGAAAATGTTGGCATCGATTTCGTGTTAAATAACTCAGCGGCTTGTAGATGGCCACGATATGAGAATCTGTCCTTCATATGTGTTGTAATATTTTTTGTAAATGTCGCTTGTAAAACGCCGCGTAAATGTCCGGTTTTGAGCACTTCTTGCACAAGTTTGCGATAAATTTAAATAAGGCAATGGCCTACCTAATTCTTTAATTTTTACTTTGTCCACAAGAGAAAGTCTATAAAACTCTATTTTCAATAAAGAACTAACACTATTCATTTATATTAAATTATTTCTATTAAATATATTCTTGGAGAAACAGGTGGCAAAATCGTACATATTGTACATACACAGAACAAATGATACTGTCTAATCTGGTTATTCTATATCAATTTATATACATATATATATACTCTCTGTATATATACATATACTACTCTCTCTACTCTCTGAATTTGTCTAAGCCGTTAAAGAAGCGCGACATCCAATAGATCGGTCGCCTGCACTCTATGATACACTCATCTCATTGCATATGTACTGTATATATGTATTTAACTTGTACTGGCAATGGATATCCGCTGGGAATCTGTGACATATATTAGACAATGAAGCAAGGTTCGAACCGAAGAAATAGAAGATATACTGCATACAGTCGCTCTCCCCGATTGCTTGCAATAGAGTGAGATGAGTGTATATGCATTTAACCTGTACTAGGTGGCGCTGATCACGTAGCGGCACCAAATTAGCGATATATCTATACCATGCGAACGATAGATACAGACAGATACAGCATCGGTCGCTGCTGTGACTTGCAACGTATACCACAACGAATGCGACATCGTGTTGTGTTGATTGTTATCGCGGCGCAAGCTTTATCTTTTAGGAAAAATAATGCCGAGATAAAATATCGCAATACAATTATATATCTACGGTGATGCGCTCAATGTTCAGGAGGGGCGCGCGGCCCTGCGGCCTGCATAAGGAACCGCCACTGGTCGTCATATGATATTATTACATACATAAATAACATTTCTTCAGTGAGATATTATAGGTAATGTTCATTTAATGGATATTTAAAAAGAAATAGGAATAATTTACAATTCTTCTTCACTGTCCCTATTTAAAAATAAATTACTGTCCTCTTCGTCGGATTCTTCGTGCAGATTTATAATTAATTGTTCAGTTTGTGTATCTACTATAGTTTTATTTTCTAAATAAAAATCTTCTTGTTTAATAACGTTTTCACAACACTTTTTCCAAAGCTCCTGTGTGACATTGCTGAATTCTTCTTCTACTAACACTTTCACATCTTTTAAAGAAAATGTCACATTTATTTTAGCAACACTGTTTTTCACTTGTGCCCATATTAGTTCTATAGGATTCAAATCCGGATGCTAGGGGGGGGTAAACGTAAAACTCTATGTCCATGGTCTGTGAAAAATGTGTCAAGTTTATATGTAATGTGGTTCTTTTTATGAGATTTTATAATATCGTACAGCTGGGGCTTTAACATTAGATGCGTGAATGGAATTTTTTTTCGGACAACCATTTTATCATTTCCTCCTTAGGAGAATTGCTGTTTGGCTGTACCAAAAATAGCTCATTTAGGCACCAGAATTTAGAACAAAAAAAATTCCAATTTGGTCAAAATTATGGAAAATTTGCGAAACCTTTTCATTTTTTCATCCATTGGGTAGTACTTTATGAAATGATGTTTCATTGTGGAAGAAAATAACAGAGAATATGTAAAGATTTACCCCATTGGGGAATTGCGTTAAGAATAATAATCTGAAGATTGTGCTAAATTATTACTTCATTTGGAATTTACTAATTTGGAATTACTTCATCAAACTGAACGTAGATTCTCTTACAATGGCATTAATTTTTTCTTCATATTATAAGAAATATTGCAATTTTGTGTTATTATATACAAAATGTTATTAAATGCTCACATTCAATTACTAAGTTTTAAATTTTAAGTTAATTTAATAACCTTTGTTTCCTCTTATGAAGTTACGTCTGTGTATATATTTTCTCTAAACTTTACAGTTTTATTTTTATTTTCGTATTAAGAGAAGAGAAGAGAAGAGAAGAACATATGACTCCTATTAAATCTTGCAAGATATACAATTTGAAATCCAATTAAATAATTATTTGAAATTTTAATTAAATAAAAGCTCATTGAAGTATCAAAGAACGTAAACAGTTATTTTTATGTATATCTACGATAGGTATTGGTTTTTATATAATTATTTATTGTTGGCATTTATTTATATATTTATTTATATATTGATAGGTATTTATATAATTGTTGGAAATATGACGTAAAACGAAAACATCATTGATTTATATTTATATCATTTTTTAATATTATAATTAGCAATATATAAAAAAATATTTTGAAATACCTTTTAAAATTTCTTCCACAATCGCGAAAAAATATTTTTCATGTCGTTGTTCACCTAATTTGCAATTGCGTAGATACGGATCTGCATCAGAATTGACCAGACATAATGCGAGAACATTTTTTCTTGGACGAATCAGTCATTTGTATATACTGCGGAAGTCATGGATTATATCTTTACATCCATCTGAATCCGGTCTCCGCGTGATTTCACCTCTTCGTGTGGATATGCATTTCCCTGAAAATTGGCACAACTAATTGTATCTCGATTTTAGCTATTAATGAAGGGATATGTCTTCTAATTAACATCATAAAGGAAATGATGGAAATATACGAGTTGCTTTTATGAATGGCATTAACATTTTTAAAAATAAAGTCTATTAGACTTCATTATCCTGAAAATTGGCACAATTAATTGTTTCTCGATTTTAGCTATTACTGAAGAGATTTGTCTTCTAATTGATATCCTAAAGGAAATGATGGAAATATACGAGTTGCTTTTATGAATGGCATTAACTTTTTTAAAAATGAAGTCTATTAGACTTCATTATCCTGAAAATTGGCACAATTAATTGTTTCTCGATTTTAGCTATTACTGAAGAGATTTGTCTTCTAATTGATATCCTAAAGGAAATGATGGAAATATACGAGTTGCTTTTATGAATGGCATTAACTTTTTTAAAAATAAAGTCTATTAGACTTCATTATCCTGAAAATTGGCACAATTAATTGTTTCTCGATTTTAGCTATTACTGAAGAGATTTGTCTTCTAATTGATATCCTAAAGGAAATGATGGAAATATACGAGTTGCTTTTATGAATGGCATTAACTTTTTTAAAAATAAAGTCTATTAGACTTCATTATCCTGAAAATTGGCACAATTAATTGTTTCTCGATTTTAGCTATTACTGAAGAGATTTGTCTTCTAATTGATATCCTAAAGGAAATGATGGAAATATACGAGTTGCTTTTATGAATGGCATTAACTTTTTTAAAAATAAAGTCTATTAGACTTCATTATCCTGAAAATTGGCACAATTAATTGTTTCTCGATTTTAGCTATTACTGAAGAGATTTGTCTTCTAATTGATATCCTAAAGGAAATGATGGAAATACACGAGTTGCTTTTATGAATGGCATTAACTTTTTTAAAAATAAAGTCTATTAGACTTCATTATCCTGAAAATTGGCACAATTAATTGTTTCTCGATTTTAGCTATTACTGAAGAGATTTGTCTTCTAATTGATATCCTAAAGGAAATGATGGAAATATACGAGTTGCTTTTATGAATGGCATTAACTTTTTTTAAAATAAAGTCAATTACACTTCATTATCAATCCACATCTTATTGTCGTTTTCAAGATGATAAAAAGTTATAGTGTAATAAGAAACTCTATAGTTTAAAAATACGGGACAAATGATATATGTATTATCAAAAAAAGAACAATTAAACAATATTTATTTGCAGATAGTACAGTAATATTAAACAGAAAATTTCTTTCGCTAACGATTAGAGAATTCCAAAATTTGCGACAACGTGTTAGTCTTAAATTTTTTTAAAATAAGTAATATATAATTTGACGTAATATTTAAACTAATATTTTATATTAGCAATATCCAAACGGATGGATTAAAGAGCATCTGCAGCCATTACCAGGCACAAAAATCAGCATATAAGTAATTAATCCATGCATATGATAATTGCGAATTTAATTATTGAACTCTTTTTGCTATGCACCATAGTACTGTGTAATTATATTTTTGCAGATTATGGTGTATATATAGAGGCAGAAGGCGCAGATTGAAATCATAGGGGGATTTACTCGATGTCATCACGTTGATTTATTGAGTGTTAATTTACATTTAAAGTGCGGAAATTAATTGACTAATGCAGTGAATAATGGCACAAAGAAGAGAGTGCTCGAATTCGAATTGAAGTAGAATAATTAGTACCGCTTTATTAGATTAAAGGGCGTTAAGTTATACCCATAGAAGACATAATGTGGGTTATGATTATGAGAGTATAACAACTTATATGTGGGCTTTATAGACGAAAGACTTTTTATCTTATTGTTATAATGCAGCTGCATTGCTATGATTACTTTTTCATGAATTTGCTAGCTAAAGTAACATTTACTTTGGATTTATTTTACACGGGCATGTACCCAGAGAGAGGTTAATAAAAATAAATAATAATAATTTCGAAAAATCTTAAACCAATCTTAAACCACACTCCTACAATAATTGGCGTTGTGTCTATTTATTTAATTTTTATACTTTGGGTGATAAAAAAAGTGTTTTTGCTCAGATTTATAAAAGTGTCACATTTTTTTTGTGTTGCAATACGTTCTAAAATTAGAAATCAAAATTCAATATGATGTGCATTGTATTAAAAACGAAATTAAATAAAAATAGCGAGTATTTAACCAAATTTCCATTTTTTTTTAAATCACATATCTATTATTATTTATATTTAAATCGAAGACCATAAAAGACAGTAGCGATTTATATTGTATTTCCAAACTACAAATTTTCTACTACATATAAGACGTCAATAATATAATTGTTATCGAAATAAGTAATTGAAAATTTGAAAAAAAATCTTTTATTAATTGTATGTTATTATGATACCTATATTTCAACACTCGAGTAGTTTTAGATAAGTGGTATAAAGTGAATCATTTTAAATGTGGATTTTTTTTAATTTAAAATTTTTATATCCGCTATTCACTATAGAGTGAGTATACGAGGAAAATTACGTTTAATGTACAGCAAATTTTCAAGACTATCTTTGTCAATTGTATGATGCACATTTCTAAGGTTATGCCCCCAATTTCAGTAGCACAATGATCAACAAAAAACAACAACTCTATCACTCACCGGGATTGCTACGCAATTATTTAACGCCGTATTGACAAATTTACAATCTTTGTAAATATTTAATTATAATAAATGTATCGATTATAATATTAACTATATATTATAATATTAACTCGCCCATGAAAATCGCATAGAATTAAAAATATACCCACAGTAAAATTAATTTAAAATTTTTGTTTAAAGGTTTTTTTTTCCCTCTAATTTCGACGTATTTGTCTTTCATGTTTAAAAATATTAGAACAATTTTTTGTCGTCCAAAATTAGCGTTGTCCAAATATTTGCTGTATTTTAGTAAATCTTCTTAGGTAGTTACGTTAAATAATGAATTGTATTTTTTTTAGATTTTAATTTTTAGAAAATTTAATGATATTTTCTTTAATCTTAAAGGTTCATCATGGCGAGATAATGAGCCTTATTCGTTATGATTCCAATCCTGCACTACGCCGAAGAATTTGCCAGTGAGTTTAAAGAATCTAATATTTTTATATATTACGCCTAAGTTTTCCCCATGTGTAAATTTAATTTTTTTTTGATTGTTAGTATAATTAATAATGCCTTGCACCTCCAAAGGTGATTCATCAAAACAAATAGCAGCAGTTTAATAAATTACGATATTGTACGAGGCCTATCCAGAAAGTAAGTTCCGTTTGGCTATCAAACAAAAACAAAACGTATATAAACATATTTTTTGATTGCATTGTAAAGTACAAACAATAAACTATTTTTTCCACGTAATTTCCACCAATGTTTAGGCATTTGTCATAGCGGGGCACAAGTTTTTATACGCCCCTGTCATAGAATGTTCCCGCCTGTGATGCAAACCACGTGGTAACAGCATCATGTACATTCTCACGTCATCATGCACATTCATCCTTCATCATGCACATTCTCACGTCATCATGCACATTCATCCTTCATCATGCACATTCTCACGTCATCATGCACATTCATCCTTCATCATGCACATTCTCACGTCATCATGCACATTCATCCTTCATCATGCACATTCTCACGTCATCATGCACATTCATCCTTCATCATGCACATTCTCACGTCATCATGCACATTCATCCTTCATCATGCACATTCTCACGTCATCATGCACATTCATCCTTCATCATGCACATTCTCACGTCATCATGCACATTCATCCTTCATCATGCACATTCTCACGTCATCATGCACATTCATCCTTCATCATGCACATTCATCCTTCATCATGCACATTCTCACGTCATCATGCACATTCATACTTCATCATGCACATTCTCACGTCATTATGCACATTCATCCTTCATCATGCACATTCTCACGTCATCATGCACATTCATCCTTCATCATGCACATTCTCACGTCATCATGCACATTCATCCTTCATCATGCACATTCTCACGTTCATCATTGAACAGTCGTACACTTCACAGAATTTCACAAGGTCTCACATTCCTGGCATTGAGAAAACGTATTACAGATCGCATTTCACAGGTGGCGGGATTTGCAATTCGCTTCGACATTATAAAGTCTCACCGTGCAGCGCACACAATAACAAGCGATCTCAAAATAGTGTCTATCCGTTCCTACTGAGTCAGTGCAACTGGCGCGCATGCGCGAACTTGCCACAGTTGCGCCTGCGCGGCAACGGAACTTACTTTCTGCATAGCCCTCGTACATGAAAATCGAGTAACAATTTCGTACCACTTCGTCATTTTATAAAACAGTTACGTCCGTATGTAAATAAAAACGCACAATAAGTTCACAGTAATAATTCGTTTGCTGCTAAAACAATATTGATGGTGATGTTTTCATTTAATTCTTCGATGCAATTATGATATATTTTAGTATAATTTTCTTTTGCAGCCTATATATGTTTGAATCCCTGGTGTTTTTCTAAATATCTTTGGTTAGGTGAACGAAACGTTCCAGATCGCCATAATAAAAGATTTCGAATATATTATTATCAACTTCCTGCGTGCTACTCTTAAGTTAAAGTTAATAACAGCATACACATATTAAACGATTAAAGTTGTTGAACGACTTCCAACACTGAAAGGACTAAGTTACTTTTGAAGTTACAGTTACTTCCAATAAAACGACTAAAATCTATTTAGCTTCCGCTGATTTAATTCATCATTTTCACCTATGACCGAGAACTAAACTCAATCCATTCGGAAGATTCAACAACGAATTAAAATGGAATTTGTTGTCGCTTTTCATTGGCACGTTAGCTGCGTTATTAAAAAAAATATATTACAGATCTATATCGCACCTTAATAATAGACTAGCTTGTACTTCACAGCTGCTTTAGAACGTTTATCATCAAGATAGGAATTTTAAAACTTCTTGTCTTTTTAATTCAATTAATTGTGAAATGATTACTGTTTGGGCGTTTCAGCTCATGTAATAAAAATGGACAGCAAAATTGATTTTTTTTTTTTAAAGATTGAAAGTTATAAAGTTGAAAAATATTGAAACGTTTCGCCATAGTAAGAAGATCTCTTAGGGTCGCTCTCTACTAATTTTTTAAAATATAATATAAACCGATTTTTAAAGAGCTCTAATAGAAGGTGGTCTACACAAATTGCATCAATTAAAACTATATTTTATTAATGAATTTGTTTCCTTGATCCTGACTTCTTGTACAACAAAAACAATAAAACTTCTGTCTGACTACTGACCCATTATTATTGTCTTTGATTGTACATGATTGTTGAAGTGTTTTATATATATTATGAGCTACATTTTAGCACCGAAAATAGCATTTTATAAAAAAAATAAGTTGTCAGAAAATAAATGCAGATTTCTTGCGAAATTTAAATTTCAGTGTAAAACTATACGAGGTCAAGAAGTTACTGAAACCATCGTTTGTGAGCCCTAACATATCAGCAAATTTAATAAAATAAGAGAATTTGTCAAGTTTGCAAAATTTTGCAAAATTTTATTGAGATGAATTTAAAAATGGACATAAAATTTCGGATAGAGAAAAACGCATAACTCCATAAATATTCAATAAACAACTCAATAAACATTACATACTTGAAAAAGATGCATTAATTCTGTACCTTGGTACAAAAATGGCCAATGTCCAATATTATAATGTGCAGGAAAATGGTCGTATTTTCATAAAATTAAATAACAATTTTCATAAAATTGTTTTTCAAAGTGTTTTGTTTTAATTATTCATGTTATTTGGTAAATTAACACTGTACATTTTTTTTATTAATTTTTTTGAACTTTCCTGCACATTGGCTCCATATATTAGATATTGGCCCTTTTTGTTCCGAGGTACAGAAATGTATTAAGGGAAATAATGTCTTGTATGTATCAAATTGTCAAGTCGTTGAGATGAATTGCTATTGTTAGATTGCATATACCAAACACAGTCTTTTAACTGAAAAGTGATTGATTTCTTGTGTTTGAGTTTGAGATTTGTTAGTCGCTGTGTGAAGAAGTTAAAAATGGATGTATGTCGAGATGTCGAAATATCCGAAAACAGTTTCGGTAGCGATAGATTGCGATAAAGCAAGATTGATTATGAAGCATTAAATTTTGTTGTATACATTTAATTTATCTTAAAGAATCAATCAATGCTGTTGAGGAGGAAATGTGAATGTGAACAGCTAAATGAGTATTGCAATTTCCTGTTCATTGATTGGTATATAATAATTATCTATATAAAAATAGTTTTCTATTAAATAATGCTTGTTTCTTATATTAAAATATTTTAATATGTTACAAATATTTTTGTTATAAAAATTAGCAACATTAGATTGTAAAAATTCACCAAAATATGTCAAATATTTTTGGTGTCAAAATCAGCACCTTTTAAATTCTTTAAATTGCATATTCTTCAAGTACACTATTTTCATTTTCCTTTGGTATTTATCATTTCTTATTTTATTAGAAAGTTATATTCTACGTTTTGTTATTCGTACAATTTTTTAATTAGTTTAGTTATTTTTTAACTTATCAATGACGTATAAAGTTAAAACTTTGCACATGTTGGTTATGTAGATTTGCGAAAAAAATTGCGAATTTCTTCATTTATTTTTATATCGCAAAGTATATAGAATTAACGACACTTTAACACTAAAGATTTTTAATTTTTTAAGAATATTAGTGGGGGAAGCAAATTCTACGTGCATCAAATTTTAGATATATAAATTTTAGATGTACATAAATCAGAATTAAAATTAAATTAAATTCCTGATTTTTAAACCGTTATGTAGAGATTCTGGAATTTCCCAACTGAGATTTTGTTGAATTTTAATACGTACGAAACAACAACAAAAATAAACAAAACGTTCGAAACCTATAATATAGAATATCACCCGAATACCGTAACTCAAAGCATTAAGTAGCTAGATGTACATTTCAAGTGCTATGCGCCCATCATCAGTAGCACAAATCATCACTATGGGCGCATAGCGCTTGAAATGTACATCTGCTTTAAGTTACGGTATTTGGGTGATATTCTATATTATAATTTAACACCGTAGTGATAATTAAAAAAAAAAAAGTTCGAAAACTAGTTTTAGATGTTTCTAAATTACCAAAAATTATGGTTGTGACAAATATTTTAAGAATTCTGATAAATTGGTTATGATTGCGACTGCGATTTCAAGCGTCCACGCTAAATTTTTAGAGAGACATAAATTTTTTATTTCCCGGATTACAGATAATCCATTTGTATTGTGTCATAAAATATACGTTGTTTTTTTAAAATCGTTTTAATACATATTTGGGAAAACAACGACCAGAAATTACATTCCCAGCAAGTTGATTTCTAACAAAAGTAGTTAGTCCACTTTTCCAAGTGCACTATTATTGCAACAATTCCTTTGATTATGACCGGGACCTGACGTTAACGACTCCTTAAATCTTGGGTGCAGTGTAGTACCAGCGGATGGTGGTTATATTACTTCTAATATCCGCTGGTAAGTCGTACATCATCTAAAGGAGACCGGAGTCACGCCATCGCCGTTATTTATCGCGTTCGTGTTGCTGGTACTATAGTTCTAGACCTCCACTTGCTACTGCGCTATACAAAATACACTTTGCAGTAGATACTCACTTCAGGTGGTACTGCCAAGAATTAGTGCAACTCTTATTTCGATAATTATTACTTACTGCACCTATGACATTTATGGCGTGAAATATATTGTCCACTCGATTGTAAATCATTAGAAAAGCCTGCAGGATGTTCTTACATACTATTTTAAACAAATGAGATAGGTATACGCACAGTTGAAGTACCTAAGTTCTAATATATTATCGTTAATCCAAATACGTCGTACGCAATTCATATTTTTTATAAATATTATATTTTATGATAAATTTTATGATATTACATATTTGCTTATGTGTCTAAACGTTCACCAGAAAGAACCACCACCAAAGCGATATTTAAAATATTTCATATGTTTTATTGGAACCGCAATTGGTGAAAAAATTGAAAAATTAAGGTCCTCTATAATAATATGCATTCAGTTTCGTCAGTTTGTTTCACCAGTCGTTTTATTTTCGAGATACATTAAATCTAATTCTTATATTAATTTTTTAAAGAGTCCGCAATCCTAAAGATTGGTTGGAAACAGCACGCCATGCCGATCTATCCTGAGCTAATCCCTTCATCTCCCTATAGCTATTCATCTCAACGTCTTCAACTATCTGACTCACATACTCCAATCTAGGCCTACCTACCCCTCTCTTTCCCTCCACTCTACCTTCTATGATCAATTGCATAATCCCCCCATGCCTAAGAATATGCCCTACTAATCTGTCTCTCCTACGCTGTAACACTCTCCAAATACTTCTCTTCTCCCCTACTAACTCTAGTACAGCTTCATTTGTTACTTTATCTTCCCAACCAATCCTCATCATCCTCCTATAACACCACATTTCGAATGCTTGTAATCTACGCTTCTCTTCCTTTCCTATAGTCCACGCCTCACACCCGTACAGTGCTACACTCCAAACATATACCTTCAGTAATCTTTTTCTAATACCCAAGTCAATATTTGATCTTAAAATCTGTTCCTTTTCTACGAATGCCTTCCTACCCTGTGCTATCCTACACTTTATATCTACCTTGCTTCGATTATCTTTTGTGATTCTACTGCCTAAATAACAAAAATCTGACACTTCTTCGATTCTATTATCTCCTATTGAGATCCTCATTTTTCTACTGCATTCCTTTTTGTCACACCTCATCACTTTAGTTTTACCTATATTTATTTTCATGTTAAAATCCCTAGTCAATACTGCCTGCATACCATTCAATACCCTTTCTAAATTCTTTTCGCTTTCTTCCAATATAGCTATATCGTCGGCGAATCTCAACATATATATTTTCTCTCCCTGTACATTCACACCTACACTATACTCTTCTTTTACTTTGTTTATTGCATCTTCTATATATAGATTAAATAATAACGGTGAGAGTGTACATCCCTGCGGAACTCCCTTCCCTATTTTTGCTACCTCTTCTTCCCCCTCAATTCTAACTAAGGCAGTTTGGTGTTTATATAAATTAAAAATTATTCTCCTATCCTTATAATCTATACCCGTTTCTTTTAAAATTCTAAACATTATGTCCCAATCTACATTATCAAATGCCTTTTCTAAATCTACAAAAGCTATGCAAGTTACCTTTCCTACCCTCTTTCTTTTTTCTACTACCGTTCTTGTGCTAGAATCGCCTCTCTCGTCCCTCTGTTTTTCCTAAAACCAAACTGATCTTCTCCTAGCCTTTCCTCTACTTTATTTTCTAATCTCCTATAAATAATCTTTAACAATATCTTCGATGCATGTGATAGTAGGCTAATGGTCCTATAGTTCTCACACAAATTAGCTCCTATTTTCTTCGGCATTGTTACTATTCTACTACGCTGAAAATCCTGTGGTACTTCTCCCTTCTCATATATTTTACAAACTAACCTGTATAATCGCTCCTGCATTTTTTCCCCTGCGTGTTTTATTAATTCGGCTGGTATCATATCAATCCCCGCTGCTTTGTTATTCCGTAAATCATTTAATGCTCTATGAAATTCTGACCTAAGTATGCTAGGTCCTAAGTCATCCTCATCTATCTGTTCCACACTTTCTAGCTCCTCCATGTCCTGCCTACCTTTATATAAATCTTCAAGATACTCCTTCCATCTTCTAGCTTTTTCCTTATTTTCTGTGAGTTCCTTACCCTGCTTATCACATATAATGTTACCCTTTGGTTTTACTATAGAAAAATGTGACTTAATTTTCCTGTAGCCCAAATCTACTTTACCTCTTCTCATATCCTCCTCAATATCTTCACAGTTTCCTTTTATCCACTCTTCTTTCGCTAGCTTGCATTTCCTATTAATTAAGTTCCTTAGTTCCTTATATTTTTTTCTGTCCTGCTTCTGTGTTTCCTATTTTAATTTTCCTTCTTGCTTCTATCATTTCAACTATTTCTTCCGTGATCCATTCCCTCCTACCTGCCCTTTTCTTTGTGCCTAATACTTCATTTGCTGCTGTAGTTAACCCATTTCTGATTTCCCTCCATTCGCAATCTATGTCGTTCCTAGATGTTCCACTAGTCATGATTTCTACTTTCTGCTTGTACTTTTTATTTTATTTTTATTTTTATCAATCACGATTCGTGACAGAGGTATTTTATTTCGTTTTATCTTGTGCTACTGAAGATGGGGGCATAGCCCTTGAAATGTACATCTAGCTACTTAATGCTTGTTACGGTATTTGGGTGATATTCTATATTATTCTTTAATTAATGATCATTTATAAATTTAATATCTGTCAAGTCTGATTTTTTTCTAACGTAACATTTGTATAGATATATTGGTAAGTATCAAATATTAGTTACCAAAATACGTCTTGTAAAGGATCTAAAAAATAAATGGGCTAATCTTTTGTTTGATTGAAAGTATACATTACAAAATAGAATATAGGGTTAAATATAATTTTTTCATCCGCTCTGTATATTTTGGTCAGTTGAGATGAGTCTTTTCCATATGTAAGTAATATGCCAATTCAACAAACCGTGTTTGAAAGAATTTTTTTCTTCACTCACTTTAAAATCAACTTATGTTGAACAAATAGTTGTAAATCAAAACAATTCTGTAAAATAGATAATAATTTGAAAAAAATAGAAAGTAATGTGTAAAATACTATGTATGTAATTTATTATTTCCTCTTTGCATCGTATACTCGATCATCGTGTGCTCATAAGATACCTGATTCGTTTTTAGGATGCCCTGTTAAAGAATAAAGAAGAATTACAGATAGCTACGTATTTTGCGATTAATGACCACAATACGTTTCCTTTGCCGCAGTAAATTACCGAAGCTGATGACAAATAAAATATAATTTTTATTGCCTAATTAGTATGAGTGTGGGTTCCCTTTTACATTTTTTATAAGCGAAACTGCAAGAGGCAAGTCTCGTCTTCATCGTTTTGGGTCGTTGTTTAATGGCGCTGAGTAATCGGCGCCACGATCTTTATTGCGGATACCAACGCAAGATAACATTACTACGTTAACTCTTAATTGACCCGCGGTCTATGTTACGATAGAATTATTCAATTACACTTTTCAGAAACGCGCAATCTAAAAAAAAACAACGCAATTGTATGAATCGTCTATTTGTACAAACATTTACCGTTACATTTGATTTTAAAAATTATCACTATGGTGTTAAATTATAATATAGAATATCACCCAAATACCATAACAAGCATTAAGTAGCTAGATGTACATTTCAAGCGCTATTTCAAGATGGGCGCATAGCGCTTGAAATGTACATCTAGCTACTTAATGCTTGTTACGGTATTTGGGTGATATTCTATATTATTGTTACATTTGATGATTTTGAAACTGAAAATGATGCATTTTCACGAAATCTTCAAAAGCTGCACTAAAATCTAAATTTAAAAGTAAGGAAGTTGAGTGACTATTAATTATTTCGCGACTTTGAAACACAAGCAACAATTATATAATAATAGTTGACTAACACAATTCTGTATTTAGTTGGTGTGGTGTAATTTTTAAAATAGTGCAATAATTGTGGCAGGTAAATAACCACCGAACAAGAAAATCGCAATATAAATAAGTATAATGTATTCTTTCAATTTTATCATTCTTTAAAAATTGAAATTGAGTTAAGAAGTAGAAAAGATTGAATATTTAGGACTGGTATGTAAATTTTTTGATTTGGACATACAAATTGCATTGTATCAATCGGTTAATCAATATACAACTGAAGACTAAAGTAAAAAATAACAAATATAAAAAAGCATAAGTGGTGAGAAGTTGTTTCTGAATAGTTCTTAATCGTTCGGTATATTAGGAAGTAAAAAGGCAACCTCACAATAAGAATTAAAATTGTAAATAATTAATATTACAATTTTCGTTCCTAACCGTTAGTACAATGCTGTTTATATTCAGCAATTTTTTAAATTATTTATTTTAGTTAATTCCACATCCCATTATAAATTTAATTTATAATTTAACATATAATTAATATACCTTGTGCTATTACGAAATTTTAAGGAATCTAAAGACGTACATTTTTATTTCGTAATTAATGTACAACTGGATAACTACAACTAGATAACTAAATAACTTTGCATATTTGGTATAGGCATTTCTTATTACCGTAAAATCACATTATATTTTCTTTTGAGTTATTTTTATGCAACTAGACAAATTTATATATTTAAATTGCAACGACGTTTCATTCATTTTTGATTTATTCTGTAATAATGTTTGGAAATTACGTAGACAAACGTGTATATGCGTCACCCAATATATAAATTGAAAAGAAAAGTAATTAGTCCACGAATTTTTTGAGATTGTTTTATCTTTATCATCGTTAAATGCTTTGCCAGCTCATTGTCACCAATTGATGTGAGTAGCATATAGGTGTAAGAGTTTATTTCATTTGAAAGCTCTTCGCAAATGTATTCACACAATATATTATGTGGTCGAATTGATAGATTACTAATACTACGATTCATACTAACTGTTAAATGTAATTAGAATGACAGATATGCCGGCACTTTAATACGTTTTTGTACATTGTATTTTAAATGCGTTCTTTGGCGACTTTTTTATGAAATCCGTCCACTGTACTTTTAACTTGTCAGGCTTGCGATCCTAATATCATGATATACGAGGTAAGTTTAAAAAGTAGTGAGAACGCATGCACAGTGCTTGATTTGGCAACATTGCAAGTTTTGCCGCCAGTTAACCATTTAGATAAACATTTGATCTACCTCCAGTACAAGTCTCAACTACCCACTGCTATTGCACTTTTTTTACTACGTGTTCTTGTGAAGCTAGTTTTTGAAGTGTGTCACGGAACAAAATTGGAGCACGTTATGCGATAAAGTTTTGTGTCAAACCTGCCGAAACCGCAACGAAGACTTTTCAAAAATTGAAGCTAGCGTATGGGGAGCAGGTCTTATCGAAAGCTCAAGTTTTTAGGTGGCACAAGGCCTTTTTAGAGGGACATGAAAACGTTGATGATGAAAATCGGAAAGGACGACCGCGCAATTCAAAAACCGACGAAAATTTGGAAAAAGTACGAGTTTTTGTGATAGCCGATCGACGAATGACTGTCAAAATGATCAGCAGTGAATTGAATTTGAACATTGCCACTGTTTACGACATGTTAACCCAGGATTTGGGCATGCGAAAGGTGTGTTTGAAGATGATTCCCAAAATCCTAACAACTGAGCAAAAACAACGTTGGAGAGCTGTGTGTTCAGATCTTCTGCAGAACATTGTAACTAACAAAGATTTGATAAAAAACGTGATCACAGATGACGAATCCTGGGTACTTGAATACGACCCTGAAACGAAACGCCAAAGTCAGGAGTGGCACACCCCCGACTTACCACGTCCGAAGAAAGCACGGACGAGCAAATCCAAGATTAAAACAATGCTCATTTGCTTTTTCGACAGTCAGGGGATTGTTCATAAGGAGTTTGAGCCCCGGGGGCAAACTGTCAATCAGCAGTTTTACCGCGAAGTTCTCGAAGGACTAAGGAAAAGAGTTCTTCGAGTCAGACCAAGCATTTCTGAACGTTGGATGTTTGCATCATGACAACGCACCTTGGCACACAGCACTCTCTATTAGACAATTTTTGACACAAAAAGGAATTTCAGTGGTTCCTCAGCCCCTCTACTCACCTGATCTATCACCCTGTGACTTCTACCCTTTTCCCAAGTTGAAACTTCAACTCAAGGGACATCATTCTGGCACTATAAACTTTATTCAGAAAACCGTGACGGACCAACTTCGTTCGATCCCACTTAACGACTTCCAACACTGCTATGAGCAGTGGGTGCAACGTCTCCGACGCTGTGTGGCCTCAGAAGGGAACTATTTTGAAAGTGATAAGGTTGAATTGTAAATATAAAATAAATAAAGAGTTTTATTGAAACAGTCTCATTACTTTTTAAACACACCTGACCTGACCTGTCCTAACATGTCTTTACAATTACGAACCGTTACCGTTGCTTACCCTTCGATCAAATTCATGGTGAGGTTTCATACTAAAATAAAAAAAACAAAATATGCATATGCTCGTATTGCTCTTCTTTTATAAAATCAGTAAATTTCACAAGCCCGTTTATGATTGACACTTGTAAAGCTATTTCGAAAACTGCATTATGTATAAGCTACGTATGGATATATATTTAAAAAATGAAGAATATTTGCAATCATTTTACCTTCTAGATAAGCTTAAGATATGCATAATATTATATGCTGATTTAAGCATGGAAGTGAAATTTCACACTACCATTAGAATGGCATGGAAAATAAATAATGACAATATTGAGAAAAAGACTTAAGATAAGTAAAAGATGATTTACCAGATATGAAGTCTAACTTTATTACAAGGTCCTTATTGATAATAGGAATTCTTGTTTAGTATTCATTTCTTTAAATATTTAATAAAGAACCTATTAGTTCTTAAAAAATTTATAATGTTCTCAATTTATCACTCCTTTCAGAGCCAAAGTATTTATCAGGACATAATTCCAAAAGTATATAAACATTATAAATTGCCAAATGCATTTATCAATGTAAATAATGTACGTTAAAAATGGATTCAATTTGAAAAAAAAAGAAAACAGCACAATTTGCAGCTTATCTCGAGATCGAAGATAATCTGCAGGTGTTAAGAACTATAGGCTCTAAGCGATGCTGATATGCATACTGATTAACCTTAATTTTAAGTAAACATACTTTATTATACAATGTCGACGGTATTTAATGAGCCATTTCTGCAATAAATAATTATTACATTACGTTTATTATCAAAGATTAATGTCAAGATTTTATATGATTTAATGCTTATTGTAGCTAAGATATATGAATTGTATTTTATGTTTTTGTGTGTTGGAGAATATATACCTGAGATATCCCATTAGTTTATTAGTTTATATATTATGTGGTCATTTCATGGAACGTAGAATTTCTTATCCTTAATCATTAGAAATTGTAAATTAATGCCGCCATGTAAATATTTGAAATGATTGTAGAAGTATTAAATTAATTAATTAATATATGTACATATTTAGTGAAAGCCAGTACTCACTATATTTGAAAAAATAATTTAATATCAACATAATATTAAATATCTTTTATAATATCTATTTTATTGGTATGGTCCTAATTTATGACTGTTCAAAAAGCTGCTAAAATACACTTTTTCATAATAACTACATATATTTTAAACTATACTCAAGTTTACTTGTAATGGTAATAAACCTCGAATCAAGTGATTACGAAAATCTGTTCGAATGTTAAAAAATTATCCAACAAAAAAATTGATTTCTTATGTGTTTATTCAGGGATTAAATTATATTCCCTTACGTATCTCAGACAATTGTTATAAAATTTATTTCACTGATGTAGGAACAGTTTTTGAATTTTGGTAATAAAATTTCGTAAATTTTAGTAAATTTCGTAACTATATACCTCTTTTAATATCATCCCTGTGAGAATAAATTTTTTACTTGAAACAACATCGCATCAAAAACAACACTTTAATTTCTTCTTCGCTGCAAAACGACTTCTGCTTGAAGTTAAATTCATTTATTATTTATATTTAATAATAATACGTGTGTAATTCTATATTACATCAAATTCTATCTAGACTTCTGTTTTAGAAATATCCCATTTGGCACACTAATTTCTTTCTAGTAACAGTTATGTCATGCCAGTTATATAACATCCGGTAGGTCATTTCTTCATTTATCTAAACTAATTTGCTTAACGAAACCATAAATAATGGGCAGGTAAATTTAAAAAACGCTACTTCATATTTGACCAATGCAATGCAATCAATATTCCCATGTCTATTGCCATTGTATTGTAAATCTTGAACGCTATAATGCGTTCTTTCTCAATTACAATCTCGGTAGAAACCATAGGATAGGAAGACCTGTCAGAGTAGCGTTAGAAAAAAATATCGAAATTCACAATCAGCGTATTCAAGTTGTACAACGAATTCATATTAAAAATGAAGAAGTTTGATTAAAACTGCTGCTGATCCTTCATTAGTTGTCGATCTAATGTTATTAAATACCTGCTTCGTTTTTTTATAGCTATTGTCTTTTTTGTACAAATGTAAATTGATATTAATAATCATTTGTTATAACTAAGAATGAAATGGAGTTGAATTTAGAAGGGGTATTATTAAATGGTATGCAGGAAATAATTATAGTATTAAGTTAAATATAAATACACTGAAACGATTTACATTTTATACATATATAAATAATTTATGTAAACAAGAGGAAATCGTTTATATAAATGATGAATGTGAATATATGAAATTTGATTTTTATATACCTGATAAGCTTTCAACTCGTAATAAATAATTGAAAACACATTTAACAAAATTAAGTGAACTAATTTCTACAGGAAGATCTGAATCAAAAATATGCTCGGCCACAGCATTTTTATCGTTTCTATTTAATCTGAAATGTATTGTTCCTTAAATCTACTTTCTACAGGCGCACATTTACGTCCTATATAAAACTAAATTATAAAATTAAACAAGTGACTTTACAAGCATCAGATTTGTTTATTAAAATAAATGAAATCTTTGAGATTTATCAAAAAATTAGGAAGACTATTTTAAATATTACATGCTATTTAACAAATTTAGAAGTAAACTGTACTAGTCTATTATAATTTTTGATATATGATGTTGTTCATGTAAATTTTGTGTTTATATTATTTACAATTTAAAAATATATCCATTTTGCAATGCTATATTCCGGGTATAATTCAATTAAATTTTGTATCTCTCCTTAGTTAATAGAAAATTGAAAAAGCGGTTGATTAAAAACTTTAAAACAGCATGTTTATGTCGACGCCAGTTGTATAAATCATTATTCTGATATAGCATGTAATTTATTATTATTTTTAATGATTAAAATATCGATGAAAGGTAACTAGTTATTATTTACCATTCAAAAACTAAATTTAATTGATGGAAATGTAGAATTTAATATTTTATTAAAAGCATCAACATCAGATTATTTAGTATCAAAAATCGCAAATATATCATCTATATATCGAATCAAAACATATCAGCAAAAAAACTCACTTTGAACATTTTCAACTAGCTCACTTTGAATATATAAAATCGATTTTTAACTTCCTTTTATATAAAGAAATGTTTCTATAACAAAAATTTGTCGATTTGGTAAATGATTTGATCATTCGAAATGATTTATTCTTAGGCGTAATAAGATTTAAAATGCAAAAGAAGAAATGGTAAGAATTTGGAAACGAATAGCCATTTAAACAAACTATACGAAAAAGAATATGACTATGTTGTAAATTTTGTTCTCAACTTATATTTGAATTATGTATAAATAAATACGACAAATAACATTTGTAAATTTTTAGCACGTACGTGCAAAATGGATCGTCAACTTTGTAATAAAGAGTGAAAAGAAAGGTAACAGAGGGAAGATAAAGGTTAGAATAATAGATGATAAAATGGATAAATTGACTGATTTTTGATAAATACGAAATAGGAAGTTCCATCGTTGCATCAATCAATAAATACGAAATAGGAAGGACAATCGTTGCAAACTAGATATAAAATATAGATAGATATTTATAAAAAAATTTAAATATTTGAAATTTATAAAATATTTATATATATAATATAGATAGGTCCCAAGCAAACAAACAAAATTGGTACTAAATGAATAAGTCGATAAAAATATTATACAATTACCCTATACCGACCAGTACAAATTCGATACATGAACAAACCAAAATAATGCATATTAATAAGTTAATTATGTTAGATAATTATTAATTACAGGATAGTGCAAGGTAAATAAGCATTCGTAGAAAATAAAATGGTCACGTTTGTATATTTTGTTTTCTGCAAATTGCTTTCACTACCAAATTCTGAGGTTCAACTTAAACCATTCCAGTCTGACCACCTCACCAACCTGTTCAATATGTTACGTCATAATACCGTAGTAACCACCGACTATCGAGTGTCCACTTGTTGATTCCCACGCTACTTATCATTTGCTCATAATACACCTGAACACCTCTCATTCACCTTCCAACTCAGTGAATGTTGTATATAGGACCAGATACTCTACATATACTGTTATTTCTCTGCAAATTTGTTATGGGCATCGTAATCTTCTGAAAGAATAATATTTATAATTCGGTTGTAGCAATGCTATATTTTGTTGGAAGACGCCATTCAATAGTAAAGAATCTCATAAGTTAAAGTTGAACGAACACCTGTTTCTAACACCTAGCAGTGCGATGAAATTTGAAAAAAAAATTCGCTTATATGAAGACTTTTACACTAATAAATGCAGCAGATGTATAATAAATATAAGTGATTTCGCAACGCATCATTTTTTTTTTATTTAGTTATGAAATGGGCATCTTCTGGTACTCTAATGAGGACTTCTTAGCTATTCTAAATAAATCCGTTACATCAGTAAATTTTCATAAATAATCCTTCGAGGATCAAGAAGGCATAGGTATATTTTTTATGAAGTAAAATAAATATAATATTCACATTGGGATTCCTGACAAGAATAATTCTTTTTACGTATCATTTATTGTGTTTTAATTTTTTTTATATAGTTGTTACGATTCTTAACATAATTACGTTAATTACATAATTACGTAATTAGTTAATACGCACGCAAAGAGTATTACGTCATATATTTTTCTTTACATAAGGGTGTTGATATATGAAATCACATTTCGTATTTCATGCTATTTGTACTTAAGATAGATGTAATTCTTAATTTCGTTTTCCTTTCTAATTCGATTTTTGAAGTGAAACTTCTATAGGCGCGGTAGGGCAAATTGGCCTGAACGTCACGAAAAGTGAAACGCTTCCGTCACGAAACGTGAAACATGCTACGCGCATGCGCCGCGTGTACGTAGCGTAAGGCAACCAGTAGACGCTTGCGTATTTTATTATATATTACACAAACACAGCTTAATCTTTTAGCTAACAATTTCCATTGTGTGAAAAGTGAAATGGAGAAAAAGACAAGTACAGACAGAGTGCGAGCCTTTAGAGAACGGAAGAAAGCGAATAAACCGCCAAGAAAAGTGCCAACAAGTACCTTGGAAAGAAGTAGAGAGTATCGAGCCAGGCAAAGGGCGTTAAAGAAACACGGTGGACAACATAACCTGCCAACGAGCTCAAATACACTGGATGAATCGATACCGTCGTTAAGTGAGGACACAGTGAGTGGTATAGAGAATTTGAATGCCACTGATGATTTGTCTACACGTGAAGATACACGCGGTGTGAGAGATCAACGAAATGAATCTGATACAGCTGAGCGAGCCATCGACAAATAGAAATGCACCCACTAGTGCATCATACAAAAAAATTATATTCTTTCAACCTGCTCATCGCGAATTTGATAAACAATTTTTCAATAATCCGCTAAGAAGTTTCACTTCTACCGCGCGAGAGTCTCACGCATGTTTTTTTAAATCAAATATGAATGGTACTTTTTTAAATATAAGAGTACAGCTATTTTACGATTGCAGAAACTTAATTTACCAATATCACATCGACGGATCCAAAACAAAAGACGTCAATTAATTCGTCGAAATCAAGACCACCAGCTTTCACTTAAATTTATTAGACTGGCTTGATATAAAGCAATTAGATTACTTTTTATTTAATTATATTTATTAAAATGTCGATTTTACTATTGACTATCATTACAGGTCCAATAATTTGGTTTTTCATGATTTAATTTTCTTGGAATTGTGTGTAGAAAATTGTGTTCTATTAACGCAGTGTACTCGAAAATATAATTATTATACCGATTTTACCAGTACCGATTCTTGTGAATTTTTTAAAAAAATTTACATAACAGGCGACTTTCCAACAATTAATATCATGTTGAATAAAGCAGAAATATGAAAAATATCAACTTTTAGATTTAATCACAATTGGTCCAAATTTAACTATTAAAAATGGCGTTGAAATTTCTGCGCAGCAATAATTGTTAGTAGTATTTGGTGTATAAATAGTTTACGAAAAATCTTTTCGATTTTTCGTAAGTTAATAAAAGTTAATTCATTTTATACTGATTTTTACATATCGTAGATAGCTACTTTCATCTTTCAACATTTTTTCCATCTCACTTTCATATTTTTCTTGACATATTTCTTTTGATTTTTCAACATTCAGTCATTTATTGTTTAGAAATTATGCAAAAAATACCCGCAAACAATTTGCACATATGATTTTTTATACATAATTTTTATAAGAAATTTTTGTTAAATTCTCATTTCGGCTAAAACTTTAATAAACATAATTGCACGTAATTTTTTTAACCATAATTATTATTCACATAACTCATCTTAATTAATCTCATTATCCAAAAATGTTCTTGACCAAAATTCAAAATTGCAATAATTACAGTAGCGATACTACATTTAGATCAAGCAAAATATAGTACAACTACCTAGTCTAACAATCTTTTCAATTAAAGCTTTATAATTATATAGTACAACTACCATGTTTAGCAAACCATTTCTAAACTATTTAAAATTGTAAAAAAATCTGCAACAATGAAGCCGTGTTGTCCATATTCTATTATTTATTATTACTGTACAATTTTCTTCAATGAGTAGCAGAAATTATTAAACTAATATCATACAAAATATATATCTATGTCAATAATTGCAGCATATTAAATTCATTTAAATTGAATGCTGGATAATTGAAAAATTCAAAATATCAATCCAATTAAACTAATTGTAGTTGTAAGTGGAAACTATCCTTCAATTATTGCTCTCTCTCTCTCTCTCTCTCTCTCTCTCTCTCTCTATATATATATATATATATATATATATACACATCATTCATAGAAATTTTGCTTATAATTTATCAAATTGTATAATATTTTTTTAAATCCTACTATTTTAAGCCTCTAAAGTACAATTTAACACTGTTATTTTCGACAAAATAAATATTTACATTTAATGAAGCGAAAACCCGAAATATCACTTTTAGTACTTTTGAAACAAAATTTTTCTTAAAGCGTTGTTTAAGTAAATTACATAAATTTTATATCATGTGATAATTATTTTCTGAAAAACTACTTTACGTTTTAATTTAGTGACTTTTCATTTTTGTGCTAGTAATAAAAATAACTATATATTTTTTATTGGAACGTATAGCTTTATCATGTGATATTTTCTATCAAGTCGTACTATAATAATTTTTGTAGAATATTTTAATAATATTGCACAGACAGTTTTATTTTTACTTTACTACTATGCTAATTTTAAATCATTCGTACTTGTGTAAGAAAATAAGTTCTTTTCATATTTGCTTATTTAAAAGCGAATACGAATCCTCAGCATGTAATGTACTTTGATACACGAGTTCTGCAATTGTAAAGCAAATACCTGAGCAACAGGTGGTTACCAAGTGAAGATCATATCATAACGTCATATAAACGTCATTTGCGGTCGTAGCACATGCAATTCGTCCAATCATATTATGTCAGAACACACCTTTATACAAATCGCCGGAGCATGAGCATAGTCACACTATAGAAAACTTTCAATCCATCAGTTTGTTAAATTTTACAGATAAGCGCTATTTTTTTTAAGCCTAGTGCAGATGATATGATTGTAGAGGAAGCGTAGGAAGTGTGGCAGAGTAGGATGTTCTGTAAAGGTTTAGTAAAAATGTGCGAAGGTTGGGATGAAGTAGAATAATTATTCATTTTTAATTTATCTTAAAACATGGCCGAAATTTCTTCGAACAGTTAGCTCACAATCCAATGCCTAGAAATTATTTATTGAGGCTCAATACTCGAATTTATTAAAAAAAAGAAAACATGCGTGAGACTCTCGCGCGGTAGAAGTGAAACTTCTTAGCTCCTAGGAAATGTTGATTTTATGCATTGCTTTTTTTCCATTTGTTAACAATTTGATTTTGATTTTGATTGATTTTGATTGACACTCTGATCATCAAAGAAAGCATTATTATTAAGTGTAATGTCGTACAGTCTATAAAGAGGAGTTTGGATTAAATTTTTTGTATGATGCACTAGTGGGTGCATTTCTATTTGTCGATGGCTCGCTCAGCTGTATCAGATTCTGTTCGTTGATCTCTCATACCGCGTGTATCTTCACGTGTAGACGGTACGCCTGAATCAGTGGTATTCAAATTCTCTATACCACTCACTGTGTCCTTACTTAACGACAGTATCGATTCATCCCGTGTATTTGAGGTCGTTGGAAGGTTATGTTGTCCACCGTGTTTCTTTAACGCCCTTTGCCTGGCTCGATACTCTCTCCTTCTTTCCAAGGTACTTGTTGGCACTTTTCTTGGCGGTTTATTCGCTGTCTTCCGTTCCCTAAAGGCTCGCACTCTGTCTGTAATTGTCTTTTTCTCCATTTAACTTTTCACACAATGGAAATTGTTATCTAAAAGATTAAGCTGTGTTTGTGTAATATGTAATAAAATACGCAAGCGTCTACCGGTTGCTTTATGCTACGTATACGCACAGTACACGCGGCGCATGCGCGTAGCGTGTTTCACTTTTCGTGACGTTCAGGCCAATTTGCCCTACCGCGCCTATAGAAGTTTCACTTCAAAAATTTGCCAATTATTTCTGAATAATTTCCAATCAAGTACAAGAATAGCATATTTGTTGGCATTAGTTGGTATATCTTCGAAAATTTACATTTAACATATTTTTAAAGAGCAATGCATTTTATCGCGCACATATCTTGCATAACAATTGATATAAAACCACGTTTTTATGTCGTACCTTTCTTATAACAATTAAGTAATAATTTTTGGTATAACGCTTCGATCTCCCTTCTTAAAATTCACACTCTGCGGTGTGTTGAATTTCGTTGTAAGTATGTTATAAATAAGCGATTTACGGAGTTATGAATACAATATAAATTTTAATACTCATTCACCAGGACTTGTGTATATATAATTTTAATGTGACATCAAAGAAAGGATTCGTAGTACAGGAGCTTATATGTATTTATGACTGCTGCACGAAATCAAGCGGCTTATGAAACCCACTTCAATCCATTTCGCTTCCAATCGCAAATCTATTGAAGAATTATTTGATATAGAACTTATTTTAGAACACGTTCGAATTGTTTAAAAAATAAATAGAATTTAATTTTATTACTTTCATAAATTATTTTATTTTATTTTATTAAATCAACACTTTCGAAAACCAATTTTCATTAGAGTGTTTATAATTGTGTAAGTATTTTATAGAATATCACCCAAATACCGTAACTCAAATATCCAAAAATAAATTTAAAAATAGTTCTTATTAAATAAATGAAATAGACGAGATGAGGTTGGGCCTGAATTAAATTTGATTTAGATTTATGCTTTTTATGTATATACTTTCATAAGCATTGAACTCGGAATAATTCAAAACACTTTTAAAGAATTTAAGTGAACTAATTTGAATTCGGATGACCCGAGTTAGTCAAAAATATGCTCGGCTACAGCACTTTTGGCTTTTCCATTTAATCTTAAATGAGCTAAATCCTCCTTAAATCTAGTTTCAATTGGTCTACGTTTGTCTTCGATATATACTTTAGGACAACTATAACAAGATATTTCATAATTACCAGATTTTTTATTCAAATCAATCAAATCTTTGGGATTTCCTAGAAAATTAGCAAGACTATTAGAAGTATTATATGATACAATTTTTAAAGTGTAAGTATATCTTTAGTTATACCAAGTAAGTATTACGAAAGCACGCAGTAACTTGGTTTTTTTTTTTACTTTAACATTTATTTTTTTATTGATAAAAATTGAATAAACGTGAACCAAATTTAGAAAATTTTGTGATGTTATCTTGCAGTGACAGATATTTTGCATACATTTTATTTCCGACATTTGGAACTATTAAATATTTGAATAAATAATTAAAGATTATATAAAAATAAATACGCGTGACTAAATAAATTCTGCTTGGGAATAATTACTAATGCATCTAAAATTTGTAACATTAGTTATTAACTAAATAAGAAAGTTCTGCTTAAGTCGCTATAATACTTTGTTTCATTTATGGTTTTATAATAAAATCATAGAAATTAGCTTTCTGAATTCTTATTTACTTTCGTTTTTATTTTTCATGCGTTGTAATTATTCATTAATATCAACACTAAATATACGGTAAAATAAATTTATAATGTCTTTTAATAACCACCTTATACACTTTCATTTCTTATACTGAGTTGCCATTTAAAATCTAAAAATCCCGCGACAATTTATTTCATTATAACCTAGAATCATTTAGGAATTTATAGCTTAATTTAACGCTCCTTGCATTCAGCTTTAATGCAACTGGCTTTACGAATATGATTATATATATACAAATTCATTTTCCGTCTACACTGGCTATTAAATTAATAACTATTCGCGATGCAGATTGTAATTGACTGGATTAAAAGCATATCAATATGCATTAATATGCTACGCAAGCCTGGACTGGACAATGTACTTTATATCTACGTATCTATAGCAGATATTTTCTGTCGTAGATAAAATGACGCTTTTGAGCAATTATAGGTTTTTGCTCGGGCGAGTACAGGCAGGCAACAGAATGGAGAAACTATAAAATCGTATCATTGGTAATCTATATTCTGTGTGAAGTCATCCAGTTCTTGTGAAGAAAGCCGCCGCAACCTGACGATGGCCCACTTTGTATTGCACGGCATTCGCACACCGCGCCCTTTTTCCTCTTGTCACTTGACGCGTACTTCTTACACAACGTTGTCAAATTATCCAAGAAATAATTGTTGTCGCCACTACTTAGGTTTTGTAGCGATGTACTTTGTAATAACTCCAACATTTTCTAAGGAAAATGAAGACGTCTTCATTTGTTACTTAATTTTATCTGCCCACAAAATGCTACGTTTCAAAAATCTTGTATTCCACATTTATAGTCCTGCCTGAATTATTAAATCAATTGTAATAATTACCTAATATATATATAAGAAAAAATATAAGGAACTAAGGAACTTAATTAATAGGAAATGCAAGCTAGCGAAAGAAGAGTGGATAAAAGGAAATTGTGAGGATATTGAGGAGGATATGAGAAGAGGTAAAGTAGATTTGGGCTACAGGAAAATTAAGTCACATTTTTCTAAAGTAAAACCAAAGGGTAACATTATATGTGATAAGCAGGGTAAGGAACTCACAGAAAATAAGGAAAAAGCTAGAAGATGGAAGGAGTATCTTGAAGATTTATATAAAGGTAGGCAGGACATGGAGGAGCTAGAAAGTGTGGAACAGATAGATGAGGATGACTTAGGTCCTAGCATACTTAGGTCAGAGTTTCATAGAGCATTAAATGATTTACGGAATAACAAAGCAGCGGGGATTGATATGATACCAGCCGAATTAATAAAACACGCAGGGGAAAAAATGCAGGAGCGATTATACAGGTTAGTTTGTAAAATATATGAGAAGGGAGAAGTACCACAGGATTTTCAGCGTAGTAGAATAGTAACAATGCCGAAGAAAATAGGAGCTAATTTGTGTGAGAACTATAGGACCATTAGTCTACTATCACATGCATCGAAAATATTGCTAAAGATTATTTATAGGAGATTAGAAAATAAAGTAGAGGAAAGACTAGGAGAAGATCAGTTTGGTTTTAGGAAAAACAGAGGGACGAGGGAGGCGATTTTAGCACTTAGAACAGTAGTAGAAAAAAGAATGAGGGTAGGAAAGGTAACTTGCATAGCTTTTGTAGATTTAGAAAAGGCATTTGATAATGTAGATTGGGACATAATGTTTAGAATTTTAAAAGAAACGGGTATAGATTATAAGGATAGGAGAATAATTTTTAATTTATATAAACACCAAACTGCCTTAGTTAGAATTGAGGGGGAAGAAGAGGTAGCAAAAATAGGGAAGGGAGTTCGGCAGGGATGTACACTTTCACCGTTATTATTTAATCTATATATAGAAGATGCAATAAACAAAGTAAAAGAAGAGTATAGTGTAGGTGTGAATGTACAGGGAGAGAAAATATATATGTTGAGATTCGCCGACGATATAGCTATATTGGAAGAAAGCGAAAAGAATTTAGAAAGGGTATTAAATGGTATGCAGGCAGTATTGACTAGGGATTTTAACATGAAAATAAATATAGGTAAAACTAAAGTGATGAGGTGTGACAAAAAGGAATGCAGTAGAAAAATGAGGATCACAATAGGAGATAATAGAATCGAAGAAGTGCCAGATTTTTGTTATTTAGGCAGTAGAATCACAAAAGATAATCGAAGCAAGGTAGATATAAAGTGTAGGATAGCACAGGGTAGGAAGGCATTCGTAGAAAAGGAACAGATTTTAAGATCAAATATTGACTTGGGTATTAGAAAAAGATTACTGAAGGTATATGTTTGGAGTGTAGCACTGTACGGGTGTGAGGCGTGGACTATAGGAAAGGAAGAGAAGCGTAGATTACAAGCATTCGAAATGTGGTGTTATAGGAGGATGATGAGGATTGGTTGGGAAGATAAAGTAACAAATGAAGCTGTACTAGAGTTAGTAGGGGAGAAGAGAAGTATTTGGAGAGTGTTACAGCGTAGGAGAGACAGATTAGTAGGGCATATCCTTAGGCATGGGGGGATTATGCAATTGATCATAGAAGGTAGAGTGGAGGGAAAGAGAGGGGTAGGTAGGCCTAAATTGGAGTATGTGAGTCAGATAGTTGAAGACGTTGAGATGAATAGCTATAGGGAGATGAAGGGATTAGCTCAGGATAGATCGGCATGGCGTGCTGTTTCCAACCAATCTTTAGGATTGCGGACTCTTTAACTAATATATATAATTTGCAAATTAAACAATTTTTTTTTTGTTGTTCTTTCTAGATGCAAAATGCAACACTGCTCACAAGGATAATGCTTATGTGGCAGAACAAGTGGCTGTCTTTGGACTATTACTGTGTTATTGTTGTCGATGTACGGACCCGTTATATAGGAAAATTGTCAAGGAAGGTTAGACCAGATCGACGAAAGGATCGGTGTAAAAATAGAAAAGAAAACCATGAATATAATCAACAGTAAACGCATCAACTCGGACCGTCTGCGACAAGTCGATACCCTCAGCTGTTGGCAGCTGAAGAATGATACTGGATGAATGAGCAGCATGGTAAGTGCTTAATATTGATAAATATTTTTTTATCTGTTTTAAAAATTATCACTACGGTGTTAAATAATAGTATAGAACATCACCCAAATACCATAACTTAAGCATTAAGTTAAGGTATTATTTTATTATTTAAGGAGCATTTAGCTCATTTCCGATTAAATAGAAAAGATAAAAGTGCTGTAGCCGAGCATATTTTTGACTAACTCAGGTCATCCTATCCAAATTAGTTCACTTCAATTACTTAAACGTGTTTTGAATTATTCCGAGTTGATAAAGGTATTTTATTTTGTTTTTATCTTGTGCTACTGAAGATGGGGGCATAGCCTTCGAAATGCGTATCTAGCTACTTAATGCTTTAAGTTACGGTATTTGGGTGATATTGTATACATTTAAAAAAAATCATTTTGAGTAGTTTAGAAAAAAGAATAAAATTGTGGGAGTGAAGGACTCTACATGAAACATTTTATTTTTAAAGGATTTCTTTTGTCATAATTAACAAGTGGAGTATTTTGCTGATAGTATGATAACATGTGTTTTTTTAACAATGCATACCAGGTCGACTACACTTTTCGATCTACAAAATTTTAAATTTATTGTGGGTTGGTTGTTTTACAAAAAGAAACAGTATGGATATATTTGAAATCTTGGTTTAAAAAGCGATATTCTACAAAAATAATGAAACTTCCCAAAATACATGTCTTCAAAGTTTCATATCTTAAAAATGCTCTTCTAACTTTAATTTTTTGCAACCTGTATATGTTTCAAAGATATTAATAATTCTTTCTTAAATATTCAATTCTGAAATAACAAAGTATATTGCGACAGTTTTATATGAAATAATTGATGTGTTGCGGGCCTTTTTCGTGATATTAAAATAAAGTAGTTTTATTACCTATTTCATTTATGGTATATGAAAATTATAACAAACCAACTTCAAAACTACTTGCTAGCATATTTTAAACATATATTGATGATATACAATGATATAGGTCTAACGTATTGACTTTTTTGAAACACCTTTCTTTAATTATAAATTTAATTAGCAGTCATAATTGAATTCCAATAAAAGACCTATTCAATATCGCTATATGCTAAACGAAACATGAAGTTGACATGCACAAGCAGAAAGATACTATACTATCTATCAAAAGATAATTAATAATTTTAATCATTTTGAATAATACAGCTGTGTAATGCGCCTGTATATATTTTCCTATACCTATATTCTTAAAGTAACAGTAACATTTAGCAGCCCCTTATTTAGAATTATACAATTCCTTTTTACTATCTATTTCAATGTAGTCACTTACAATCTTTTCCGGTCATTTTAAATTATTTTCGAACCATCTCTTTATACCTTCTATCGTAAATTCCATAACAATTCGCATTAGGTACCCTTGTACCTGTTACCTTTAACTGTAAAAATACTCTGCTTTTTAACCTACAGATTCCTCGAAGTCATATTTATTCACCTATATCTTCGAGTTTCACATATCTCATAAACCAATTACTTTATTATCTTACGCCCGCACTATATTCCCCTTAAGAAATACCATTTCCCACGTCCTTTCTTATTCTGTTGCCAAATACTCGAATCCTCATAAACCAATATTTCTTTATATCTGTATATAACAGTATATCTTCAATTTGTCTCTTTTCATCACCATACACCAGTGACGGTTCCTTATACTGTCCGCAGGGATGTGCGCCCCTCCTGAACATTGAGCGTTCGTTGTGGTATCCGTTGCAAGTCATAGCAGCGACCGATGCTGTATCTATCTGCATCTATCGTTCGCGTGGTATAGATATATCGCTAATTTGGTGCCGCTGGGTGTCCAGCGCCACCCAGCCACACAGTACAGGTTAAATGCATATGGCACTCATCTCACTCTATTGCAAGCAATCGGTGAGAGCGACCGTATGCCGTATATCTTCTGTTTCTTCGGTTCGCTCCTTGCTTCATCGTCTAATATGTGTCACAGATTCCCAGCGGCTCTCCAATGCCAGTACAAGTTAAATACATATATACAGTACATATGCAATGAGATGAGTGTATCATAGAGTGCAGGCGACCGATCTATTGGATGTCGCGCTTCTTTAACGGCTTAGACAAGTTCAGAGAGAAGAGATTAGTATATATATATATATATACATAGAGTATATATATATGTATATAAATTGATATAGAATAGCCAGATTAGACAGTATCATTTGTTCTGTATATGTACGATATGTACGTATGTACGATTTTGCCACGTGTTTCTCCAAGAATATATTTAATAGAAATAATTTAATAAAAATGAATAGTGTTAGTTCTTTATTGAAAATAGAGTTTTATAGACTTTCTCTTGTAGACAAAGTAAAAATTAAAGAATTAGGTAGGCCATTGCCTGATTTAAATTTATCGCAAACTTGTGCAAGGAGTGCTCAAAACCGGATATTTACGCGGCGTTTTACAAGAGACATTTACAAAAAATAATAATAACACAGATGAAGGACAGATTCTCATATCGTGGCCATCTACAAGCCGCTGAGTTATTTAACACGGAATCGATGCTAACATTTTCTAAACAATTTCCAGTGGACCTTTTGGAAACCGTGTGTCATGCATATCCATTTTTGAATAAAACCAGATTAAAACAGAATTAGAAGTCGTTTTACTCGCGTCCGGATTTTTATCAAATAATTGGAGCCACAAATTTTCTTTCGTTATTGCTACAAAATAATCTGAGTGAAACTTTCCTGGAAACTATAAAAATACTTAAAATTATTTTAACAACCCCGATGACCATTGCTGAATCAGAGCGTTGTTTTTCAACACTTAAAAGAATCAAGACTTTTTTGCGAAATGCTATGGGTAATGATCGTTTAAACGCGTTGGCGATGATGTGTATTAATAAAAATCTGCTGCCAGATATTTACAGTTTTAACGAAAAAGTTTTGGAAAAGTTTATATCAATGAAAGATAGAAGAGTGGAATTCACTTTCAAGAAATGATTGAATTTAATCATTTTGCATCCATTTTAGGTAGGATTTCTCACTATTATGTTATTTTTTAAGAAATGCGCCCCCCAGATTGAAATGACACGAGCCGCCACTGCCATATACCAACTAACACTTTCTGCATAAACCTACCAATAACCTAGTAAAGATCCCTACCCCCAACTAAACATCTTCTTATTGGTCTGCCTGCAGAAACCTCCCCCTCAATCTGTATTTTAGCTAATTTTATAAGTCACGGACTTAGGATAATCAACACAATTCAATAACGAGCATTTGAGCAGTCAATTCCAACAATACCAAACTGCGGACCCTTACAAAAAGCCATTCCAACAATACACAAACTGTAGACCTTTACAAAAAGTCGATTCCAACAATACACAAACTTCAGACCTTTACAGCTGTTTTGGCAATCAAAATTAAGTTAGGTTGTGAAAATTACTACAAATATAGCTAGCTAAGTAGATTTTACATATACAAAAAAATGTATTTCTTTCTATTGCAAAAGATGAGTTATGATTTCTCCAAATTATCTACGATATGGATAATAAATGAAGCAGCAGATTTTTGTTTTTGTTATATTACAAGGTACGCATATGGGTTTGATTTGATGACCTCTACAAGAAAATATTTTCAAATATAGATCAAATATTATTGTCGACATGTATTTCTTCTAAAATCTATTTGTACCTTACTATATAAGAACATATGCGCACCCAGAAGATGTCCAAATCCCGTTTGTTCTCCATGTTAACGAAGCAAATCTAGTTTCTTCAATCTCCTTCGCCAATGACAAAACTAATTATACGCACCCAGGAACCGACCACAATTACCTATTGCGTTCGGAGCTACATACGGATCTCGGATGGTCTGATTACGTTCATTCACCCGTTTCGTCCACTGAAACCGCACGCTAAACATCAGGGATAACCCGTAATTACGCAACAAACTCGTTGAATTTTTTCTGTATTTTAATCAATTATTCTATTTTTTTATTACATTTGCGCAAACATCTAAAAATAATTAGTTTCTGCCATTTTTAAAACACGTCGCTTTTTGTCGTCATAATTATATGCTGCACTGGCTTTTATTAAGCGTTCTGACTTTTTACGTGTATGTTAATATAAATCAGTGTGCCTTAATTTTTTTTTTAATTGCAAGTTTTTTATTGAACGCTTTAATTACTTCCGAAATGCAATGCCAGTATAATAATAATAAATCAGGTCGCTTAAATCAAATTGAGGAGAAATTAGTATTATTATTAGTAAGCAGTAAATACAAATTTTAAAAGTCTGGAAAAATCTGTAAATATGATTGAATTCGTTCAATCACTGAAGAAAATTATTGAAAATGATTGAAATATAATCTCAATCATCTAATATTTTATATTATTTACATTTTATAGTATACCTGATAATAATTAATATTTCTAGTTGATATAGCTAGAAGTAGATACTTTTTAAATGATATTATTGCAATTGAGCTAAAAAACAAAAACCCGGTAGTTTTTTTCTTTATAGATTACATTAGCTATTTCGAATATATTAAGAAAATTCGATGAAAGAAAAGCCTTCGCGATTTTCTCAACAAGATCCCTTTGAGATTATTTATTTCCGACACTCACTATGCTGCTCTTGTTGAATACTTCAGCTGTAGAGTTTAAATGATCATTTCTTGTACAAGAAATTCGAGTGTGAAGTGGCTGACCATCGAGGAGCTGAACGGAAAAGAACAGAATTGTATTCGAATGTATGTACTGTCTGTTCGCGTTTAATTTGCCTGGTCATGAGATGCGCAATTGTCCAAAAATAGTTGGGGTGCAATTGCTATTGCTTAAGACGCGCTTAAGACAATCATTCGTTCCGTGGCACTACCCTTCAGTCTATGTACTACCAGTGGCGTAACAACTTACTAACAAAATGAGTTCGCTTTTAAATGGTACAGTAATCCCCATAGACAATCAAGTGAATTGGTTTTCAATGTGTATAAATACTTTAAATCTGATGGCAATTTGTCATCGAAGGAAGTAAAGGAAAGAGTGTCTGCAGCAACCAAAGTGTCCATGAGAACGGTAGCTACAATTATAAAGGAAGGTGAAGCTCCAGGTAACGAAAGTGAACCGAAATTTTCTACACCAGGAAAGAAGCGTATTCGAAAGGCGATTGTACGACATTTAGAAAATTTTGAAAAGTGTGACTTTCGAAATATAATATATAATTTTCACAAAACCCGAAAATACAAGAGTTATGCTTAAAACGTTACGTGAAAAACTATACAGTGACTTAGGATGGGAAGGACATAAAACTTCCTTAAATCATATTGGATTTACATGATTTAGGATTTAAGTTTAGAAGCACAAAAAATAATCGTAAAGTTTTAATTGAAAGCCACGATGTTCGAGTTGTACGAATTAATTATTTACAATCAATTAAATATTATCGACAATTAGGAAAATCAATAATTTATATCGACGAGACATATATTCACGCTGGACATACTCAGTCGAAATCGTGGAGTGATAATTCCAATGAAGGACTGCATAGGAATATCTCAAAGGATCAACGTTTCATAAAAATTCATGCCGGTGGTGAAAGTGGCTTTGTATCAAATTGTTTAACAATATTTCAGTCGGGTATAAAAAATGGAGACTATCACCTTGAAATGAATAGTGTAAATTATGGAAAATGGATAACAGATAAATTGTTACCAAATTTACCGGAGGATTCTGTAATTATCATCGACAACGCGCCTTACCATAACATGCAAATTAATTGTGCGCCAAACAGTAATTCTCCTAAGCAGGAAATGGTAAAATGGTTGTCCGAAAAAAAAATTCCATTCACGCATCTAATGTTAAAGCCCCAGCTGTACGATATTATAAAATCTCATAAAAAGATCAACATTACATATAAACTTGACACATTTTTCACAGACCATGGACATAGAGTTTTACGTTTACCCCCCCCCCCCCCCCCCCCTATCATCCGGATTTGAATCCTATAGAACTAATATGGGCACAAATGAAAAACAGTGTTGCTAAAAGAAATGTGTCATTTTCTTTAAAAGATGTGAAAGTGTTAGTAGAAGAAGAATTCAGCTATGTCACACAGGAGCTTTGGAAAAAGTGTTGTGAAAACGTTATTAAACAAGAAGATTTTTATCTAGAAAATAATACTATATTGGATACACAAACTGAACAATTAATTATAAATCTGAACGAAGAATCTGACGAAGAGGACAGTAATTTATTTTTAAATAGTGACAGTGTAGAAGAATTGTAAATTATTCTATTACTTTTTAAATATCCATTAATAAATGAACATTACTTATAATATCTCACTGAAGAAATGTTATTTATGTATGTAATAATAGCATATGACGATGGCATTTTATAGGCCATTAATTTATAGTTAATTTACTATTTTGTATTTGACTTGTTGTATCTTTGTTACTTAGTTTGTTACATGTAATAGAGTAGGTACTTTTGCCCAAGAAATTTTCTTATTTTACGAATATGGTAAGAGCGACAAATGTATTGGGAACGCCACTGGTCGACAGAGTTGAAGAGAAGAACCGCCTTCTCTTCACGGAGATTGCCGAATATCTTCGCTATCTGCGCGATCCATAAGGCTAACTTATATCGAACCAACTCTAGCTACACGTAATACGTGGTACTACATTCGTTTCTGTGTCTGCTCTTCGTGTAATGGTCTGATTATTAGCCGTGGAAATCATTAAAATATAATTACTATCCGCCCACCGCAATGCTCTCAAGTTTCTCAGTACAAGTCTAAACTACGGGTTATGTTTTAGCCTGAACGTGGTATAGCTGGCACTATATCTTAAGAGCCTAACACAGATATATATTTCTTTTTACATGTATTCAACTTTTACAATGCAACCAAAAAGCGATTGAATTAGTCGATAACGCACGATGTCAACGATCGTGTACCCTCGCTGTCCCTGGCTTCGTTTAGTAGTATTTTTGAGTAGTATTTTTGAAACAGATTTTTTTTGGATTCAATCAGTTTTTAGTTAAATTTTATTTCTTCGCGCATGTTAAGATTCATAGGATATTGTGTCTTTAATACAATTGTATCCTAAAATCCAAAAGTAAAGATCCTATGAGTGAGTGTTAATGTACCAATTAGAATAATTTTTAACTTTATGTCCATGAATTTAAATTACCAATCGAAATTATCTGCTTCTATTCTTTTACGTGCAATGTCTTTTATTAAAGATTTAGTATTCTCTTCTAATATATTGGTGCTAGCGGCATTAGTTAAGTACTCTCTGATATATGCATTTTACGTATCTAAAGAAGTATAACAAATAAAAGCAATGATAAACGGTGGACGGTTTTATACAGCCACTGTTGTATGTCGCCCTCTAGCGATACAATACCACATAAAATATATTTGTCTTCGGTGCTTATGTTTTCTTATTGCTTTAGCTCTTCCCATAAAATAACTAAGAGCTGATAACATTAAAAAAAACACATTTACTTACATAACGCAATAATATATTTTTGCACATTATCACATCCAGCGAAACATTCTGCTATTTTACAACATACATTACACGTTGTATATATGTTCTTCAATTGAAAGAATATGTACAGTTAGTTTACAGTTAAATTTATACGATGAATTTATCGCTTTCGGGAAGATAGTGGCTTGATGATGTCGGCAATAAAGTATTTTAGCAATTTCGATGTGCGACTCAGATATATGATTGTTGTACTACTGAAGGTGCGAACTTCGAAGTGTGCATCTCTCTATAAATCTTGTGAATTGCGATATTTGGTTGATATATATATATATATATATATATATGATATGCTATATTTCGGATATTATTTAATTTAATTTTATATTTATCATTAGACAAAGAACATTTAATAAGCGGTTAATTAAAAATAAAATAAAAGCAGCATATTTATGTTGACGACAATGATTTGAATCGTTCTGTATATAGCAGTCCGTATTTGTAACTTTTCTATAGATATATCAGATTCTAATATATTATTTTTATTTCATAACTGATTATTATTTTCGATGTCATAAGTAAATTTAATTGAAGGAAATTTACTATATTAATAAAATCATCAATATATAATTTTTTCTAATTTGCGTTTCTAATAGAGCTATTAACGAACCCAAATGAGTTCGTTTATAGCGAATTTGAGTTCTCTTATAGCCTAGGGCAATTTAGTGTTTCAAAGTTGGTAGCTCTGCTTGCTAGTTATGAAACGTCAAACTACAATAGAAAGCAACAAATAATTTGATTTTAATTTTATCCCTGAAATGTACAATTGTACGTCAAACTACAAAAGAAAGCAACAAATAGGTTAATTTAAATTTATTTGACAATTTATTTCAAATGTTCCAAATGTGCCAATGAGTTACTTATCAACAGTCAAAAAATTCCCTAAATTTTTAAATTTCGATTTTTTTATGTAAAAAGGGCATAAAAGACACAAATTAGAAAAAATAGTATAAAAAACTCATTTCATAAGTCATTTATAGCACTCGTTCTTAGAAGTTGAACTCGTGCAATAAAATCTGCCTTATGAAATTCGTTCTTTAATATACTATTTCAGTATCTTTTTTGTTTCTTATTATAGATGTTCGTTTACATAATATTACATTATGCTTTAAATTTATTATATTCCACAAAATCATTAAATTGTCCTTTTGAGAACAAATAAATGGCGGTAGTCATATTAAAAAACCTGGTTGCTATTCACAGTTAATAACATCGTGTTAATTACATGATCATTACGACAACGAATCGGCTCCCAATAATAACATATGGGGGCCATGTTAATCTGCGATGCCTGTTATTGTTCTTACATAGCATTCATCCTACCCGTCATACATCCTAATGCCATTCTTTATACCACTCAAATATCCTAAACAAAATCATTATTATCAGTTAGTGTCATTTATCTTACATAGTGCCTGCACTTTACCCTAATTTGATTACATGTTACACCTAGTAGTTTTTTTCGATATTCAAAAATTATTTGGTGTCTTCATATCAAGTTCGTTGTTGTCAGACATGCCTTTGTTTGATATATTACATAAATGTTGCATTGGAGCGTTATAAGTATTTAAATTAGAATAAATGACGAATATAAGGAATGCACGATAGAAGAAATGAACGGTTCTTCTACTTCGGCTCATTATGTCCGATGAAATTCATCAGTACATCATAATTGCTTCGTGTAATATATCATATATTTATGTATTATGGATTTTTTTTTATTATGTTACTCATTCTGATTAATTCGAATTCAATTAATTGTAAATTAAAGTACTTAAATACAGTTTTGAAGCAAAAAAGATTTGCTAAATTTGCCCGAAAATAAACTCGATTGAAATGAAAAATTTGTTTAAAAAGTTATCTCCGTTTGCGAATAGTTGGCACAGTTCTAAAATATCAGTATCTACGGTTATGAATTTTATTTTAAATCTTACTTAATTTGTACACAATCTATTCAGGATTGCTCAGTATTTTTCTAACAATAACCATGTCTAACTAATCAACTTTACTTTTGCATTATATCAGGCGCGTTGTAACATAACATCATTTATGTCTGCCTAATAATCCTCTAACAGTCACGCAATGAATATCCAATATGAATGGTGAATGGTAATATTGCGAAGAAGAAGACCACCGGCATCGCATCGAAAGCCGCTTCTTCTGCTTGTTGTACCTTACCAGTTGTTGCAGCTTCTGTTAATGTTGCTGAGCTGTTCTGTGTTATGTTCTATTGTTGTTGGTTGCTTCGCACTGTGACTGTTCAGTGGTTCAGCTGGTAATGTGCGCATTCAGTTTATTTATTTTTATAATGCAATGTTATGTTGGAAATCCGATGAGGTAGCTTCGATAGTGTAATATTTTCAACCCTTCTCCATATTTACAACAGCGTATTGTTACATGAACTTGTGGCCCAAACTTCTAGAAAAATTCTATTATTTATATTATTATAATCAACAAGATCTATCTGTTGAAGGAAAACTATAAAGGGAGTTAGCTTGCTATTTATAATCGCCATGTTTCTTGTCAACATTTTTTAAAACATTAATCTCGACAAGGTCTTTAAAAAATACTAAGTTCTCTTCAACATTCTCATCTTCTTATTTATTTGATATTTCGGTTCTTTTCCATTTCAAAATCGAAGCTAAAAGTCTAAAATTATTTATTTTCATGATCGCATTAATTTTCTGATCATAATATCGACGTGCCAAGTGCTCGTTATACCATAGACGTTAATTGTATCAATTCTACCACATAATATCGATTAATGCGTGAAGAAGTGTAGAAATAAAACACCGCTGTCCAAATGGAAGAAATGTCGTACGTTCATAACGTAACCTGATGCTTCTAAATTAAACCCTTGACTGATAAAGTGAAGTTAATAAAATAAGAGTTTACGATTGTCGATTGGTTTTACTGTATCTTGGTGGGTACTATACATCGTTTTTTTTTAAGTGGCGGACCACTACTGCGCAAGTCCACTATGCATTTATATACACAAGCTACTCAACCACAACTAGTTTTTCTATTGACAATACACAAGCGTACCCACAGCACTATTCAATGTGCCGTACGACTGACGCCATACTGTTTTGAATAGCACTGCTCTGTACTGTATTGGTGAAGCTATTATACAGGTCTTGATTTATGATGCGTGAACATCTGTCATTTTCCTGCCACTTTCAATAAATCGGTGTATATATTGCCTTCAGTATCAGAAGACAAGTGGAAAATGAGCCAACTGTTATTATATAGATATCAACAAGCAGAATAACTGTAAAGTAATTAAATCTTCAACACTAGATCACGTGGTTCTTGTTATACGTAAAGAAATGTAAGAATGTCTTAAAATGTTGATAGTGAGTCAAGAAATTCAATAATATGTGAGATCATTTCGAACTCTAATCGTATGCTTTGTTCACAACTGAGCCTTTATTCTGACACACTTCTTTCGCTGCCTCTTTATTTATACTCGATTTCATTCATTTTTTTCTATACAACAAGTTTTAGTTAGTTAAAGAGTCCGCAATCCTAAAGATTGGTTGG
This sequence comes from Leptodirus hochenwartii, assembly GCA_947310635.1. Classification (NCBI taxonomy): domain Eukaryota; kingdom Metazoa; phylum Arthropoda; class Insecta; order Coleoptera; family Leiodidae; genus Leptodirus; species Leptodirus hochenwartii. The sequence continues at coordinate 7,575,526 of OX371179.1, read as the reverse complement.
AAACAGCACGCCATGCCGATCTATCCTGAGCTAATCCCTTCATCTCCCTATAGCTATTCATCTCAACGTCTTCAACTATCTGACTCACATACTCCAATCTAGGCCTACCTACCCCTCTCTTTCCCTCCACTCTACCTTCTATGATCAATTGCATAATCCCCCCATGCCTAAGAATATGCCCTACTAATCTGTCTCTCCTACGCTGTAACACTCTCCAGATACTGCTCTTCTCCCCTACTAACTCTAGTACAGCTTCATTTGTTACTTTGTCTTCCCAACCAATCCTCATCATCCTCCTATAACACCACATTTCGAGTGCTTGTAATCTACGCTTCTCTTCCTTTCCTATAATCCACGCCTCACACCCGTACAGTGCTACACTCCAAACATATACCTTCAGTAATCTTTTTCTAATACCCAAGTCAATATTTGATCTTAAAATCTGTTCTTTTTCTACGAATGCCTTCCTAACCTTGTCCTATCCTACACTTTATATCTACCTTGCTTCGATTATCTTTTGTGATTCTACTGCCTAAATAACAAAAATCTGACACTTCTTCGATTCTATTATCTCCTATTGTGATCCTCATTTTTCTACTGCATTCCTTTTTGTCACACCTCATCACTTTAGTTTTACCTATATTTATTTTCATGTTAAAATCCCTAGTCAATACTGCCTGCATACCATTCAATACCCTTTCTAAATTCTTTTCGCTTTCTTCCAATATAGCTATATCGTCGGCGAATCTCAGCATATATATTTTCTCTCCCTGTACATTCACACCTACACTATACTCTTCTTTTACTTTGTTTATTGCATCTTCTATATATAGATTAAATAATAACGGTGAAAGTGTACATCCCTGCCGAACTCCCTTCCCTATTTTTGCTACCTCTTCTTTCCCCTCAATTCTAACTAAGGCAGTTTGGTGTTTATATAAATTAAAAATTATTCTCCTATCCTTATAATCTATACCCGTTTCTTTTAAAATTCTAAACATTATGTCCCAATCTACATTATCAAATGCCTTTTCTAAATCTACAAAAGCTATGCAAGTTACCTTTCCTACCCTCTTTCTTTTTTCTACTACCGTTCTTAGTGCTAGAATCGCCTCCCTCGTCCCTCTGTTTTTCCTAAAACCAAACTGATCTTCTCCTAGCCTTTCCTCTACTTTATTTTCTAATCTCCTATAAATAATCTTTAACAATATCTTCGATGCATGTGATAGTAGGCTAATGGTCCTATAGTTCTCACACAAATTAGCTCCTATTTTCTTCGGCATTGTTACTATTCTACTACGCTGAAAATCCTGTGGTACTTCTCCCTTCTCATTTTCAAGTTTCATATTAAGTCCCCTCCCTTCTCAAGTTTTATATTAAGAGAATTCGTATTGCCTTTCTTGTGCACCATTTTACTAAATAATCTTACTACTAAACGTTTCATGTCTTAACTATTCTAATTATTCCTTCATATGTCGATTTACATTGCTAACCTGTATTTATTCGTTCTCTTTCAGTTAAATATCGAATCCTGCTTCCTCTTTGATTTCACGATATCGAAAGATGAAAAATAAATTTGCGAATCTTTTTTCTGGTTGATTTAAGCATACGTTTCCCTATCTAAGTACGTCACTGATCTATACCGTCATATTCCTTGACGTTTTACTTAATCGCATTTAGCTTGTCTTCCATTAATCAATTATTATAAATTTATAAACATGATTGACTATTTATCTAGTCTGTAATAAGATGGAAATCCAGCAGCCGTACCTCCACATACTGCTACCTCAGATTCAGACCTCTGGGTCCTGATGGATACCCAGGGAACGGCGCACCATTTATCATATAAAACGGACAGTTGCTCTTCTGCAGTGTATATCTATGATTCGCGAGCAGATTATCGTGCTTGTATAGACATCGTCGTTGTATATGCGAAATTACGATTATTATTACTATTATCATTATGCATATTATTATCTAGCAAACAAATCGACGGAGCGATATGCTGACCTATTCCATCATTTATCATCATAGAAAATTGCGCATTGTATGCACCTAAGAAGCCTTCGCCAGCATCAATGCTATTCTGATAATTCAAACGTTCCTTGAGATATGTCCACAACAATTTTCGACAACCATTTTCCCGTCCAAAAATCAACTTATATCTTTCTTGGAATTTTTCTTGTCTTAATCGTTGATTACGATAAACATTATTGACAATACTGTTGCAGTATCACTGTTAATTTTTTTGCTGCATACAATCCAACGCGTTTCATTATTTTATACAATTTCATATATGAACGTCACAAATATTCTTTTTATCGAATACCTGCACATTTTAGCGTCTTGTCTTTTAATACATTTGGAAGTAGTACTCTTCCATTAATGCGCACTTCAACTTAATTTCACTTCAATTTTTTTCCACGTTTATTTACTTCATAACTTTACATGATCCTGTATAACTTTACACGAAGAATCGTTCACTTATAGTTCGTGTTTCAGCGAGGTTGCATAACCATGCGTTCCTTGTTGGCTAACATGTCGATTTGTTTCTATTAATAACGTCTAAGTTAATCAATCCTGTCCGTGACGAGATAATTCTCGCTTAATTAATTTATAATCGTCCAATGAGTAATTAAAACGGCCATACCGATAATTAATATACCTACTTATATAATAAACTACACACATCGAAATGGGATGTATAAAATCAAAAGGGTAGATTTTTAATGCAAACATATGGAATGTCTTATGCAGTATCCAGGTGGTGATATAAATTGATACGGTGACTTCTTAAAAATGTATTAATTATCGATAGGAAGTGTCTAGTCAAAAATTCCGTTCAACCAAAGTCGAATTGTTTCAGGATTCTAGTTTCATTTCAATTTGGACGTATCTATGAAAAACAAGATAATACTCCAGAATATTACACCTTAAACTTCATAAAGTTCATCTTTTATAGAAAGAAATTTTAAGCTTCTGCCAAAATTACGGTATAAAAATTCATAACTGAGGTTCCTTAAATAGTGAAACATTTTAACTATAGATCATTTGCGTGTTTTTGTGATATACATTTTTGTGTGTATACATATTCCTATAAATTTCAGGTAGTCAAGTTAATGATGGTCGAATTCCTACAAAGGTACATGTAAATTCCTATAAGGTTTCCTATAATATTTCCAATTGAAATCAAACATTGAAGATGAAGACATAGATATAGGTTCCCGTATATTTAACGATCGTGACAATTACCCAATTAACAATGATCCAGTTGGTGAAAGTACAGAAATTCAGAATGCAGAAGCCTGCATAATCACCCCATGAGGAAACAAAGTTACATGTGCAAGAAATAAATGCTTCGTGCAAAAGGAAAGCGATGGACAACAGGCGTTTGTAGGAATTTGAGTATACACATTTTCGGTTTCTTCTACCTGTTCCCATATTTATAGGAATTTACCATCCTCGACATTTTCACGTCATCAATAATAAAATTAATTAATTCAATCTTATGTAACAATCCAGATTTTTTTTTGTAAAAATAGTATTATCTATTTTCCTATGTTTCTTAGTATTTGCAGTACAGGAACAAGGTATAGCATTTTTTATTCATCCCATTTAAAATCTAAGACCGAATCAGTACATGAGATATTTTACTAGGTACATGAGTAGAAAAGGCCGGGAAATATTTGATATCAACCTGACGAATAATTAGTAACGGACAAAGTCGTTATGAACAAGATTAATAGTAAAATTCTAACAATAAAACGACTGGACATTGAAGACGGAGATCAGGCGTAATGTGATAAGGATCTTTATTAGAGATGGGTTCATATATGTATGTTAATGATACATCTTAATATATATTTTTTAATTTAAGAAATGATATGTACGACTAGGAAGTTATACTGTATAGATAAAGGTAGAGAATGTTTGACTATAATAGTGGAAAATTTTATTGTCAATTAAAGAATATTATGCATGACTATTGGTAAGATTCGATGAACGTAATTCAATTTATATATATTTTTTTATAGTGTACATTAATAAGGCACTTTATTTAGTTATAGCACTGTTTTTGAAAAATATGAATTACTATATCGAACTTATCATAAATACGAATGTCTTAAACTCATCTTTGAGCATAGCGCAATGAAAATTTGTCTTGTAATTTCTACAGTCAATCACCATTAAAAAAAAAACGAAAATTTACAATTCAGAAATATCTTCATAAAACCAAATCACACGATTGTATAGAACAACAAATTTCGATTTCTAATATTGATGCCAAAGCAGGTTATAAAAGTGAGATACTCTAATATGTAATCCGAGCTTATGTAGACTGGATTATCGGATATCTGGATTATTGAGTTGGTTCTTGATACGGAGCAGCATCATGCTATGCCACTGATCGAGACAGGACACGCTACCATAATCTTTGACAGCCTCCGTGAACGCGTCAATGTTCTGCTCTTCTATATGCACTATAAGTGTTCGTAGGAGGTTATATTCCCTCGAGTCCTGGAAGACTGGGAACATCTCTACGTACGAGTTGATTGCCACGTGCGCGTTTATAATATCCACCGCTAAATGACAGAGTGCCGCTCGAAAGAAGTACTCCTTTGCACTGTATTTTAAAAGAGAACTTTGCAGAGCATTAATAGCTGCCTCCTTGTAGATGTTAATGGCTTTTTCGTAGTTCCCTGACTGCGCAGCATATTGAGCCACCTTCAACACACACTTGTTTACAGCACCATTGGAATCTTCACCGAGAAAATATTCAGCTGCCTTTTCATAATGATGCACCGCCTCTTGCACGTTCCCATTGATTTCAAATATCTGAGCGATAGTGTGGTGATGCTTGGCAGCGATCGTGAATCGACCCATATCCGTATAGATGTCAATGGCTCGGATCAGTGTATCCACAGCCTGGTTACTATCATTTTTCTTAAAGCAATTTGCCGCATTCACATAATTAGAAGCGGCTTCGTGGCGACAATCGCCATCGACATGCAAATTAGCGGCAGATAGAAAAGCCTGTCCGGCGCTGTTCCAATTCTTTTCCATCTTGTACAGGTTCGCAGCGTGCTGGTAGCAATCCGCTGCGTCATCTGCTTTCCTTGTGTTCCCAAATATGGAACTTAAGAAACCCATTCCCGAAGATAGTTTCTTCTCTGCTTCGGCTATAAGCTGCTGCGCCTTTTGCTCATTCGACATCACGTGCATTATATTTACACAGTTCGAATGATTGGATGTGCTTTTAATTTATAAACCTTCATAAAACGGTTTTGCAGATATGGAGGTTCTTGTTAACTGATATTATTTTTTGCTGTTGATTGGATTTCTCTAAATATCATCGTTTTTGTTTACATTTTTAATAAGTTGTCACATTATTGTCAAACTTACATTTTAGTATACCTCATATAAAAAAATAACATTTAAGGTTTGTATGTTGACCAAGGAACTTTGGTTATAGAGGTGGACATAAAAAAATTTCATTATTGTGCAATTTTGAACGTACAAACAGCACCTCTTTCTTACACATCTGCAGAAGCAACAAGTAGGTGCAGCATCACCAACGAAGAACGATTGCGCGACTTAATAACCCATGATTGACTCGTGGTTATTAGTTCTTCTCTATCGGCTCTAATTGTACCGCCACTGTACAATTAGTGAGTGTTATGTGTGGGGTGCGAAAGCCATTCACTTGGACCTACAATATTCTATGTAATCTACCATGATATCTATAGGCATACCATCTCCAACGAATGGATATGTAATTGCTTTTTCTTGTTTATGTACTATTAAAAACCAATGATCAATTTCTTATAGATAAGACTGGAAATTGTTTATGGTATATGTTACAAGAATGTTAAAATGCTACTTACATCTTTTCAAAGATAAATACGCAACGGGAGCACAAACAACGTATTCGGTTCTAGGACTAGATATTTATTTAGATTTGATTTTTTTCATTCCTTTTTATCACGATGTGCTAAAATATTTGATTCGATTTTGCAATTGTCGAGTAACAATTTGATTGCTAGCAAGCCAATATTGAAAGTGTTTACGATCCACATTTACCTAAGACAATGAAATAACTGCTGCTGCGAAGAAGAACGTTGATTGTATATGAGCAGCGTAATTTGCACAAAACGATTTGCTGATGCTCTTTGTCTACGTGCCGACAATAAGATAATAAAATAGGAGTCGTAATAGTGCAAAGAGTTCCTTACAATGATTTACTGAAATCGTTTCATGACAAGTGGAATCTAGAAAAAGGACAGAATTTTTGGAACGATTAAATGGGTCTATAAATCAAATACAATTTTGATCAAAATGAAGGCATACAAATATCGAACCAATTTTAATTTTGTAAAAAGTTTGCATGGCCAAGATTATTGATTGTTGAATTTACGTGTTAGGAAAAGTTGGAAAAGTGTTTAAAAGTAATAATTGTTACTTACCCTACAATGAATTTAGTGAATATCGATAAATGTATAATGAAGAAATTAATTTTGACTTCACGAGACAAAATGGCAAAATAGAATTCAAAATAGGTCGACAAACATTAAATGATTTTATATAATTTCTGTTAGTGAAAGTTTTTAAGCAAAATTTTCAGATTCTGATCGTCAGATTTATCAAAACACGTCCTATCAAAACACAGCGCAGACTGTTGAGAATTGAAATGGCATAAAGTTAATGGGGTGATTGAATATCATGGCTTGATATGAAGATCTAAATTTTCCGATTTCCATGGCGAATTTTCACTTTATTTACAAATATGTAAAATGCGGACATGACCACCATATTTCCCGTTAATTATAAATGGACTGTAACATTGCGTTACGTTAAAAGAGCATCGTGGAAATTATAAAGAAAATCTTGTTACATATGAAAAATAATTGCTAATTTGTTTTAATATAAGCTACTGAAATGCTCAAGGAAAGTAATATTCAAGTGCAAGTAAAATAAGACCGTTCGGAAACTGTAAAATTATTATTATTTAAATTTAAAAAGTTAAAATTATTGGTATTCTTAAATCTGCTTAACAAATATATGGATAATATAATGGTTGGTGTTATGGGACATTTAGCCATAGATACGATTTATAGCGAATAATTACATCGCGTGGAAATAATTACGTGGAAAATGCCAGGAGATATAGGGAGGTATCAGATAGATTACATACTGGTTAAAGAGAGGTTTAGGAACCAGATTAAGAATTGTAAGAGTTACCCTGGAGCAGATATTGATAGTGACCATAATTTAGTAGTCCTGGACTCAGAGGTCAAATTCAAGAAATTACAGAAGTCTAAACAGGTCAGAGTAGATGTCGATAGGTTAAAATTAGCTGATGTATGTGAAAAGTACAAGCAGAAAGTAGAAATCATGGCTAATGGAACATCTAGGAGCGACATAGATTGCGAATGGAGGGAAATCAGAAATGGGTTAACTACAGCAGCAAATGAAGTATTAGGCACAAAGAAAAGGGCAGGTAGGAGGGAATGGATCACGGAAGAAATAGTTGAAATGATAGAAGCAAGAAGGAAAATTAAAATAGGAAACACAGAAGCAGGACAGAAAAAATATAAGGAACTAAGGAACTTAATTAATAGGAAATGCAAGCTAGCGAAAGAAGAGTGGATAAAAGGAAACTGTGAGGATATTGAGGAGGATATGAGAAGAGGTAAAGTAGATTTGGGCTACAGGAAAATTAAGTCACATTTTTCTAAAGTAAAACCAAAGGGTAACATTATATGTGATAAGCAGGGTAAGGAACTCACAGAAAATAAGGAAAAAGCTAAAAGATGGAAGGAGTATCTTGAAGATTTATATAAAGGTAGGCAGGACATGGAGGAGCTAGAAAGTGTGGAACAGATAGATGAGGATGACTTAGGTCCTAGCATACTTAGGTCAGAGTTTCATAGAGCATTAAATGATTTACGGAATAACAAAGCAGCGGGGATTGATATGATACCAGCCGAATTAATAAAACACGCAGGGGAAAAAATGCAGGAGCGATTATACAGATTAGTTTGTAAAATATATGAGAAGGGAGAAGTACCACAGGATTTTCAGCGTAGTAGAATAGTAACAATGCCGAAGAAAATAGGAGCTAATTTGTGTGAGAACTATAGGACCATTAGCCTACTATCACATGCATCGAAGATATTGTTAAAGATTATTTATAGGAGATTAGAAAATAAAGTAGAGGAAAGGCTAGGAGAAGATCAGTTTGGTTTTAGGAAAAACAGAGGGACGAGAGAGAGCACTAAGAACGGTAGTAGAAAAAAGAAAGAGGGTAGGAAAGGTAACTTGCATAGCTTTTGTAGACTTAGAAAAGGCATTTGATAATGTAGATTGGGACATAATGTTTAGAATTTTAAAAGAAACGGGTATAGATTATAAGGATAGGAGAATAATTTTTAATTTATATAAACACCAAACTGCCTTAGTTAGAATTGAGGGGGAAGAAGAGGTAGCAAAAATAGGGAAGGGAGTTCGGCAGGGATGTACATTCTCACCGTTATTATTTAATCTATATATAGAAGATGCAATAAACAAAGTAAAAGAAGAGTATAGTGTAGGTGTGAATGTACAGGGAGAGAAAATATATATGCTGAGATTCGCCGACGATATAGCTATATTGGAAGAAAGCGAAAAGAATTTAGAAAGGGTATTGAATGGTATGCAGGCAGTATTGACTATCGATTTTAACATGAAAATAAATATAGGTAAAACTAAAGTGATGAGGTGTGACAAAAAGGAATGCAGTAGAAAAATGAGGATCACAATAGGAGATAATAGAATCGAAGAAGTGTCAGATTTTTGTTATTTAGGCAGTAGAATCACAAAAGATAATCGAAGCAAGGTAGATATAAAGTGTAGGATAGCACAGGATAGGAAGGCATTCGTAGAAAAAGAACAGATTTTAAGATCAAATATTGACTTGGGTATTAGAAAAAGATTACTGAAGGTATATGTTTGGAGTGTAGCACTGTACGGGTGTGAGGCGTGGACTATAGGAAAGGAAGAGAAGCGTAGATTAGACGCACTTGAAATGTGGTGCTATAGGAGGATGATGAGGATTGGTTCGGAAGATAAAGTAACAAATGAAGCTGTACTAGAGTTAGTAGGGGAGAAGAGAAGTATCTGGAGAGTGTTACAGCGTAGGAGAGACAGATTAATAGGGCATATTCTTAGGCATGGGGGGATTATGCAATTGATCATAGAAGGTAGAGTGGAGGGAAAGAGAGGGGTAGGTAGGCCTAGATTGGAGTATGTGAGTCAGATAGTTGAAGACGTTGAGATGAATAGCTATAGGGAGATGAAGGGATTAGCTCAGGATAGATCGGCATGGCGTGCTGTTTCCAACCAATCTTTAGGATTGCAGACTCTCTAACTAACTAATTACATCGCTAGAAGTAAATGTATTATTAAATAGACTTGTTTTAGTTCCTAACGTGTTTTTAAGCGATTAATTTTTATAAAACAACATGGATATTTTTATACGCTTATTTTGCGTTTCGCCCATTTTCAATATTGCTAAATTCAATTTATTTTATAGAAAATTGTTTATTAATACTATAAAAACAAACGAAATTCTTACATGAAAACGATTTTTATAGCAGATTTAAATTCACAAATTATGGGTCTTTTTTGAGTTCACAAATTATGAGTAACTAAAATAGTTACAGTTAGTTGGATAAAAACTACAGTTCTTCTCCACCAGAATTACAAATACTAGACCATTACAAATGATCGAAGAGTTTGAGACTTATTTACGAAAAACAGATATGAATAACTTTCTATTGCCATACAACTAATTAAAATTGGTTGGTTAAAACGGCATTTCATTTAATTTAATGAAGGTTCAATTGAATAATAAAAATAGATACATCATACTCGTATATTTATAATTTTTGGTGATCCCATTCATTTTAAAACACAAAAATATATAACGATCCAAATATATTGAGGGTAGTTATAAGAAAGATTTTGTTTTTAGGATAACACGAGATGTTTTTTCATTAATGCATTTCAAGTAATTTACTATTAATAAAAAAAGTTATAGGAATTTTGAAGATATGTAGTTTGTTGGTTTTATTAATAAATTTGAAAAAGAAGACGAAATATGAAGATATATCTTGTTTGATAATGAGATTAATACTTGCGATGAATTCGTTTTAGCTAAATATCTTTGATTCTATCAATGATTTAACACTTGTTCAATGATATTGGTACAAATGGCTCTTTGAATGCACGATCCTCGAACAAGATCTAACAGTAGTCGATTTGCAATTAGGATTAAAATTTACCTGCCATTGTTATGTTATTTGCGCTGCGTTCGTACAATTTACTTTACATATTGAACAGTGGTGATTGTTTACTGAGGATATGAAAAAAGGAAGACAGGACAAAACATAATACAAAATCACGCATATCTCTAAGTAACGTTTTTTTAACCTTGTGGAGAACGACATTGGCTTTGTTTGATTTAATGAAGACTAAATTTCATGATACTTTCAAATTGATTGGTAAATACAAGAAAATCCAGATTTATTACACATTTTATATTATTTGCAATTGATAAAAACTGAATTTCGATTAATTTAGATTTGTTAAGATTTAGTTAGGTTTTTAATTTTTGAGCAAGTTATTAATAGCAATAGTATGTTACATTCTTGGAAATTTTTTTAATTTTTTTGCTATTGCTATTTATTTATCTTTTGGGTTACAATTTTTTAAATATTATAAGCCAATACATCGATTAACAAAACCTTTACGTTAGTTAGCGAAAATAATTCCGTCAATATATCAATATTTTATTGTTATATTTCCACGTTTAATTTTATTAATTCTGTCATGTATTATATGAATTTTCCGATTAGTTAGATGATTAAAAATTAAGAATTCAATTGGATTTTATAGGGTTTGTGTACTATCTAGTAAGTAATCTTTATTTTCATTAATAATGTCCGTACCTTAGAATAAAATTGTATTTCATTAACACCTTTTAGTGTTGTAATTTTTAAATGTATTTATTTTATCTATTTAAATTTTTTCAGTGAATAAGTAAATATGGGGGAGTTGAATTTTCCAAGTGAATGTAGGATGTGCATTCTTTAAGAGCTCACTATGACGAATTAGTCGCAAGGAAATTTAGTCATTTCAGTCATTTCTAATAAATAAATGCACGAATACTCATATAGTTTTTATACTATCTTTCAAACTCTCTTTTATCTTTTATACTACTCGTATCTATACTGAATCTATTATTGAGTCTGTGAATGTACATATAATAGCCAATATGCTTTCGTTAAAAAGTGATGAGATATATTATGAAAATCTGGAACGATTAATTTTTCATTGGGAATATTTTTTTGAAGTGAAACTTCTATAGGCGCGATAGGGCAAATTGGCCTGAACGTCACGAAAAGTGAAACGCTCCCGTCACGAAAACTGAAACACGCTACGCGCATGCGCCGCATGTACGTAGCATAAGGCAACCAGTAGACGCTTGCGTATTTTATTATATATCACACAAACACAGCTTAATCTTTTAGCTAACAATTTCCATTGTGTGAAAAGTGAAATGGATAAAAAGACAAGTACAGACAGAGTGCGAGCCTTTAGAGAACGAAAGAAAGCGAATAAACCGCCAAGAAAAGTGCCAACAAATACCTTGGAAAGAAGTAGCGAATATCGAGCCAGGCAACGGGCGTTAAAGAAACACGGTGGATAACATAACCTTCCAACGACCTCAAATACACTGGATGAATCGATACCGTCGTTAAGTGAGGACACAGTGAGTGGTATAGAGAATTTGAATGCCACTGATTCTACATGTGAAGATACATGCGGTGTAAGAGATCAACGAACCGAATCTGATACAGCTGAGCGAGCCATCGACAAATAGAAATGCACCCACTAGTGCATCATACAAAAAATTTAATCTAAAATCCTCTTTATAGACTGTACGACATTACAGTTAATAATGCTTTCATTGATGATCAGAGTGTCAATCAAAATCAATCAAAATCAAAATCAAATCGTTACCAAATGGAAAAAAAGCAATGCATAAAATCAACTTTTCCTAGGAGCTACTTTTACCGCGCGAGAGTCTCACGCATATTTTTTCTTTTAGTTATTAATGACCAAAAGTACGTTTTTAATACATTATTTATCTCAATATAATTCTTACACTCTTTACTTTATTCTGGTATTTAATATAGATATCATAATAAAATAAGCCTACGCCATTTCATTACTATAAATAATATAGGATCCTTTTAGATAACGTTGAACGTTGATCATCCTCCTTTTATAGCGCAATTAAATAAATTGTGGTAATAGCATACCACTTAATACACTATAAAATATAAAATGCTTGCACTATCAAAATTTGAATTTCAGATATACCAAATTATATATATCACATGATTTCATAGATTCCGTATTTTATATACAAGATGTTACCGAAGTAGGTCAATTTGTGAGGGAGCCAATACATCAATGCGTTTAAATCGTAAAATATCTTACAATATTTTATATTTTATTTTTCTTTAAAAAAAAAAACCATCTTATGTATTCAACACCATACAAATTTCGGTGGCATGCGTCTTTTTATACACCTCATAATCACTTGTTAATAATATTTATTTAGCTGCAAGAAAAATTGAAAATTAAGTCTAATTCTTCGGTGTATGTCCTGATATACTAAAATTAGGTATACAATACTTTTCAGCGAAACTAGAACATTACACAAATAATGTGTAATTCAATTTTATTATTGATTAAGAAAAATTACACATTAAGAAAAACAATGATGTGTGTTTTATTAATTATTGTTAGTTGCGATTCTGTTGCCTTTTTTATTTGGTAATATTTAGATACTCCATTTACATGAATTGTTTGGGGCATAGGAATTAATTTTAATTCTACTTTGTCCCTAACTGAAAATAACACCTACAGAATGACAAGGATATTTATTTACATTATGCAAATCTATGCTATGACTTATACCTCTGCTTAAGAATATGACATATTAGTAAATATCTTCCATACAAACACTAGAATAACATATTTTTCATTTTATCGTTAGCGCGATAACGAGCGAAAAATACGGAGCAACATTTCACCCTGTATCGCATCATTTTCTTTTATAGCTCTCCATAAAATTCGTATATTACCGGACAGATGTACAATTAATAGATTACGTTTTTCACGTTTAGTCAAATTCGGCCATAAACACTCTGATTAATGGTGATGATCTTTTAACAACATGCTTTTGGATTTGCTTGTTGTTGCACAAGTGAAGATCGTGACCGTTTCGAGGTATATCAGCACATATTCCTTCATGCGGTTTCTACAGAAGATACATTAGATTCGTGTTCGTTGAAAAACGTACAGTAATCGGCGTCATTACTTGGCAATTATTAAAAAAAAAAAAAGTGTACTTTAAATGTGCTAACCACGAGCTGACAATTTGGTACTTATTCAGAAGGATGAATTTACCGTGCAATTCACCTGTTGCTAAAATTTGTATCTTTCCTGATTGAAGTATATCCATTTTAATTCCTTTATATGGATAAAGCCCGATTCTTACTTTATATAAATATTAACCAAATATCATCAAATGCCTTCCAAATCTAATTACCATTAATAATTAATCAATATTTCGCAATATACATGTACGAATATTTTTTCATTGCTTTTGGTGAGTTAAAGTATGTGTAATTCAACTATTTTTCTAACCTATTCACGAATATTTTGTATGGAATTTGGGGGATATTAAATTATTAAACTAAATGTATAGCGTCCAAGAACAAGAATATTAATAAAACGAAATAAACCTTGTGTATAGAGAGATTGAAATGAAGCACTGACTAAATGATATAATTGTTTTACTAATTAAAAAGAACTAAGGAACTTAATTAATAGGAAATGCAAGCTAGCGAAAGAAGAGTGGATAAAAGGAAATTGTGAGGATATTGAGGAGGATATGAGAAGAGATAAAGTAGATTTGGGCTACAGGAAAATTAAGTCACATTTTTCTAAAGTAAAACCAAAGGGTAACATTATATGTGATAAGCAGGGTAAGGAACTCACAGAAAATAAGGAAAAAGCTAGAAGATGGAAGGAGTATCTTGAAGATTTATATAAAGGTAGGCAGGACATGGAGGAGCTAGAAAGTGTGGAACAGATAGATGAGGATGACTTAGGTCCTAGCATACTTAGGTCAGAGTTTCATAGAACATTAAATGATTTACGGAATAACAAAGCAGCGGGGATTGATATGATACCAGCCGAATTAATAAAACACGCAGGGGAAAAAATGCAGGAGCGATTATATAGGTTAGTTTGTAAAATATATGAGAAGGGAGAAGTACCACAGGATTTTCAGCGTAGTAGAATAGTAACAATGCCGAAGAAAATAGGAGCTAATTTGTGTGAGAACTATAGGACCATTAGTCTACTATCACATGCATCGAAGATATTGTTAAAGATTATTTATAGGAGATTAGAAAATAAAGTAGAGGAAAGGCTAGGAGAAGATCAGTTTGGTTTTAGGAAAAACAGAGGGACGAGGGAGGCGATTTTAGCACTAAGAACGGTAGTAGAAAAAAGAAAGAGGGTAGGAAAGGTAACTTGCATAGCTTTTGTAGATTTAGAAAAGGCATTTGATAATGTAGATTGGGACATAATGTTTAGAATTTTAAAAGAAACGGGTATAGATTATAAGGATAGGAGAATAATTTTTAATTTATATAAACACCAAACTGCCTTAGTTAGAATTGAGGGGGAAGAAGAGGTAGCAAAAATAGGGAAGGGAGTTCGGCAAGGATGTACACTTTCACCGTTATTATTTAATCTATATATAGAAGATGCAATAAACAAAGTAAAAGAAGAGTATAGTGTAGGTGTGAATGTACAGGGAGAGAAAAAATATATGTTGAGATTCGCCGACGATATAGCTATATTGGAAGAAAGCGAAAAGAATTTAGAAAGGGTATTGAATGGTATGCAGGCAGTATTGACTAGGGATTTTAACATGAAAATAAATATAGGTAAAACTAAAGTGATGAGGTGTGACAAAAAGGAATGCAGTAGAAAAATGAGGATCACAATAGGAGATAATAGAATCGAAGAAGTGTCAGATTTTTGTTATTTAGGCAGTAGAATCGCAAAAGATAATCGAAGCAAGGTAGATATAAAGTGTAGGATAGCACAGGGTAGGAAGGCATTCGTAGAAAAAGAACAGATTTTAAGATCAAATATTGACTTGGGTATTAGAAAAAGATTACTGAAGGTATATGTTTGGAGTGTAGCACTGTACGGGTGTGAGGCGTGGACTATAGGAAAGGAAGAGAAGAGTAGATTACAAGCATTCGAAATGTGGTGTTATAAGAGGATGATGAGGATTGGTTGGGAAGATAAAGTAACAAATGAAGCTGTACTAGAGTTAGTAGGGGAGAAGAGAAGTATTTGGAGAGTGTTACAGCGTAGGAGAGACAGATTAGTAGGGCATATTCTTAGGCATGGGGGGATTATGCAATTGATCATAGAAGGTAGAGTGGAGGGAAAGAGAGGGGTAGGTAGGCCTAAATTGGAGTATGTGAGTCAGATAGTTGAAGACGTTGAGATGAATAGCTATAGGGAGATGAAGGGATTAGCTCAAGATAGATCGGCATGGCGTGCTGTTTCCAACCAATCTTTAGGATTGCGGACTCTTTAACTAACTAATTAAAAATAGTATTGCGTTCGAAATAATAAATTTTAAATTATTTCCAAATGTGTAACTATCCTGTAGCGAATTAGAATTAGAATTATTGCAGGATAATGTGAAATGAAATTTTACGTAAATAGTAAGTTTGAAGAAATTGGTACGTTTAGAGTATAAAGTATATTTTGTTACGGATGTTTTGTAAAAAAAAATTTAAGTACATTTACAAATCTTTAAGAAGTGAAAAATCAATATATAAAACGCATGCATATGAGTCGTATTAAATTGCAGAACGCTGTTTACAATATACAAAACACGCCAATAAACATACATGAATTTATTAATAAATTATATCACTGTGGTGAGAGTCTAATGCAAACTTGGCTTTTAATGGATAAGGCTTCCAATTGGCTTCCATTGCCGCTAATATATTTCAACTGAGCTTTGATTTTGATCCTGCCGCACGCTTGTTAAAGCCTTCTCTAATAATTCATATGGAAATGGGCTTGCATAAATCATATCAGTTTATGGAAAACATTTCATTCATCTTATATTACTCAAATTTCATATCTCAAATTGTTTACTTTACTACCACGGGTAATAAGTTATTTAAATTATTGTGCATTCCTTCGCTTATTGCATTATTACTTGTTGCTCGGTTTGCGTTTATGTCCGTAATAAGCAATATTATATTAGTGTGGAACAGTGGCGGCTCGTGCCATTTCAATCTGGGGGGGCAGATTTCTTAAAAAATAACATATTAGTGAGAAATCTTACCTAAAATGGATGCAAAATGTTTAAATTCAATCATTTCTTGAAAGTGAATTCCGCTCTTCTATCTTTCATTGATATAAACTTTTCCAAAACTTTTTCGTTAAAATTGTAAATATCTCGCACCACATTTTTATTAATACACATCTACGCCAACGCGTTTAAACGATCATTACCCATAGCATTTCGTAAAAAAGTCTTGATTCTTTAAGTGTTGAAAAACAACGTTCTGATTCAACAGTGTTGTTAAAATAATTTTAAGTATATTTATAGTTTCCGGGAAAGTTTCACTCAGATTATTTTGTAGCAATAACGAAAGAAAATTTGTGGCTCCAATTATTTGATAAAAATCCGGACGCGAGTAAATGACTTCTAATTCCGTTTTTAATCTGGTTTTATTCAAAAATGGATATGCATGACACACGGTTTCCAAAAGGTCTACTGGAAATTGTTTAGAAAATGTTGGCATCGATTTCGTGTTAAATAACTCAGCGGCTTGTAGATGGCCACGATATGAGAATCTGTCCTTCATCTGTGTTATGATTTTTTTTTGTAAATGTCTCTTGTAAAACGCCGCGTAAATGTTCGGTTTTGAGCACTCCTTGCACAAGTTTGCGATAAATTTAAATCAGGCAATGGCCTACCTAATTCTTTAATTTTTACTTTGCCCACAAGAGAAAGTCTACAAAACTCTATTTTCAATAAAGAACTAACACTATTCATTTTTATTAAATTATTTCTATTAAATATATTCTTGGAGAAACACATGGCAAAATCGTACATACGTAACTCACAGAACAACGCAACTATATCTATATCAATTTTACTGTATACTAGGCTTCTCTGTTAGAACGCTAAAAATCGTAGCCCAGAATAGCATAAACAACGATATATATTCTCGCCGTACAAGCAGCGTGACGTCACGTTGCTAAGATTCATCCAAAGCCGCTGGAATGTTGCACACTAGTCATAATATAGTACAAGCGGACCGAAGAAATAGAGAAGACATACTGCATACGGTCGCTCTCACCGGTTGCTTGCAATAGAGTGAGATGAGTGCATATGCATTTAACCAGTACTATGTGGCTGGGTGGTGCTGGAATTTGTACTACATATTAACGATATAGCTATATTGCGAAGTATAGATATACTGCATACCGTCGCTCTAACTCTAGCGCTTCCAACAGATAGGGCATATGCATTTGACTGGTACTTGCTAGCTGCCATATCGTGTGAGTCATGAGTGTTAGGTATGTTCGCGGCGCAAGCTTTACCTTTTAGAAAAAATAATGCCGAGATAAAATATTGCAATACAATTATATATCTAGGGTGATGCGCTCAATATTTAGGAGGGGCACGCGGCCCTGCGGCCTGCATATGGAACCGCCAATGGTGTGCAAATTGATATTTGAGATGATGTATTTTCATGCGGAAGTTTATTAGACAACAATATCAATTTAGAGTTTGGAGTACAAAATAATTTGAAGATATATTATGGAATAAAAAAGATTTTACAAAATATCGCGGGCTTAACCTATGTAGATAAATATTTCAAAATAAACGCAAATTGTAAGACAATTTTAAATTAATTTAAAAAATCTCCAATTAGTATTAAACGCCCTCCTAATTCGTAGGATATGTGAACATGGTACAAAAATAATTGATGTAAACAATAATATGTAATAATCATGTAAGATCGATCTCTGAATAAATGCAAACTAAAAGAACATTTATTTAGAACTGAACAATTGTGAGAGTATTTGCATATTTTGGAAGGCATTCATGCGAATTGTTTCTAGATTTGAAGGATTGAAAGACAATAGCATATCTGCCGTTTAATTTTATCGAAAATAGTTACCGTATTTTATACAAGAATTTTATCCTATAGAAATATTAAAAAAAAAAAAACGTGAGACTCCCACGCGGTAGAAGTGAAACTTCTTAGCTCCTAGGAAAAGTTGATTTTATGCATTGCTTTTTTTCCCATTTGTTAACGATTTGATTTTGATTTTGATTTGATTGATTTTGATTGACACTCTGATCATCAATGAAAGCATTATTAACTGTAATGTCGTACAGTCTATAAAGAGGAGTTTGGATTAAATATTGTAGCCATATTTTTATAGTTCTTTTTCTCACCAAACCAATTAAATAACTCGATCTGTGTATTTTTCTTCTTTTTATGTGGACATTAATACAATGATAATCATCAATGTCTCTTGGCAAATGATTCACCATCGCATTCACAGATATTGGAACATTAATAATTTGCCCATAAATCCCATGTTGACCATGTCCATGTCGTAAACGTCGAATTTGCATAAATGGAATTCTGAGTGAAATTAACCTCCCTGACACTAAATCTAATTTTGGTAGATGACCAGTTAATTCTGGGTAGACAACACCATTTGACTTCGATAACATTGGAATGGTATTCCGAGTGAGAGCATTTCGGCATGAATTGCACGCTATCATATCTTCAATGATAATGGCTGGAAACGCAGTATGTAAAAGTTGCTCGTGCTTAGGATCAACAGGTTTCACATCGTTCTTAAACCATATTCGATCACATATGGAACACACTGTACCTAGTGGATTATTGAAAAATTGTTTATCAAATTCGCGATGAGCAGGTTGAAAGAATGTAAATTTTGTGTATGATGCACTAGTGGGTGCATTTCTATTTGTCGATGGCTCGCTCAGCTGTATCAGATTCATTTCGTTGATCTCTCACACCGCGTGTATCTTCACGTGTAGACAAATCATCAGTGGCATTCAAATTCTCTATACCAATCACTGTGTCCTCACTTAACGACAGTATCGGTTCATCCAGTTTATTTGAGGTCGTTGGAAGGTTATGTTGTTCACCGTGTTTCTTTAACGCCCTTTGCCTGGCTCGATACTCTCTACTTCTTTCAAAGGTACTTGTTGGCACTTTTCTTGGCGGTTTATTCGCTTTTTTCCGTTCTCTAAAGGCTCGCACTCTGTCTGTACTTGTCTTTTTCTCCATTTCACTTTTCATACAATGGAAATTGTTAGCTAAAAGATTAAGCTGTGTTTGTGTAATATATAATAAAATACGCAAGCGTCTACTGGTTGCCTTATCTTACGTACACGCGGCGCATGCGCGTAGGGTGTTTCACTTTTCGTGACGTTCAGGTCAATTTGCGTCTATAGAAGTTTCACTTCAAAAAAACCGTTAAGATATTTTAAAAAAAACTATTAGTTGCGATCTTAAAAATCGTAGAAACTTTTAACTACTTTTACCCATAAGAAACTTGAATTGTTAAAATAATTTTAGCAGTTTGTTTGAAATGGTCTTATTTATATTAAATTAACGCAACAATAACGGTATTATGAACTATTGTCATATCTATTTCTTTGCCTCTCGCAATTTATTTTATCGTACAAGTTTATGAAAGATATCATTTCGAGTACCCGACATGCTCTAAACTCTGAACCGCTAAAGTACCAAAACCTGTCATTACATTCTACCGTTTTCAATTATTCAAATTCCAGTTGTAGTTCATGCTTCTGTCTACCGTCTGCACACTTACTGGTACAAACTGTGTAATAAAGCGTTCTTCCACACGTTAAGAATCACATCATACTGGTGCAAATCTGCATAGCTAAGTAAGCGTTTTAAGCCTTGCTCATACGAATCTGTAAACCTGCACTTGTGCTTTATCTAATATAAGTAGTTTCCTCCACAGTAACTAGTCAACCCATTTTCTAAAAAAAAAAAATTTCGTTTACGTTGTTATGCTTTTCTTCATATTAATCAAGTCAATGCGAGCAATGAGTGGAATTTTCTTGGGATATTATTCGATAATGTTTCTATTTCTTTGATTTACTAATTTACGTAACTTTATTATCAAACTATTGCTTACTTTAACGCTATTTGTAACTGTTAATTGAAATAGCGGTATTGGAATTAAGAATATATTTACAATGTATGCAAAAAAAAAATGTTACGTAGAAAATGGTAATTTATATATTTCCATTTTTATTGCTGAACAATTTCGATTCCTCGTAAAGAAATTTTCTCTTTTTTGAGAAAAGAAGAATTTCAGCTGGGTCAAAAATAGATTTATAAATATAATCGTTATATTTCAGTAACCTAATCAGTTCATGTAAAATATAGAAGTGTACCATCGTCATTTTGTGTTTCAATATTAGGTTATCTAGTCACCAAATTATAAATACGCAGCCCATTCAAATTTTCGTTCACCTTTCGTAAAATGTTTGCGATGGTAAGTCACCCGACGGGTTAGTGCGTGCCAAGAGCTGTAATTGTTTTTACGCCTGCGGCGTAAGGGAATGACCATTACCATAATTGCGGACAGTCTCCCGCTAGCTGTACGTCAGTTTCCGTTCTTGGTGTAAGTGCGAGTGCGAGTTCTTGCGTTTATGTCTTCTCCGACGTACGAACAGTCAAAATGCACATGCGTTAATATGGATTTACATGATAATGTGTTTGCTAAATGTATGCAAGGCAACTTGTTGGGTAATTGCAAAGATACCCAACTGCTTGAATGGATACGGCTGAGGAACCTGAAATTAAGTTAAAATTGTGCATTACATGTTAAATCAGAGATTTGACGAGCGATTCGATAGTATTTTGTTTGGTTCAGTAAAACGTCACATAAGTTGATTGATATTTAATTATAATTATTACGGCTTTTGAAAATGCCATTGCTGGTTCGACTGTAAAAGGACAATAAATTAGTTAAAACGTACAAATTTTGGTTTATTGTTGTATAATTTAATATGGGGAAAATAAAGTAATTTTGAGAAATGGCGCCTTTTGAAGAAATTTTGTGTATATGCGGAAAATACATTTAAATAAAATTAATAATCTTTATGACATTTCAGGTCGTATAACGTTTTTTCATATTAAAATATTTGTCAACTAATTTCCCAATTGCTATTTATGCAACAAGTCGCGAAATAGTAGTACTTTTGCACGTGTTGAATATAAATGTTTTTATACGAACACCGAAAATTTTTTTTTTTATATACTATGTATACATGTACATACATACAATATAATCTGAAAATATACTTTTTAAAAAATGTTGATTTCAGTACTTTTTTGAGAAATTGTTAAGACGATAGATAAAATAAAAATGCTAATAATAGTACGATTATATCGAAATTGTAAAATGTTTAATGAAAAAGAAAGTTCTCATTTATTTTTACACAATTTTAGATTTCGTCAAATAAAGTATAGGAAAAATATTTGTCTGTAACAAATTTAAGCATTAGTGCTTAAAGTAATATTTCTACATTAAAAGCAATCTAAAATTTGACTTCTAAAACGTTTGTTTTCTAGAAAAATAGCATAACTTTGATACTATATTGGTAAGTAAATTATAAAAAATTTCAGATATATTAGCGATATAAAACTATAATTTATAAGGGATAGGTAGCAAAAATAGGGAAGGGAGTTCGGCAGGGATGTACACTTTCACCGTTATTATTTAATCTATATATAGAAGATGCAATAAACAAAGTAAAAGAAGAGTATAGTGTAGGTGTGAATGTACAGGGAGAGAAAATATATATGCTGAGATTCGCTGACGATATAGCTATATTGGAAGAAAGCGAAAAGAATTTAGAAAGGGTATTGAATGGTATGCAGGCAGTATTGACTAGGGATTTTAACATGAAAATAAATATAGGTAAAACTAAAGTGATGAGGTGTGACAAAAAGGAATGCAGTAGAAAAATGAGGATCACAATAGGAGATAATAGAATCGAAGAAGTGTCAGATTTTTGTTATTTAGGCAGTAGAATCACAAAAGATAATCGAAGCAAGGTAGATATAAAGTGTAGGATAGCACAGGGTAGGAAGGCATTCGTAGAAAAAGAACAGATTTTAAGATCAAATATTGACTTGGGTATTAGAAAAAGATTACTGAAGGTATATGTTTGGAGTGTAGCACTGTACGGATGTGAGGCGTGGACTATAGGAAAGGAAGAGAAGCGTAGATTAGAAGCACTTGAAATGTGGTGTTATAGGAGGATGATGAGGATTGGTTGGGAAGATAAAGTAACAAATGAAGCTGTACTAGAGTTAGTAGGGGAGAAGAGAAGTATTTGGAGAGTGTTACAGCGTAGGAGAGACAGATTAGTAGGGCATATTCTTAGGCATGGGGGGATTATGCAATTGATCATAGAAGGTAGAGTGGAGGGAAAGAGAGGGGTAGGTAGGCCTAGATTGGAGTATGTGAGTCAGATAGTTGAAGACGTTGAGATGAATAGCTATAGGGAGATGAAGGGATTAGCTCAGGATAGATCGGCATGGCGTGCTGTTTCCAACCAATCTTTAGGATTGCGGACTCTTTAACTTAAGGTATGTTTAAACTTTAACATCATTATGCACAAAAAACAATCATCTATTTATTGTTATTTTAGCAGCGAGTTCTTCTTATTTTTAATTAAAGAAAATCGTTATAATATCCACTAGCAAACTACATCAAAAATCGAAATTCTTCCAAAATATTAAAATAAAAACATTTAATGCAAAGCATAAATTTGATTGGTAACTGAATTATAGAAAATTTCAAATATATTAGCGATATAAAACTATAATTTATAAGGCATAGATATCTTTAAATTTTTATCATTATGCTCAAAAAACAATAATTTATTTATTGTTATTTTAGCAGTGAGTTCTTCTTATTCTTAATTAAAGAAAATCGTTATAATATCTACTATTAAACTACATCAAAAATCGAAATTCTTCCAAAATATAAAAAAAAAATGATATGCAGAAGGAAACAACAAATCACATTGGATATTACTCACAAGTGAATAGTTCGACGTTTTAAAAGTTTACATTTTTAACTTCCATCATCCGATGTTGCCGTACCTTGTATCATTGCACAAAAATACTGGGTATTTTAAATTATGCTTCAACCGCATTTTATATTTATTATGAAAGCAGCCATTTTCATTCCTCTTAACATACTACTATACCATTCTTCTTACTTACAACACCAGTGCAGCAAACCATCCACCCACTCCATTCTCGATTCAATATTTATTATCCTTGATTATACCTACTGTATCGCATTGTTCATGCATCGAAGATCCCACATATTTCGTTTTATATTATGTATATACATTGCACCTGAAGATTCTTCGGAGACTAATTTCCGAATCGCATCACGGGCGGCATAGTTAAGATGCAAGAAGCGCAACAACGAAGAACATACTCTTGTAAACTGCTGCTCCGCTGCACCGCCATTGCCCTATCTGTCGTGGATCATCGCATTCAGGGAGCCGCGAGTGCAACTAGGTTAATTTCATTTACGGTAAACTTGGGGTTTATTCCGGTTTAAATAAAATTGATTTGTTACGAAGCTTGGTGCGTGAGACGTGGATTGTAGAAATCGAAAAGAAACGTATAATAAAAAGCATTTGAAATGTGGTGCTGTAGGAGGATGATGGGGATTGGTTGGCTAGACAAAATGATAAACGAAACAGTTGATGAAAAGTGAAGTATTTGGAAAATATTACAGCATATCTGATAGGTCATATCTTTAGACATTGGGGTATTAGAGCAATTAGTTATACAAGGTAAAGTAGAGGGAAAGCAAGAGGTAGGTAGGCCTAGATTGGAGTATGTGGGTCAGATAGTGGAGGACGTTAGGATGAATAGGTATAGGGAGATGAAGGGTAGATCGACAGATGGCGTGCTGTTTCCAAGCAATTCTTAAGATTGAAGTTAGTTAGTTAGAAGTTAGTTAGTTATCTAACTAACTAACTTGGAGCATCGCCCAATTATTTATTAATTAAACTACAATATTTCAATATTGGCACCTCATATAAACCAAAAGTCCCTAGTTCGCTTTCTTTAATTATTCTAATTTGTTCCTAAAATTAATAATAATAATAATAATAATAGACTTTATTAAAAAAAGTAAAATACATATAAAATATAAATGAAAATACGAATGAAAAAATATAAACAAACGAATTTCTCTCTAACTTAAAGGCGAAATATAATAAATAAAATTATAATAAATAAAATATAATAAATAAAATTCATTTTTTGCTGGTCTACCACTTAACTCATAATTAAAATGTTGTTCATGTTTTGACATGTTGTTACAATATTATGAAACAAATAAAATTGATATTAATATCTCTATTCTACATACCCACAACGAATTATATTGAAAATATAATAATAATCACTATAATATATTTTAAAAAATTTCACTAATAGTTTATATATGAAATATCTTGTTTTACTTGTCCTAAAGTATATATAGGACAAATTGAAACTAGATTTAAGGAGCATTTAGCTCGTTTCAGATTAAATAGAAAAGATAAAAGTGCTGTAGCCGAGCATATTTTTGACTAACTCAGGTCAGCCTATTGAAATTAGTTCACTTAAATTGCTTAAAAGTGTTTTGAATTATTCCGTATTATAAATGCTTAAATGAAAGTATATACATGCATAAATCTAAATCAAATTTAATTAATTTAGATTCAGGCCCAATTTCATCTTATCTATTTAATTTATTTAATAGGAACTATTTTTAAATTTATTTTGTTGTCATGTTAACTTATTTATTTAATAGTATATCAATCACGATTCGTGACACAGGTATTTTATTTCGTTTTAACTTGTGCTACTGAAGATGGGGGCATAGCCTTCGAAATGCGCATCTGGCTATTAAATGCTTTGAGTTACCGGCTTTGGGTGATATTTTATACTACTATAATTTACACGTACATTTAAAAGAAAATCCTATTATCTGTATAAACGTTTCTGCTTCTCACGCGGCTCTTATATTATATCAATATACCATTCGTTAGTATTAATGAAATATAATCGGGAAATAACTGAGTAGAATTTTCACTTGTTTAATATTTACAACTCCAAAATATTTACGAAAACGTATCCGTAATAAAAGACAAGTAACTTGAAATAATTTTCAATTTTGCGAGTTATTAAAAATGTTGTGAAAGTATTCCTAGGTGAAGAGATTCTAGATTATACAGCTAAATATAAATTTAAACACATAATATGCAATTAAAGTAAACCTTGGCTTAGCTTAGAATTATCATCTAAGAAATTTTTACCGTTATCATTAAAATTTCGTTCTAATTATAGGTTTCTATCTGAACTTCTTAAAGAAATTATTCATATATATTTTCGCTTCGCATTGAATTACATATAATTTGAATTATATTTTGCTGCAATCAGTTTTTTTTTTAAGTGAAACTTCGTAGGGCAAATTGGCCTGAACGTCACGAAAAGTGAAACACCCTACGCGCATGCGCCGCGTGTACGTAGCATAAGGCAACCAGTAGACGCTTGCGTATTTTATTATATATTACACAAACACAGCTTAATCTTTTAGCTAACAATTTCCATTGTGTGAAAAGTGAAATGGAGAAAAAGACAAGTACAGACAGAGTGCGAGCCATTAGAGAACGGAAGAAAGCGAATAAACCGCCAAGAAACAAGTACCTTGGAAAGAAGTAGAGAGTATCGAGCTAGGCAAAGGGCGTTAAAGAAACACGGTGGACAACATAACCTTCCAACGACCTCAAATACACTGGATGAATCGATACCGTCGTTAAGTGAGGCCACAGTGAGTGGTATAGAGAATTTGAATGCCACTGATTCAGGCGTGACGTCTACACGTGAAGATACATGCGGTATGAGAGATCAACGAAATGAATCTGATACAGCTGAGCGAGCCATCGACAAATATAAATGCACCCACTAGTGCATCACACACAAAATTTAATCCAAACTCCTCTTTATAGACTGTACGACATTACAGTTAATAATGCTTTCATTGATGATCAGAGTGTCAATCAAAATCAATCAAGATCAAAATTTCTTTGCACAAAATAAAACTCTTGGGTTGTTATGAATCAAAACAAATTTCATGGTTGAACAGCGTGTGGGAGTATTATTAGCGAAGCATATAAACCACACCATGAAGATTTAGACTACTACACCACAATGTTACCACGAATGTTGACTAGTATATCCACTTCAACACGAAAGTGTGCAGACGTTGGTACTCGAATAATTGTCTCCTAATCGATTCTGAATGTAATTTTACCAATGTCGTGTACTTACGATAGTTGAGATCCATCACAGGTATATTTCTGTAGATGTTGTAAAAAAAAATCAACAATGTATTAGAATGAAAATATCACCACACTATAATTTACAATGTAGTATGTATTGTATGATGAATCAGGAGCACTTTTTAAGGACCTATTTACACTCTACGTCCTTATAAGTAGTGAAAATTTAACTATTTTAATCATGTAGTTTATAGGCATAAGGAAGGCGTAGGGTAGCAAAGAACACCGATCTAGACATTTAGTTTTTGTTTTTTTTATAATATGTTTACAATTTTTATAAAATTTCAAGCTTAGCTCATTTTTATGATAGTATTTGTTCGAATTAGGCAATAGCAGTAGATGATAATGTAGAATATATTTCTTAATGTACAAAATAAATAGTAGATAATTAATTTACTATACTATGATAAAGATAAAGTTGGGAAGATAAAGTAACAAATGAAGCTGTACTAGAGTTAGTAGGGGAGAAGAGAAGTATTTGGAGAGTGTTACAGCGTAGGAGAGACAGATTAGTAGGGCATATTCTTAGGCATGGGGGGATTATGCAATTGATCATAGAAGGTAGAGTGGAGGGAAAGAGAGGGGTAGGTAGGCCTAGATTGGAGTATGTGAGTCAGATAGTTGAAGACGTTGAGATGAATAGCTATAGGGAGATGAAGGGATTAGCTCAGGATAGATCGGCATGGCGTGCTGTTTCCAACCAATCTTTAGGATTGCGGACTCTTTAACTTATACCTATGATAAATGCACTTTTGATTTACACTAATCGATTTATTAGAAGCACTAACTAAAGCGTTAATAATTCTGTAGAAATTATTGAAAGTTATATGTCAATTTCATCATTATTGGTATGAAACAAACAATTGAAGAGTAGAATTTTTGAAGGGCCAAAAATTATACTACATATTTGATATAAAGTGAACACGTCCACTTTAATACGTGTAAATATGTTCACAGAAATATTGGCGATATAATAAAAGACAATATCGAAATATGGAAGCACAACTGTAGTTTACGCGTTTTACTAACGCATTTCTATTGTCTTTGATTGTACATATCTCATTTTAAAGCGAAAATCACAAATTCTCAATATTTGCAAGTAGTCCCTTTAGAAGATATCAATTTTTCTTTTAATTACAAAACTTTTAATTGTAGACCTTCAACATCATTTATGGACAAAGAGTGCAAATACAACTACCCTTTTAGAAAAGTTACAAAAAACTTTTCCGAAAAGATAGTTGAAGATAGTTGTTAAAATATTTACCGATCAAATAAAAATCCTCGCTTAATCTAATATTAAAATCAATTAGTTATCACTGTTGCCATTATTAAATGTTTCTTAATTGCATTTATTTTCTATATATTTTGCTACTACAGCTTCACTTTAAGGTGAGGCATTGCGAATTTTATGCTTTCGTAAAAAAAGAAAAATTGCATTAAAAATAACGCGTCCGACAAACACTACATGGGTTGCATTTATTGTTATCGAAGAAAGTCATTAATTTTTTTCCAACCCTTATGATGGAGTACAAAATACCAATGATTTCAGGATAGAGCTTTCAAAACGCGCAAATTTCTAGCATCATCATAAAAAAATTTCTTTAATATCAATCACGTTATCAAAATCGTGACACTAAAATATAAAGTATTCCTTCTTATAAATGGAAGGTAGAGGTAATAATCTACGCGATCAGTTGTGGGTACATTATAATAACAGTGTAGCGATCGCTGCGAAGGCTCTTGATGGCCTCTCACCCGAAGCTACTGTCTGCTGCTGTTGCCATCCGACAACAAATGCTCCGTAGTTATGTCCTCCGCCTCCTCCACCAGCTCCTCTTCACCCACATTCTTCTCCTGCATTGATGCTGTACGTAATATCTTCTGTTTGTGTTTACTTATTATCTGAACGATGTTGGTAAACACGAACACCGACGCCAATGTATTAGTGCGTTGACTTGTTATGTATATAGATGCTGCAAATTAAGGAGCTGCCACACTTTCAAAAAAATGTTCACCGATACAATTCAGTTTGAATTTGCTCAACCATATCGATTGTTAATTATATCCACTAATATGGAATTTTCCACTAATATGGAATTTATGAAATTTTTGTACCTCTTTAACATTACCAGCACGTGGTCAGAAATTGTATGATATCCCCTTAACGAAGATGTTATAGTCCATTGCATTTTTGGTATTGTTATTTATATTTTCTATGCAATTCTGTACTATCCTCCTTCGTTTATTTTTGTAGATAGTTCAATAGATGATTGTAAAAATTAAAATAAATGAATAATGAAATTTTAATAATATATAAATAAACAAATGTTCTATGAATATATATAAATATTTATATATAAAATTATTTTCTTTGCATAGTTTCCATTATATACACAACATTAACATATAAATTACAAAATGAAAATTCATACCCACAATAAATGTCAAAATTAGGCGCTTCAACAAAATTCAAACCGTTCGTTTTAGGTGAATTTAAATTACAGAATTATGTGTAAATATATATAAACTTCCGTTCCGTTTAGGCATTATATTTACATACATATTAATAAGTTAGCATTCTTAAATTTTAAAGCAGTGCATTTCACAATTGACCCGTTATAAATGACCGGCAATTAATCATGTTGGCATCGTCAGAACTTTAGCATAATAGTTCCCATTTAGTTTCAATGTTATTTTTGCGCCCCATATACTGGGTCTTCAATAATAAAAAAAGAAATTTGTAATATATTTTAACTATTTAGTAACTGTCGTATTCAAATAGCGATTTAAAATAACTGAAGAGATGAAAAATATATAATAAACAATTAATACTGACACACCAATATCGAGACTAGGCAATGTTAAGAATATAGTTTTTAGTTGCATTTAGATAATTATTTATGTATTTTATTATAAAAAATTGCTTTCTCAACACATCGATATCTTTAAATACGTATAAATAGTGCTATTTTTTTTTTATTGCTCTTATTCGCTGATGTTGATATACAATTTCACCGAGTTTGTTGTATTGTATTGTAAAGCAATTTTCGTAGTGAATAATGTTTCTTCGATTTCTTTAAAATTTTTATTCAGTATAACATAGCGCAGTAATGAAGTGCCTTCTTATAATTGACAAATTTTAATTTTATATATTCTATTTCCTTCTAAGGAATTAATACTTTTTCCGGTTATGTTCAATTTTTTTTTCAAATCTATATTCAATTAATACGATTCCATAAATGGACCATTATTTCGCCAGATACCCGATTTCTTGACAAGCGAACCTTTACAAAACACCCTGTAAAACTATAAATACCGAATTTCATCTTCAATCTATACACGTAATAAATAATGCAAATACGAAATTTTGAGTGATTTGCTAATCGCACTGTTCGTATCTTTTAGATCGTTGGCCGGATATTCATTGCCTTGATGAATGAATAAAGGGCTTTAGGGTACGATTTTACAACGTAGGAAACGGCTCAAAACCTTTAGGATAAAATCACATCAGGCGATTCGAAAGCAATAATGGCAATCGTATATCAGCTTATACAGGTGGTTTTTTAGATTGGCAATTTGCCCCTGCTATAATAATGTCTTTGTCACGTTAAAATTATACAAAATTTATATGATACCTTCAAAACAGATGGTAAAATATTAAAATATTGTTGTGCAGAAATAATATCGATGGTTAAACTAATTAAATCGTCGTAGTAGAAATTCGTATTTGTATTATAAAAATATTGGGTTTTTTAAAAGGTACTTTCTTTTATAATTGCTTTTATATAATTGCTAGAAGTTCTTTTTACCAAACCCTTTAAAAGAAAATTGTTTCAAATACGACAAAATTATTACAAACAAAATGTATTGAAAGAAAATAGTATCTTTTGGCTTTTGTTAGAATAGTTTATTTTTGGATTTTCGTTGAAAGAAAAGATATGATTTAGGACGTTCAGTTCAATTACCTTAAAAAAAACTTCTCAAAATATTATGTAACCTTTTGTAGGTGTTGTTACGAAATGTATTAATCACAAAGATTGATTGGAGTTTGTCTAATTGCTCATCGATTTTATAATTTTATTTCTACTAACAATTTCAACGATTTGCATAAAGAATATTAGTTAGTTAAAGAGTCCGCAATCCTAAAGATTGGTTGGAAACAGCACGCCATGCCGATCTATCCTGAGCTAATCCCTTCATCTCCCTATAGCTATTCATCTCAACGTCTTCAACTATCTGACTCACATACTCCAATCTAGGCCTACCTACCCCTCTCTTACCCTCCACTCTACCTTCTATGATCAATTGCATAATCCCCCCATGCCTAAGAATATGCCCTACTAATCTGTCTCTCCTACGCTGTAACACTCTCCAAATACTTCTCTTCTCCCCTACTAACTCTAGTACAGCTTCATTTGTTACTTTATCTTCCCAACCAATCCTCATCATCCTCCTATAACACCACATTTCGAATGCTTGTAATCTACGTTTCTCTTCCTTTCCTATAGTCCACGCCTCACACCCGTACAGTGCTACACTCCAAACATATACCTTCAGTAATCTTTTTCTAAAACCCAAGTCAATATTTGATCTTAAAATCTGTTCCTTTTCTACGAATGCCTTCCTACCCTGTGCTATCCTACACTTTATATCTACCTTGCTTAGATTATCTTTTGTGATTCTACTGCCTAAATAACAAAAATCTGACACTTCTTAGATTCTATTATCTCCTATTGTGATCCTCATTTTTCTACTGCATTCCTTTTTGTCACACCTCATCACTTTAGTTTTACCTATATTTATTTTCATGTTAAAATCCCTAGTCAATACTGCCTGCATACCATTCAATATCCTTTCTAAATTCTTTTCGCTTTCTTCCAATATAGCTATATCGTCGGCGAATCTCAACATATATATTTTCTCTCCCTGTACATTCACACCTACACTATACTCTTCTTTTACTTTGTTTATTGCATCTTCTATATATAGATTAAATAATAACGGTGAAAGTGTACATCCCTGCCGAACTCCCTTCCCTATTTTTGCTACCTCTTCTTCCCCTTCAATTCTAACTAAGGCAGTTTGGTGTTTATATAAATTAAAAATTATCGAAATTATATCTATTTCTACCAAATCCTTTATTTCTAAGGTTCTAAAATATTCACGTCTCATAGCCAATTCGAAAGATATATATACAGTCATTTTTGAGATGAAAAAAAAAACGAAATGCAGTTCCACAGTTGTAATAATCAACTATTGCAAATTGATTCTATCAATATTTTTAATTCTTCAACAATTAATAAGAATGCTTGCTTATATCCAAAATTCAGCAAAGCAGAATTGCTGGCATCTACCCCTACACTAGCTTATATTCGCAATCGAAGATTGTTCATACGCTTCTTCGGCTCATCCGAAAACAATCATCCGTACCAAAAAAAAAAACCCCAACTGCCCCGAACTATTATAGCTTGTCTTACGGCGGACTTAACAGCCAGTTCGTACCCGCACTATATGCACTTACAAGAGTTGAGAGCAGCAAATATTCTGCTTAAGGGGATACCACACATTTAGGACCATATACTCATATGTTGTTAATCTTGACGAGGTATTACTTTACTTCCGTAATACATACGCGCTGGACCTGTGAAAATTAATAGAGCGCAGCTACTAGAGATACTTTTAGCTAATTTTATCAATTTGTTTCTAAATTAAGATATAATCCACAAGATATAATAAATAAATTTGGGTGATATTCTATACAATTATTTAACAACGCGCTGACAATTTTTCAAATGAATTTACCAATATTTTTTAATTGCAAATTAATTTTTCCAAGTATCGATATGTACGAGAAAATTACATGTTCGAAATATGGGCATATTAAACCTTAGTTCGGTAACGTAATTATTTTTGGATCATATTATTGGCCACAATTGACCATACATAGATTTAAATGGTGCAATGTACTTCGTAGTGATTTTTATTTATTTTATCGCTGCAAAATTGTAAGCGTGGTATCCGCTTAGACATGAGTGACGACCATAGCTGCGATTTGACAGTGCGCGCTTAATTGGTAATTAAGCGAGCAGGTGAAGTTGCTCGCGGGTCTTAGGGGCCGCCGGGCCACCTGGGGGGGGCGGTTCACCTTGCGTTGCACTGGTGAGTTGCACTTGTGCCCTCTAGCTTGTTGCACCTGCGTTCAGATCACGATGTTATGATGATGGTGATAGTGTTAGTGACGCGTTCCTGGGTTGTAACACTGAGCGGGGCTACTGTGGCACTTGGCACTCAGGACCACTTGGCACTCGGGGCCACATGGCACTCGGGGCCAATTGGCACTTGGCACTCAGGGCCACTTGCCACTGTGACAAGTGACTCTGATGGGTGGTGGCTGATCTGTGAGCATCAACAGTATCGGGTCACAATTAATACGGCACGCTGACTATACAGGATGACAAAGAAATTGATTAGTTTTAGTTTATGAAATGTACCAAACGTTTTCTTTTGTTAAACATCAACAACGGTAAGAATTATTTGTCAACCACTCTTTTTTTTCAACATTCTAAATATGAGTAAAAAACTTTGTTATCTAAAATAGGTTAGCTACATCGATAAATGGTTAATTATAATGGTAGAAGTTACAGTTAGCCCTCGTATAACGCAGATGTTAAGTTCCATAGAAACGCCGCATTATACAAATTCGCGTTATACGAGACGCACGTCATATCGGTTAGGTTCCGAAGCAGTTTTTTTCTAAAATTATATAAACAATAATGATATATCCAATAAAACTAATGAAATAATATAAACCAACGTAGAAATAAAATTATAAAAACAAAAATTTGTACACAAATTTCATTGCACATAATGCATATGTATACGCTTTATATCTTGGCAGTTTCTGCATGCGCTGATGTTGATTCTCCCTGGATTTTAATATTATGCGAAGAAAACAGTTTTTTAAAGATTTCGAACCAATCATTACAGGCACAAAAATTGTGTTGAGAATGTTCTCCCGAAGAATATTGATCAAGTATTTTTCAAATGTTTATAAACTCTGAGAGCGTTTTGTTTAATAAGATTTTGATCCGGAGGAATTTTCTTTTAAGTGCAATCTTCTATCCAAATCATTAGAAATTTCTTCATTTTAGCCATTAAAATATCGCTTTGAACGTACCTTTGACCACAGCGATAACACTTTCTCGGATTTTATGTACATTTTGTTTGATTGTTCGAATGGTTGATTCATTTAAATTCACAGTCCTCGCAACAACTCTTGTTTTTTTGCCATTTTTTATCCGATCTAAGATTATAACCTTTTCTTCTATAGAAATCCGTTTTCTGTTCAATGTTGGTTTTACATTTTCTTTGCAGTTTCAGTGTTCATTACTATAAAAAAAAATGGATATAAAAAAAGCATTAGAAAAACTCACCAGAAATAAATTAAAAATTAGATTTTTTAATGCGCTTTTCTAACAGATAAGTAAGACAATTTTCAACAATAAACACTTAAAAAATGGTAAAAAAAACGCTACGCAAAAATATTATTCCCTTAATATATATTTGTAGAGATTCCTAGACCAATTATGTAATCCAATATTGCGATTTTTGCATAATTCTATATAATGCAAAAGTATACATTTCGTAAACTCATATTATTTTATGTTTCTGGTCTCTATTTCAGTAATCGCCCTCATCCAACAAATTGTAATTTATTACTCTATTAATCAGCAGCGCTACAAATTTCTGCAAAATCCATATTTATGTTTACATAAATTATATGTTGCAATTTTTATTTTAATATATACTTGCACTTTTCATTATTTCTTTTATAGTCTGTGCGATTATTATATACGGTTATAATCACACATTATTATAATTTAAATAAAATGATATGAAAATAGTTATTTTTGTTCCAATTGATACCATTTTATTTATAATATATATAAATATATATAAAATTTCCAATTGTGGTAATTAATAAATTATATTAAAATCGAATGGACATTGGATTGTGCAATCTAAAATTGTGGAAACCACCAAATGTCTAACTTGTATTAAATAGACACAATTTGTGAATATTGATAATTATCTAAAGTAAATACTAAGATTCTTTTATAAAAGTACACGTACGATAGATAAATGATCAAAAATAAAATAAACCAACACTTATTCAAAGGCCGTACAGGAAATACGCGCAAACTCCAAAAAAAAGTTAATATTATAATTCGCGAGTTCGTCAAGTTTAACTGAATGAAGCATATAAATTTTACTGTTTAGGAGATTGTTAAAGATTATTTATAGGAGATTAGAAAATAAAGTAGAGGAAAGGCTAGGAGAAGATCAGTTTGGTTTTAGGAAAAACAGAGGGACGAGGGAGGCGATTTTAGCACTAAGAACGGTAGTCGAAAAAAGAAAGAGGGTAGGAAAGGTAACTTGCATAGCTTTTGTAGATTTAGAAAAGGCATTTGATAATGTAGATTGGGACATAATGTTTAGAATTTTAAAAGAAACGGGTATAGATTATAAGGATAGGAGAATAATTTTTAATTTATATAAACACCAAACTGCCTTAGTTAGAATTGAGGGGGAAGAAGAGGTAGCAAAAATAGGGAAGGGAGTTCGGCAGGGATGTACACTTTCACCGTTATTATTTAATCTATATATAGAAGATGCAATAAACAAAGTAAAAGAAGAGTATAGTGTAGGTGTGAATGTACAGGGAGAGAAAATATATATGTTGAGATTCACCGACGATATAGCTATATTGGAAGAAAGCGAAAAGAATTTAGAAAGGGTATTGAATGGTATGCAGGCAGTATTGACTAGGGATTTTAACATGAAAATAAATATAGGTAAAACTAAAGTGATGAGGTGTGACAAAAAGGAATGCAGTAGAAAAATGAGGATCACAATAGGAGATAATAGAATCGAAGAAGTGTCAGATTTTTGTTATTTAGGCAGTAGAATCACAAAAGATAATCGAAGCAAGGTAGATATAAAGTGTAGGATAGCACAGGGTAGGAAGGCATTCGTAGAAAAGGAACAGATTTTAAGATCAAATATTGACTTGGGTATTAGAAAAAGATTACTGAAGGTATATGTTTGGAGTGTAGCACTGTACGGGTGTGAGGCGTGGACTATAGGAAAGGAAGAGAAGCGTAGATTACAAGCATTCGAATTGTGGTGTTATAGGAGGATGATGAGGATTGGTTGGGAAGATAAAGTAACAAATGAAGCTGTACTAGAGTTAGTAGGGGAGAAGAGAAGTATTTGGAGAGTGTTACAGCGTAGGAGAGACAGATTAGTAGGGCATATTCTTAGGCATGGGGGGATTATGCAATTGATCATAGAAGGTAGAGTGGAGGGAAAGAGAGGGGTAGGTAGGCCTAGATTGGAGTATGTGAGTCAGATAGTTGAAGACGTTGAGATGAATAGCTATAGGGAGATGAAGGGATTAGCTCAGGATAGATCGGCATGGCGTGCTGTTTCCAACCAATCTTTAGGATTGCGGACTCTTTAACTAACTAGAAGAATGATTGACATACCCTTTTAAATTCGAATATATTTATTTTTAAGCAGCTAGCCTTCAGTTACGTTTTAAGAATGTATATTAAATATTTTTGGCGTTTTCTAAATGGGTTATTATATAGTGAATAATGATTAATGTTAAAACAAATAAAAAACTAGGAATTAATTTTAAAGTGTGCTTTTGTTAGCTACTTTATAGTAGCCGGTTTAAACATATTGAATTTTTTTGTTACGTTGCCCGTAAAAAATTCTTTTTCATCTCTAATTCTGTAATGCAAATGTTATACGCTACATTTTAAAGACCTATAGATATTTATTATGTGATTTTAATTATTTTCATTATAAGAGCTACATAATTTCAAATCTCACTTTTGCTTAGCACAAAAAATTAAATAATTATATATTGTCATTCTAAAATAGATCAAATATCTTTTCGTAAGAGTTTATTAGCAATAATAAATAAGTTTAGTTTTTTCTTTTCTTCAAGATAATTGCAATGATTAAAATTATATATATATATGGGCTATTTAATTAATAACGTTTTCTAAGAAATAATTAAATAATAGTTTAATAAACATTAAAATATTTCATTATAGTTTCACTTTTAGCTGTTTTATAATTCACCACATAGTATAATAGAGTAAAATGATTTTGTTAATATTTACATAGCGAAATATATAAATTTTTTGATTATATATATTTTTCATAATTCTTTTTAAGTAGATTGGGATATGATAATATTTATATTGCGAATTTTACAAACCGCCTTTTCGATATTCACTTTAATTGGAATGATTACGGTTATGTTATTGCTGTTACATTGAAAATAAATTGCAGCAAATAAAATTAACATTCTGAACCCGCGATAAAGCAATATTGCAATCAATCCGTAAATATTGGGGCTATGCAAAAGGTACTGGCTCTAATAATAGCACTTTCCACATCCTCATTTTAATGTATGTTATTATTCAGAGTCCGAAGGGTCTATTATCATTATCAATTAATTTTACCGATAAAATTGAGTTGTCCAATCATTTCGAAAGTTCATTTTGTGGAATGGAATAAGTAGGTCGTAATTTCGCACCAGCGTTGCGTGAAATTATTTGGACTTGTCAAAAAATCATTCTACTCTTCATATAAAAATTGATTTTGGAATTCTACATAATTTCAAATTAAGTAATTTTTTATTTATATGCCACTTTGTATTTGGTGTTTATTCATATAGCTTTATAGAACGAAATTTCTATTCCATTCATTATATTTAAATTAAGACATCCTTAACTTTTCTACTATAACAACTTTAAAGTAATTTAATTTTTCTATTAATTTCTTATTCAACCAATTTGACCGATTTCTTTAACCTTCGACAATTTAACAGTTTCTTCTTTCTTCCGCAGGAATTCATTTGAACATCTTAACAAAAAAATGCGGTGAAGATGATCCAATGTCTACACGATTGATTGATATAAGGTAAGTTAATAAAAATCCTTATGAACAAGTAAGATATTATAAAAACATTTTTTCTCTTTATTTCGTATAAATTTTGAATCTAGGTATTAAAAATTTTTAATCATAAATTATTCGCAATTTGATAATATTTTGATAGATATAGTAAATGTGAAAATGGAATTAAAAAAAAATATCGTCTTTCCATGTATGGTATTTATTCATGCGCGTATTTTTGTGATTTTCTCTTAAATATTCTATACTAAGCGTTTGATATGCATCACTTGGCTTTAGTTTTTTTTGTTATTAAAAATATTTAACAAATATAAACAGAGAAATTAAAGTTATCATAAAAATTTAACAAACTAAATGTACACATTGAAAAATTTCTCTATTTATAATTTCTAATTAATTTGCTATTAACGTAGGATTTTTCGAATATTTTTTCGAAGTAACAAATAATAAATACATACATTTGAGAGATAACATTAAAAGAATTTGATCGAATAGTTATAGAAATTTTATTTGAAGTGAAAATTGACAATATAATATAAATAAATGAAGCCATCATTTACATTAGTGTTGCCCAGGTTTATTTTTTTGTTGAAATTATTTTTATATTTTAAAATAGAATACGGCCTAATCTAGCTAATTTAATAAAATTCCTTAGTAGTTAGTTCTTCCTATACTGCAATATGTTCAAATCCTTTTCATTTGCTTCACTAAGTTTCGAACGTCTTGGTCTTTGTGCTCTGAATCTTTACCATCTCCCTGTAGCATTAGAGTTCTAAAGCTTCCATCTTACGTTTCTTATTGTCCACACCTCACACCTCACATTCCACCAATTTCATAATATTTTTTCTTAGTTTCCAAGTCAATGTTAATGTTTGAACTTTTAATTGCTCTTATTCAACGAATGCACTTTTACTCTGCGCCACCATACATTTTATTCATGATTTACTAATGAAATAATTTATAAATTATAATTACAATTTATGACTTATTTGTGAAATATGAATAATAACAAAAAATTGTCACGTGCCGTAAAAACATAAATGTTTTGTATTCGATTATCTTTGGTAAGTTTATCCTCAAACCAAAATCTGATACTTCATTCATTTTACCATCTACCCAACCTTCATATTCATCAATTTTGCTTGCCTTATAATTTCTTCATAATGCAAAACCACAAAAAATAGTATACAGCAATAATATTACCCTTAAAAAAATTTGGAAAAAACCAGATCAGTCAAATTATCAAAATTCACAACTAGTGCATTTTAACAGTCGCTTCCTTGGTAATTGCTTCATCGCATAGTTACATGATTGTAAGGATGTATGAGCACGTTATCAAGGACAGACACCATGGCCATGGCCTGCAGCTATAAAAGCAACGAAGTACTCAGAAGCTGCGTCACGATTAAAGCAACTGTAGCAACCACGACTATAATAATTTGTATTCCTTCAAATGGTTGTAACGAACAACTCTGTTCTTGTATATTCTTAAGTTGATTTGTACTCGCGTTCGTTATACGCAATTACACAAGTGGCAATATAAAAAATTTGAAGTTTATGGTTGTTATGGTTCATTGCTGATGTGGCTGACATGGTGGATTAATTTAGCTCCCGATATCTGGTGTATCTAAAGATTTTACGGAATAAATAAATAGATAATGCACGCGCATTATTATGCGAGTTTGAAAGTACTCCAGTTCATGTACCATATAATTTGATAATAATAATTTGTCAGTGCAGCTCCCAGTAATGTAGCGGATACTATTATAAGTTATTCTATACGTAATATTAAAGCTTATTTATGTTTTGACCGTGTCATATAAATTGCTGTATCTTGCCAACGCATAAATAGTAAATAGTTCAACTGGTAATATCATTCCAATTCGTTCGAATTGAAATATTACATGGCAATGATTTCACGAAAGTACCTCATTGTCAAACAGTATTCTAACATAACTTTATATTGCAACTATTATACAAAAAAAATCGAATTACTGAATATGCTATCCATTTTTTATTTTTTTTATTTATGAACTTTTGGAATTTCATTGTCTAGACCATTGAAATTTGTAATAGTAATTATTTGTAAGCGTACCTGAATTATTGTTAATTTTTTTAGTTAGTTAGTTACAGAGTCCGCAATCCTAAAGATTGGTTGGAAACAGCACGCCATGCCGATCTATCCTGAGCTAATCCCTTCATCTCCCTATAGCTATTCATCTCAACGTCTTCAACTATCTGACTCACATACTCCAATCTAGGCCTACCTACCCCTCTCTTTCCCTCCACTCTACCTTCTATGATCAATTGCATAATCCCCCCATGCCTAAGAATATGCCCTACTAATCTGTCTCTCCTACGCTGTAACACTCTCCAGATACTTCTCTTCTCCCCTACTAACTCTAGTACAGCTTCATTTGTTACTTTATCTTCCCAACCAATCCTCATCATCCTCCTATAACACCACATTTCAAGTGCTTCTAATCTACGCTTCTCTTCCTTTCATATAGTCCACGCCTCACACCCGTACAGTGCTACACTCCAAACATATACCTTCAGTAATCTTTTTCTAATACCCAAGTCAATATTTGATCTTAAAATCTGTTCTTTTTCTACGAATGCCTTCCTACCCTGTGCTATCCTACACTTTATATCTACCTTGCTTCGATTATCTTTTGTGATTCTACTGCCTAAATAACAAAAATCTGACACTTCTTCGATTCTATTATCTCCTATTGTGATCCTCATTTTTCTACTGCATTCCTTTTTGTCACACCTCATCACTTTAGTTTTACCTATATTTATTTTCATGTTAAAATCCTTAGTCAATACTGCCTGCATACCATTCAATACCCTTTCTAAATTCTTTTCGCTTTCTTCCAATATAGCTATATCGTCGGCGAATCTCAGCATATATATTTTCTCTCCCTGTACATTCACACCTACACTATACTCTTCTTTTACTTTGTTTATTGCATCTTCTATATATAGATTAAATAATAACGGTGAACGTGTACATCCCTGCCGAACTCCCTTCCCTATTTTTGCTACCTCTTCTTCCCTCTCAATTCTAACTAAGGCAGTTTGGTGTTTATATAAATTAAAAATTATTCTCCTATCCTTATAATCTATACCCGTTTCTTTTAAAATTCTAAACATTATGTCCCAATCTACATTATCAAATGCCTTTTCTAAATCTACAAAAGCTATGCAAGTTACCTTTCCTACCCTCTTTCTTTTTTCTACTACCGTTCTTAGTGCTAGAATCGCCTCTCTCGTCCCTCTGTTTTTCCTAAAACCAAACTGATCTTCTCCTAGCCTTTCCTCTACTTTATTTTCTAATCTCCTATAAATAATCTTTAACAATATCTTCGATGCATGTGATAGTAGGCTAATGGTCCTATAGTTCTCACACAAATTAGCTCCTATTTTCTTCGGCATTGTTACTATTCTACTACGCTGAAAATCCTGTGGTACTTCTCCCTTCTCATATATTTTACAAACAAACCTGTATAATCGCTCCTGCATTTTTTCCCCTGCGTGTTTTATTAATTCGGCTGGTATCATATCAATCCCCGCTGCTTTGTTATTCCGTAAATCATTTAATGCTCTATGAAACTCTGACCTAAGTATGCTAGGACCTAAGTCATCCCCATCTATCTGTTCCACACTTTCTAGCTCCTCCATGTCCTGCCTACCTTTATATAAATCTTCAAGATACTCCTTCCATCTTCTAGCTTTTTCCTTATTTTCTGTGAGTTCCTTACCCTGCTTATCACATATAATGTTACCCTTTGGTTTTACTTTAGAAAAATGTGACTTAATTTTCCTGTAGCCCAAATCTACTTTACCTCTTCTCATATCCTCCTCAATATCCTCACAGTTTCCTTTTATCCACTCTTCTTTCGCTAGCTTGCATTTCCTATTAATTAAGTTCCTTAGTTCCTTATATTTTTTCTGTCCTGTTTCTGTGTTTCCTATTTTAATTTTCCTTCTTGCTTCTATCATTTCAACTATTTCTTCCGTGATCCATTCCCTCCTACCTGCCCTTTTCTTTGTGCCTAATACTTCATTTGCTGCTGTAGTTAACCCATTTCTGATTTCCCTCCATTCGCAATCTATGTCGCTCCTAGATGTTCCATTAGCCATGATTTCTACTTTCTGCTTGTACTTTTCACATACATCAGCTAATTTTAACCTATCGACATCTACTCTGACCTGTTTAGACTTCTGTAATTTCTTGAATTTGACCTCTGAGTCCAGGACTACTAAATTATGGTCACTATCAATATCTGCTCCAGGGTAACTCTTACAATTCTTAATCTTAGAATCTTAAATTTTTTTAGTATAATAACATAATTACGTTGAAATCACAAAATCTATTGTGTGTAATATTTTTTTTTAAATCATTTTCTCTCAGTACTTAGACCTTCGTCCTTAAACGAGGCAAGGGGTGTATACATATTCCTATAATTTTCGGGTAGTCGAATTAATTATGGACAAATTCCTACAAATGCACATGTAAATTCCTATAAGGTTCGGTCTCCAAGAAAATTGGACAATCGTGGTACCGAAAAATCCAGTCTTTGGTCCTTTCTAAACATTATATTGAGGGCAACGATGATATTGGTTCATATATTTGGCTTGCTATTTTTGAATCGAAATGAAGTAGGCGACTGCTTTATTGATGAATTCATGGTAGAAAAACCGATGAAGCAAGAAGTGGATCAATTCTGCGATTATTTAGTGGAGACGTATATATCTGAAGAAAGTGTATTTCCGCCGAAGGTGTGGGCAAGAGCCTCTGCAGATTCCAACCGAAGAACAAACGCTTGCGAATCATTCCATGCTGAATTAAACGCAAGCTTTGATCATCCACACCTTTACACTTTTCTGGAGGTATTAAAATCATTCCAAGTCCAAACATACATCAAGTTTAGAAGCGCAAGACTTAAAATCACACGTCGGAAGAAAAAATGCTGTGTCTTGAAAAACGCGTTCATCAATAATAAAATCGATGAATTTGGTGCAGGCGAAATTAGCAGATGGGATTTTGTCAAGGCTGTGGGACACA
Organism: Leptodirus hochenwartii; assembly: GCA_947310635.1. Taxonomy (NCBI): domain Eukaryota; kingdom Metazoa; phylum Arthropoda; class Insecta; order Coleoptera; family Leiodidae; genus Leptodirus; species Leptodirus hochenwartii. Next base: position 7,532,831 of record OX371179.1, on the reverse strand, counting down.
GAAATAAAATAATGTTTGTGTGATGGACAACCCTTCCGGACCATGGATGTTGTAAATGTTTGCCATTCAGGTGTACCATGAATGTGCCACGATTAAGTTCCCTTAAATATTTACACTGGCAACCTATAATGCTACGCATGGAGCCATAAAGAATGGGAGAGCCTTCAGCGTCCATTCTTTAAAAAAAAAAAAAACAATGACGACGATACAGAAATATCGAGATTAATACGGCCGGAAAAATTGACAAAATTAGAAATAATTACTTATAAGCAATAATTTTCGCGACGAGTCAACTTTGACCAAATTTATAAACACACCAGTTCATATCTTTGATTGCCAGTCCCAAGTCTGGATAAATTGTGAGGGTAACTTTTGTTAATATCGTAGATATATTCTGTATGCAGGGTGCCTATTATTTTTTTTATAGGTTAGTAATATATATATTTTTTTAATGACAACCATGGTTGATTTTACGCACAATAAATTGAGCATTTCTTTCTGATTTTATTGATATATAAATATATATAAATTTTTAATTAAAATTTTGCGCAACTTTGCTAATTTAAACGAATCCCTAACTCATATGTGCAATTATAACTCTGCAAAAACATCACAACAAGCTTTATGGCAATTGTAGGAATCGTAATGTATTGTGGCAGCTTGTTGCAGGTAGCATAATTGATAAACTGGCCGCTGGGCCCCGACATATAATCCTACTTAATACGTTTGTAGGAATTTGACCATACACATTTTCGGTTTCTTCTACCTGACCTCATATTTATAGGAATTTACCATCCTCGAAGACAAGTTATACTCGAAGTTGGTAATCTCGCCAAATGCCGTTGGGGGTCATTTTAATTGCATGTAAACGCACCAAAAAATGTTCTTAAGCCAACATGTAATTTCGCCAAATATTTTTGCTGAGATAATCCTCAAAACCCATTACACTATTGAGACCAAATGGACATAATATAGATTTTGCTAAACTCCAATATCCCGAACATTCTTCACACACAAGGAAATAAGCTTCAACGCTCTCGTCAAATAATTTGTCGGGCTTGTCGAAAAACAATATTTCTTATGAAACTTGTTTCTATAGGCGACAGCTTTTACAAAGTTCCACCGTGTTATTTTTCCTTCCTTATATTCTTCAATCTTGCTAGAAATTAAAGTTTTCTTCAGATTTGCTGCCTTATTTTCCCAGGCAGGCTATATTTATCTCACAAGTTAATATAACAATTTCCTTCGAAATGTCGTTTTCCCATAAGAAGTTTACTCCTCTGTTTGTGCTTATTTGTAGATTGCTTAATGATTCTTGGGTAGCCAATCTTGATTTCGGCAACGCTGGATATAACTTCTATTCTGGATATAACTTCTGGATATAACTTCTAGATAATAACTTCATTCTGGCATTCTAGACATTTCGTCTGATGCGAACAACATCCTCACAGGTCAGGTCAGGTCAGGTCAGGTCAGGTCAGTCAGTCAGGTTACATACATACTTTACTTCTTTGTGTGTGAAGAATGTTCGGCATATTGGAGTTTAGCAAAATGTATATTATGTCCATTTGGTCTCAATAGCGTAATGGGTTTTGAAAATTATCTCAGCAAAAATATTTGGCGAAATTACATGTAGGCATAAGAACATTTTTTGGTGAGTTTACATGCAATTAAAATGACCCCCAACGGCATTTGGCGAGATTACATACCACCGTTATACTTTATCAAGGCTGCTTTTTTTTTTGACCTTTTGAAGCTAGTCACACGGCCAGAACAATTTTAAAATACATTGTCTTAAAGAGGAAAAAAATTAGGTTATTTCACTTTATTTCGTGTCTAATAACACATTTATAATCACATTCGCGAGCAAAAAAATCATACTAAGAGTGCTAAGGGATACTAACTTAACTTAAAATAATATTACTAGTTTTCTTGCAGCATTTAAAGGTGCTGTATACCTTTATTTATTAAAACCTTTTATTTATTAAAAAAAATGTGTGAGACTGTCGCGCGGTAGAATGAATCTTCTTAGCTCCTAGGAAAAGTTGATTTTATGCATTGCTTTTTTTCCATTTGTTAACGATTTCATTTTCACTTTGATTTTGATTGATTTTGATTGACATTGATCATCAAAGAAAGTATTATTAACTGTAATATCGTACAGTCTATAAAGAGGAGTTTGGATTAAATATTGTAGCCATATTTTTATAGTTCCTCTTCTCACCAAACCAATTAAATAACTCGATCTGTGTATTTCTCTTCTTTTTATGTGGACATTAATACAATGATCATCATCAATGTCTCTTGGCAAATGGTTCACCATCGTACTCACAGATATTGGAACATTCATAATTTGCCCATAAATTCCATGTTGACCATGTACATGTCGTAAACGTCGAATTTGCATAAATGGAATTCTGGGTGAAATTAACCTCTTTGACACTAAATCTAACTTTGATAGATGACCAGGTAATTCTGGGTAGAGAAAACCATTTGACTTCAATAATATTGGAATGGTATTTCGAGTGAGAGCATTTCGGCATGAATTGCACGCTATCATATCTTCAATGATAATGGCTGGCAACGCAGTATGTAAAAGTTGCTCGTGCTTAGGATCAACAGGTTTCACATCGTTCTTAAACCATATTCGATCACATACAGAACACACTGTACCTAGCGGATTATTGAAAAAATGTTTATCAAATTCGCGATGAACAGGTTGAAAGAATGTAAATTTTGTGTATGATGCACTAGTGGGTGCATTTCTATTTGTCGATGGCTCGCTCAGCTGTATCAGATTCATTTCGTTGATCTCTCACACCGCGTGTATCTTCACGTGTATATGGCACGACTGAATCAGTGGCATTCAAATTCTCTATACCACTCACTCTGTCCTCATTTAACGACGGTATCGATTCATCCAGTGTATTTGAGGTCGTTGGAAGGTTATGTTACCCACCGTGTTTCTTTAACGCCCTTTGCCTGGGTCGATACTCTCTACTTCTTTCCAAGGTACTTGTTGGCACTTTTCTTGGCGGTTTATTCGCTTTCTTCCGTTCTCTAAAGGCTCGCACTCTGTCTGTACTTGTCTTTTTCTCCATTTCACTTTTCACACAATGGAAATTGTTAGCTAAAAGATTAAGCTGTGTTTGTGTAATATATAATAAAATACGCAAGCGTCTATTGGTTGCCTTATGCTACGTACACGCGGCGCATGCGCGTAGCGTATTTCACTTTTCGTGACGGAAGCGTTTCACTTTTTGTGACGTTCAGGCCAATTTGCCCTACCGCGCCTATAGAAGTTTCACTTCAAATAAATATTTATTTTTAATTATATATACTTTACTTCGTTTATCGTGTAATTCTACTACCGAAAGAACAGAAATCTGACACGACATTTTATCTATTTTATCATCTCATATTCTAACCATCATCTTGCATTATGCTTTCCTTCTTGTCCATACCTCATCACTTTGGTTTTGCTCATATTTATTTTCACTTTATAATCCTTTGTCATTATTTTCTACATACTATTCAATACTTGTTCTAAATTCTGCTCCCTTTCTTCCAAATTAGCTATTTAGTGTGCAATTTACAAATCTCTATTTGCAACTATATTTATTTTCACCTATATTTAATGAATTTTGTCATAAATATAGTCCCAATCTGCAATCCTCAGATTGCTTGCAGAAGTTGTTTCTTTAATTTTATATTATATCGGTCTTCAATTGCCAAAAAATCCTGATACTGGAAACGAAGATGATCTATGCCCATATATCGCTACATACAAAAAATAATTATTCAATTATCTACCAGCAATATTTAAGTAATAATAGTAAATGTATGTACGCTCCGGTTTCAACGATTTTCTCTTATTACGTTGAAATATCTTTGAAACCAGTACAATGGATCTAAATAATAATTTGACTACAGTTTTCTGAGATATGCATTTAGACATACGGTGGGGTGATGTTATTAAGATATGGTAGGCAGTATTTCGCAATTAGTCCAACACTAATTGTATGCCTACTTCAACTAATTGCACCTTACAATCTGCAAATGGCTGGTTTCATTATTTATGCCCAAGTTCTTTGAATTATTACGTCCTTTCTTTCTTCAACTGCATTTATAAATTGAAACACTTAATCGTAAATTTATAATTGCGACGTTAAAATTTTATAAAGTAGAAATTGAATTATTTTTTTCACAATTGTAGAGAATTGCTGAATAAATTTAAAAGTACCATGAATATTTTGGTATGTAGATTATCACCAAAAATAGTCGTAGCTGAAAGTAATTGCGATATAGATGCGCATTTTAGAGAATAAGCTTCCATCTTCACTAGTAAAATGACATGAATAATAAAGTTTTATCACTCACTGTATACACTTAAATTTATGTAAAAAAAAAATGTTTTAATTGTATTGCACAATCTGGGGAGGAAGTTTCTTTATTAATTTCTAATTTCAAGGGATATGAAATTTATTGAAAAATTGTTGACGATCTAAAATATTGTATCGAGGCATTGAATTGTGTAATATTTATATATTATACACTCTTGGACTAGGAAAAGTATATTATATTTTATTTTCGTTCCTGGATTGTAAAATTATTATATTATTAAATATAATTCATTAAATTACTATATTATACTTATTTATAGGCTCAGCACATTTCTTGTTAGAAATTATTTTTTAAATTATTCCTTGTATTGTTTCCATTACTTATATTATATATTAGACTATGTTTAGAATTCAAACGACTTGCATAACTTTTATAAAAATTATAGTTTGTAGCTAATTCAAAAATACGCTACTAACTATAATTTTTATAAAATTTGCAAGTCCCGCTGAATTCTAAACATACTATATATGAGCGATATATTAATTTTTTTCGATTGCATTGGGAAATGTTATAAAAAAGTCTTTATAATGATGTACAAAAGAAGGGATGATAAGAATTATAGGCAGTTAAAAATTTTATTATTTAATATCCGTTGTCTTTTTGAAATTTGAATTCCTAATGAATTCATCATTAGGCCTGTATCTTCAAAATCTTAAAGTTCACTCCGAGAATGCGTTATTTATGCAAATATGCCATCATTCCTCATGAATGATATAAAATTAGGCTATAAAAATCATTGTTGCTTAACCGCTCAACAATAAAACCACCGCATAGTAATAAACAGCTTAAGAAAAAGAATATTCCTCCAAAGTTACTGTCTGAAAATTTCGAAAATAAATTTCAAAATTCAATTTCAAATTTCAATTAAAGTTCAAAATATATTTAGAAAATCTAGTTCCTTCTCATATACAATTTTTTTTTTAGATAAATCATTCAGCTTTAATATAATGTTTTTTTTTTAATGGACGGTACCAAATTTCGCTTTATATGTCACAATTATATTTCATTGACTTCCTCTTAGATTTGGAGGAATTATTCGTGCCTTGTTCTTTTTAACTCTTGAATAACCTTAATCTATAATTGGTTTCATTATAAACCAACCTGTGCCTGATACAATATCGAGACGTGAGTAGAGTGACTACAGGGCCGTCGATAAAATCAGAAAAATATTAAGTTTTGTATACTTTCGATAAATTGTACACCTTTTCATAAATTAAACAAAGTCTAAAAATCATGTGTAAATAAATCGCGTGACTTCCTCCAAGAAATTACAAACAATATATTTCTGTTATATAAAAAATCTGCTATACATAATAATTTTTGAGGTACTTTTATTATTACTTAAGTTGAATATATTTCAGACAAATGGAATTTTAATTCGATACTATCACTCTTTTTGTGGGACATTAAAAGCGTAAGTTTTAAATTTCGTTAAGATTTGTTAAATCGCTTAAGCTGTAGGAGGACTGCAGGTTTAAAATGTAAAGAATTTTTTTGGGCTCAATAGTCCTAAAAATCCTTCAAAAATAGTTGAACCGGACCTGTAAACAGGCCGTGTGTGCGGAGTATCGGCAAAACAGCTGCCCCCCAAAAACGGGCCGCTTGCTTAATATACGATTTTGTTCGCTATTTATAAATTCATTATCGCTATAAACGTCACGTCATAATTATCTCATAGTTAATATACGCACACGAGTGTCTTGCACCGCTGAATGTTTGGGTGATCTTCAGCATTAATATCAAATTACCATTTGATGATCCACGTGAACCCGAAACAGCTACATCTTTTGTGGTATCATTGTATTTGAATCTAGTAAATATTGTGCAATATTATATATCTTATCATTTCTTTATATCTATCCTAAAATGGTAAATAGCTTATGTTAAATTGTTCTGTGAATATCTTGTAAAGTACAGATACTGTGTGTTCGCTTGTAATTTGCCTGGCCATGAGATGCGCACTTGTACAAAAATAGTGGGGGTGCAATTGCTATTGCTTAAGACGCGCCTACAATCATTCCTTCTTTGGCACTACCCTGCAGTCTGTGTACTATCAGTGGCGTAACAACTTACTACCAAAATGAGTTCGCTGTTAAATAATAAAGTAATCCATAGTCGTCAATCAAGGGAATTGATTTTAAATGTGTGTAAATCTGATGGCAATTTGTCATCGAAGGAAATAGAGGGAAGAGTGTCTGCAGCAACCAAAGTGTCCATAAGAACGGTAACTACAATTATAAAGGCAGGTGAAGCTCCAGGTAACGAAAGTGAACCAAAATTTTCTACACCAGGAAAGAAGCGTATTCGAAAGGCGACTGTACGACATTTAGAAAATTTTGAAAAGTGTGACTTTCGAAATATAATATATAATTTTCACAAAACCGAAAATCCAAGAGTTACGGTTAAAAACATTACGTGAAAAACTATACAGTGACTTAGGATGGGAAGACATAAAACTTCCTTAAATCATATTGGATTTACATGATTTAGGATTTAAGTTTAGAAGCACAAAAAATGATCGTAAAGTTTCAATTGAAAGGCACGATATTCGAGTTTTACGAATTAATTATTTACAGTTAATTAAATATTATCGACAATTAGGAAAATCAATAATTTATATCGACGAGACATATATTCATACTCAGTCGAAATCGTGGAGTGATAATTCCAATGAAGGACTGCATAGGAATATCTCAAAGGATCAACGTTTAATAAAAATTCATGCCGGTGGTGAAAGTGGCTTTGTATCAAATTGTTTGACAATAGTTCAGTCGGGTATAAAAAGTGGAGACTATCACCATGAAATGAATTGTGAAAATTACGGAAAATGGATAACAGATAAATTGTTACCAAATTTACCGGTGATTCCGTAATTATCATCGATAAAGCGCCTTACCATAACATGCAAATTAATCGTGCGCCAAACAACAATTCTCCTAAGCAGGAAATGATAAAATGGTTGGCCGAAAAAAAAATTCCATTCACGCATCTAATGTTAAAGGCCCAGCTGTACGATATTATAAAATCTCATAAAAAGAACCACATTACATATAAATTTGACACACTTTTCACAGACCATGGACACAGAGTTTAACGTTTACCTCCTTATCATCCGAATTTGAATCCTATAGAACTAATATGGGCACAAGTGAAAAACAATGTTGCTAAAAGAAATATGACATTTTATTTAAAAGATGTGAAAGTGTTAGTAGCAGAGGAATTCAACAATGTCACACAAGAGCTTTGGAAAAAGTGTTGTGAAAATGTCATTAAACAAGAAGATATTTATTTAGAAAATGAAACTATAGTGGATACACAAACTGAACAATTAAATATAAATCTGAACGAAGAAACCGACCAAGAGGACAGTAATTTATTTTTAAATAGTGACAGTGTAGAAGAATTGTAACTTATTCTATTACTTTTTAAATATCCATTAATAAATTAACATTACCTATAATATCTCACTAAAGAAATGTTATTTATGTATGTAATAATAGCATATGACGACGGCATTTTATAAGCCATTAATTTATGTTAATTTAATATTTTGTATTTGACTTGTTGTATCTTTGTTACTTAGTTTGTTACATGTAATAAAGTAGGTACTTTTGCCCAAAAATTTTTCTTATATTACGAACATGGTAAAAACGACAAATGTATTGGGAACGCCACTGGTCGACAGAGTTGAAGAAAAGAACCGCTTTCTCTTCACGGAGAATGCCGAATATCTCTTCGCTATCTGCGCGACCCGAGGCAAACTTATAGCGAACAACCTGTATCTATGTATACCTAATTTCTCTAATATGTTTGTATATCCCCAAATTATTTTAAAGGGCAATTTGGCCCAGCCTTATCGTACGAAAGCACAATAGTGCAAACTCTTCCGGGTGTGTCCATTATACCATTAACCTAATTTAGATTGTAGTATATATATATACAGAAATTATATATATATATATAAATTGATATAGAATAGCCAGATTAGACAGTATCATTTGTTCTGTGTATGATTTTGCCACGTGTTTCTCCAAGAATATATTTAATAGAAATAATTTAATAAAAATGAATAGTGTTAGTTCTTTATTGAAAATAGAGTTTTATAGACTTTCTCTCGAGGACAGAGTAAAAATTAAAGAATTAGGTAGGCCATTCCCTGATTTAAATTTATCGCAAATTGTGCAAGGAGTGCCCAAAAAAATTTGTTATATTACGAACATGGTAAGAATGACAAATGCATTGGGAACGCCACTGGTCGACAGAGTTGAAGAGAAGAACCGCCTTCTCTTCACGGAGAATGCCGAATATCCCTTCGCTAATTGCGCGACCCGAACCAAACTTATAGCGCACAAACTGTATCAATATTTTTCGTTATAAAACGAGTTGAGAAGGACTTTTTTGGTGCCAAACTCGTCAAATTAACAAGGACCAATGATAACCGGCTGAAATGCTTTTTCTTGTTTACGCGAGCATTTAGTTCAAATGCAATTGCATTTTCAATTTTTTCATCATCGCACTTATTAAAGCGATTATATATACCAGTGGTCTCAAACTCAAATTGCATGCGGGCCGAATGCACGATCTAAAAGCAGCTGACAGGCCGGAATATTTTTATTTACCCATTTTTTTTGTACTTACCCCTAATGTATGGATACAACCCCTTTATAACTTGGTGTTACGCCTTTACGTTACATAAACAATAACAATAACAACGTAAAGGAACAAATTCGAATTTACATTTATTTTCTATCTCTGAAATCTAAAGGTTGGTACCTGCAAGAAATTTCGCGGGCCGTGCAAAATTGCTTCGGGGGCCTAGTTTGAGACCACTGACATATACACCCAAAAACGACTCTCACAGGAATATTCAAGCATCAAATTCAGATATTCACTCAAATTGAATATCTGAATTTGGAAATAAATATATAATGATATAATTTCTGTGTTTATTTATCAAATCGTTTATTTATGCGAATTAATTTTTCAATAATTGTATTGCTCGCACGATACTAACGAAATATTTTGTCATAATTTTTTTTGCATTTTAAGCCTATTTTTCCTCAGTATTACTGACGAGTTTTTAAATATCTTACAAAATTTTAGGTAGTAATTATCTTATATACGCCATTTCTTGTTTTATTAAAATTCTAGTAAAATTTCCACAGAATTATTTAGTAACATCTTGCAAAATTACTATCATGTGATACACAAAAATTAATTTGGGACTTGTAAAAATATATCGCTTATAATATAATAAGTTATATAAAAGTTATATATATTATATATTATACTTATAATAAACCTGGACTCAGAGGTCAAATTCAAGAAATTACAGAAGTCTAAACAGGTCAGAGTAGATGTCGATAGGTTAAAATTAGCTGATGTATGTGAAAAGTACAAGCAGAAAGTAGAAATCATGGCTAATGGAACATCTAGGAACGACATAGATTGCGAATGGAGGGACATCAGAAATGGGTTAACTACAGCAGCAAATGAAGTATTAGGCACAAAGAAAAGGGCAGGTAGGAGGGAATGGATCACGGAAGAAATAGTTGAAATGATAGAAGCAAGAAGGAAAATTAAAATAGGAAACACAGAAGCAGGACAGAAAAAAATATAAGGAACTAAGGAACTTAATTAATAGGAAATGCAAGCTAGCGAAAGAAGAGTGGATAAAAGGAAACTGTGAAGATATTGAGGAGGATATGAGAAGAGGTAAAGTAGATTTGGGCTACAGGAAAATTAAGTCACATTTTTCTAAAGTAAAACCAAAGGGTAACATTATATGTGATAAGCAGGGTAAGGAACTCACAGAAAATAAGGAAAAAGCTAGAAGATGGAAGGAGTATCTTGAAGATTTATATAAAGGTAGGCAGGACATGGAGGAGCTAGAAAGTGTTGAACAGATAGATGAGGATGACTTAGGTCCTAGCATACTTAGGTCAGAGTTTCATAGAGCATTAAATGATTTACAGAATAACAAAGCAGCGGGGATTGATATGATACCAGCCGAATTAATAAAACACGCAGGGGAAAAAATGCAGGAGCGATTATACAGGTTAGTTTGTAAAATATATGAGAAGGCAGAAGTACCACAGGATTTTCAGCGTAGTAGAATAGTAACAATGCCGAAGAAAATAGGAGCTAATTTGTGTGAGAACTATAGGACCATTAGCCTACTATCACATGCATCGAAGATATTGCTAAAGATTATTTATAGGAGATTAGAAAATAAAGTAGAGGAAAGGCTAGGAGAAGATCAGTTTGGTTTTAGGAAAAACAGAGGGACGAGGGAGGCGATTTTAGCACTAAGAACAGTAGTAGAAAAAAGAATGAGGGTAGGAAAGGTAACTTGCATAGCTTTTGTAGATTTAGAAAAGGCATTTGATAATGTAGATTGGGACATAATGTTTAGAATTTTAAAAGAAACGGGTATAGATTATAAGGATAGGAGAATAATTTTTAATTTATATAAACACCAAACTGCCTTAGTTAGAATTGAGGGGGAAGAAGAGGTAGCAAAAATAGGGAAGGGAGTTCGGCAGGGATGTACACTTTCACCGTTATTATTTAATCTATATATAGAAGATGCAATAAACAAAGTAAAAGAAGAGTATAGTGTAGGTGTGAATGTACAGGGAGAGAAAATATATATGTTGAGATTCGCCGACGATATAGCTATATTGGAAGAAAGCGAAAAGAATTTAGAAAGGGTATTGAATGGTATGCAGGCAGTATTGACTAGGGATTTTAACATGAAAATAAATATAGGTAAAACTAAAGTGATGAGGTGTGACAAAAAGGAATGCAGTAGAAAAATGAGGATCACAATAGGAGATAATAGAATCGAAGAAGTGTCAGATTTTTGTTATTTAGGCAGTAGAATCACAAAAGATAATCGAAGCAAGGTAGATATAAAGTGTAGGATAGCACAGGGTAGGAAGGCATTCGTAGAAAAGGAACAGATTTTAAGATCAAATATTGACTTGGGTATTAGAAAAAGATTACTGAAGGTATATGTTTGGAGTGTAGCACTGTACGGGTGTGAGGCGTGGACTATAGGAAAGGAAGAGAAGCGTAGATTCCAAGCATTCGAAATGTGGTGTTATAGGAGGATGATGAGGATTGGTTGGGAAGATAAAGTAACAAATGAAGCTGTACTAGAGTTAGTAGGGGAGAAGAGAAGTATTTGGAGAGTGTTACAGCGTAGGAGAGACAGATTAGTAGGGCATATTCTTAGGCATGGGGGGATTATGCAATTGATCATAGAAGGTAGAGTGGAGGGAAAGAGAGGGGTAGGTAGGCCTAGATTGGAGTATGTGAGTCAGATAGTTGAAGACGTTGAGATGAATAGCTATAGGGAGATGAAGGGATTAGCTCAGGATAGATCGGCATGGCGTGCTGTTTCCAACCAATCTTTAGGATTGCGGACTCTTTAACTAATAATATAATAATTTCGCATGTATATAACATTTTTATAACAATTTCATATTACTAAAATATTTTCCGATGCAACTCATTTTATAAATGAGCTTTTAATGTTAAATCATGAATTGTTGGATTCCATAATTAGCGAATTAAGCCTTCAAATTTTATGAGCTTTATTAAGACGAATAAAATGCCAATTAGAATATAAACGAACCCATCCGAAATGGATCCAATAAAATGACGATCATCAATATTTCTATTACACCTATCCTGGTTATAGGTGCATATAAATTAAACGATCTAATTCTATAGAATTGCGCTAAGATTATAATTTCAGCTAAACATATGCGAAATAGAATTTTGTATTCAACATTCAAATCGATTTCTTAATCGTCATTACGCATCATTTTACGATTTCCTTCGATAATGCTGTCTCGTATCCGTTATTTAATTTGCGAATTAATTGATCACATATTTTTTTTTTATTATTGCACAGTTGGTGCATTTATCTTTGATGTTATAAAACAGATAATTACTCCGCAACCTGACTTGGAATAAAGGATAATCGGCGTTCATCCGGTTAAAAGAAGCCAGATTATTGGGTGGTCCATATAATTAATAGATATTATCGATTTTACGACTGTCTTCTCTTTCGGAAACCATTTGATTACTTGTTTTACCACAGAGTGAAAGAATATGGACGCAGGACGATCAGGGCTACCACCTACCGTTCATACGAAGAAACGGCCCGTAATCGTATTAATGATATGTAAAGTAGGACGTAATTCGATCGATGGTGAACGGTTTTATTAACATATGTTATGCTGATTCAAGATAGGGGTGAATTCGATTCAACGTTTTGGAATAATTACGCGCATAACGTGAAGGTAGTGAATTCGTTATATTAGCACGAACAAGTTTACATATGTATTGAAATTAATTTTCTGTCGAAGCTGACTGGTAATTAAAGAAATTATACACACTCGCAATTTGCGAAATAATTACGCAAATAAACTTTTAAACAAATATATATTTGCGTGTCAGGTTTATTGACCTTTTTTCACGTAAAAATTTTGTAAGTTAACCAATTAAACCAAAATATTCGTCTCTGTAAAAACAAACACATTTTGTAACGAAAAAAATGTCGACCGTTTCCTTTTTCTACCTGACTAAATTGAAATGTATTAGTAATAATAATCATACAGCAATAATTACTATTTATTACCAATTGGTACACAAACAAATAAGCAATCCAATAAATACTTAAAAAGCATTACACAGAGAAATAATTTCCCGCAAAGTTCATTCTTACATATTTTTTTCAACAGTATTTATTTTATTTTTAAATACAGTGCTTATTTATTTATTTAATTCTTCGCAATTAAGCTCTCCTTTTACATCAAAAATGCATAAATAATATTCATGGACTTTATGGAAAAGGGAAAAAATTAAATTAATTGCAAAATATTCTTGCGACAGGTTTAAAATTTCATCTAGAACAATTCGTAACATGTCATAAGCTGTTGTATAAAAATCAATATAAATTACTTATTAATAAAAATTTTGTTGTTATATATTTGATTGTTGTTAATGCTTGTATTAACTTCTTATTTCAGCACTTGTGGTAATTTCTCGATCTAGATTTATCATTTAATTTATTAATAATATCTCATTTATTATAATTCTATTGCTGAAACTGTGTTTTGTAAAATTCAAGTATATGTAAAAAATAACACTTATAATATAGCCATCGCAATGTTTTTTTGCAACAAAAGGTTTTTTTTTGATTACATTACAGGTTCTCATTATTTCCTATTCTGCATTCTTTTTAATCGCAACCGCTAAAAGATTATTTTTAGTTCATTTTAAGTTATTTTCTAAAGAAGTAAGTTTCCCTTTTATAATTAATTTTAATTTATTTTATTTTCCAAATCATTTCCCGAATAGACGTACTTTTATTTCAATGTATAACAAATATATCTAGATATAAAAGTAAATGGATAGAAAATGCATTAATTGCATTTATATTTGTTCAAAAATCAGCTACGCGAAATTGTTAGCGTACCAATAAAATTCCCAAAAATATCTTCTCTTTCTGAAATTGATAGGATAGCACAGGGTAGGAAGGCATTCGTAGAAAAAGAACAGATTTTAAGATCAAATATTGACTTGGGTATTAGAAAAAGATTACTGAAGGTATATGTTTGGAGTGTAGCACTGTACGGGTGTGAGGCGTGGACTATAGGAAAGGAAGAGAAGCGTAGATTACAAGCATTCGAAATGTGGTGTTATAGGAGGATGATGAGGATTGGTTGGGAAGATAAAGTAACAAATGAAGCTGTACTAGAGTTAGTAGGGGAGAAGAGAAGTATTTGGAGAGTGTTACAGCGTAGGTGAGACAGATTAGTAGGGCATATTCTTAGGCATGGGGGGATTATGCAATTGATCATAGAAGGTAGAGTGGAGGGAAAGAGAGGGGTAGGTAGGCCTAGATTGGAGTATGTGAGTCAGATAGTTGAAGACGTTGAGATGAATAGCTATAGGGAGATGAAGGGATTAGCTCAGGATAGATCGGCATGGCGTGCTGTTTCCAACCAATCTTTAGGATTGCGGACTCTTTAACTAACTGAAATTGATATTTGATCTGATATTATTATTGTTACTTACACAGCGAAATTTAGCATTTTGTAATTTATACAATATTTTAAGTTTTAATGCGAATATGTGAGGAATTATTGTAATAAATGCAAATGATGTTTTCGGGTCGGTTGCTTTTATTTGGTCAGATTAAAACCTTATTAAGATATAACATAACGTGGTTTAGTTGGTTCAGGTCCGGTCCGGTTGGTTGCCATCATTGTATCATTTCAAGCAGCAAAGAGGAAACTGGCAACAACTTTCGTTCTTGTTGTTTACTTAATTTCAATTAAACCGCATTATTTAATGAACATATCAAGCAGCTTAAATTTACACAGACTTGAACTTTTTGTAGAATCAATTTTAACTAATGACAATAATGGTGAATATGTGATGTACTTATTATTTTATATGAATTATTGTAATAGATATTTGATTTAAAAGTATAATTTATGATTTTATTAAAAAAAAAAATGTATGAAATGTTGTTCGTTGGCAGATTAGACCATCATAAGCCTACGAATTAAATGTTGAACTTGAACTTAAAAAATGAAGCATAGAAACTTATATAAGGTTATGCGAAGTTTCGTGAAATAATGAAACCAATCTAAAGTGCAATGTAAAGGAAATTGTGTTTCTACAAGAATAGATGAAATTTGGTTGGAAGAAGTTGAAAATGCAAATTAAATAAATGGAAACATCGTAGAATTTGTCATCCTTTAATTTAGAATTTACAGTTTACAATTTACAATTTACATGAAATAATGAAACCAATGTAAAGTACAATGTAAAGGAAATTGTGTTTCTACAAGAATAGATGAAATTTAGTTGGAAGAAGTTGAAAATGCAAATTAAATAAATGGAGAAATCGTAGAATTTGTCATCCTTTAATTTAGAATTTACAATTTACAATTTACATGAAATAATGAAACCAATGTAAAGTACAATGTAAAGGAAATTGTGTTTTTACAAGAATAGATGAAATTTAGTTGGAAGAAGTTGAAAATGCAAATTAAATAAATGGAAACATCGTAGAATTTGTCATCCTTTAATTTAGAATTTACAATTTACAATTTACAATTTACATGAAATAATGAAGCCAATGTAAAGTACAATGTAAAGGAAATTGTGTTTCTACAAGAATAGATGAAATTTAGTTGGAAGAAGTTGAAAATGCAAATTAAATAAATGGAGAAATCGTAGAACTTGTCATCCTTTAATTTAGAATTTACAATTTACAATTTACATGAAATAATGAAACCAATGTAAAGTACAATGTAAAGGAAATTGTGTTTTTACAAGAATAGATGAAATTTAGTTGGAAGAAGTTGAAAATACAAATTAAATAAATGAAGAAATCGAAGGATTTGTCATCCTTTAATTTAGAATTTAGAATTTACAATTTACAATTTACATGAAATAATGAAACCAATGTAAAGTACAATGTAAAGGAAATTGTGTTTTTACCAGAATAGATGAAATTTAGTTGGAAGAAGTTGAAAATGCAAATTAAATAAATGGAGAAATCGTAGAATTTGTCATCCTTTAATTTAGAATTTACAATTTACAATTTACAATTTACATGAAATAATGAAACCAATGTAAAGTACAATGTAAAGGAAATTGTGTTTTTACAAGAATAGATGAAATTTAGTTGGAAGAAGTTGAAAATGCAAATTAAATAAATGGAAACATCGTAGAATTTGTCATCCTTTAATTTAGAATTTACAATTTACAATTTACATGAAATAATGAAACCAATGTAAAGTGCAATGTAAAGGAAATTGTGTTTTTACAAGAATAGATGAAATTTAGTTGGAAGAAGTTGAAAATACAAATTAAATAAATGAAGAAATCGAAGGATTTGTCATCCTTTAATTTAGAATTTACAATTTACAATTTACAATTTACATGAAATAATGAAACCAATGTAAAGTACAATGTAAAGGAAATTGTGTTTCTACAAGAATAGATGAAATTTAGTTGGAAGAAGTTGAAAATACAAATTAAATAAATGAAGAAATCGAAGGATTTGACATCCTTTAATTTAGAATTTACAATTTACAATTTACAATTTACATGAAATAATGAAACCAATGTAAAGTACAATGTAAAGGAACTTATGTTTCTACAAGGCTAGATGAAATTTGGTTGGAAGAAGTTGAAAATACAAATTAAATAAATGGAGAAATTATATGATTTGTCATCCTTTAATTTAGAATTTACAATTTACAATTTACAATTTACATGAAATAATGAAACCAATGTAAAGTACAATGTAAAGGAAATTGTGTTTCTACAAGAATAGATGAAATTTGGTTGGAAGAAGTTGAAAATACAAATGAAATAAATGGAGAAATCGTAGAATTTATCATCCTTTAATTTACAATCAACCTCTATTAATTTACAATGCAAAATATTGGATATATTACTAAAAATACTTAATTTTTTTTCGTGATATTTCAAAGTGGATCAACCTTGTTAAGAAAAATAGTAATCATTATAATAAATAAATAAATAAATAAATAATACTTTATTAGCAGATATACCAATAACACACTTGTGACGCATTAGAATTGCTTTGCAACTGATTAAACAATATTTTTTTAGAAATGTGCAGTAGCATTGATTTAAGTATGATACGAAATGTACATTTTTGTTCGATTTAGCGCGCATGTTTATAATTTACATTGGAAATATGATTATCTTTCAAGTTCGTTTCTAGATGCAGCCCTGTCTCGCAGGATGTTGATATTTCATTGTGGATTGTATATTTAAATTTTATTTCGAGCGAGTTATAGTACCGAAGACAAGATTATATTATTTTTCGGCAAAAAAACACGATGAAATGACTACCACGGCCGAATGTATATAATAATGAATGCGAAATACATCCGATTCGTTTGCGGTGCGCGGAGTGCCATTTATGTTGTTAATGCAATTATGGCCCTTGTGCACGCTTTATAAATTATTTATGACCGCCGCTCCGTCTGGTGGTAGCCATGTCAGCCAAATAATGTCATGCGGCCTAATAATACATTCGCATAAACGACGCAATTTGTTTATTTCGACTTAATTATATTCCTTTTACGTATGATGTATAGAAAATTGCACGCGAAATGGGATAAAAATTGCCCATGCGCTTCGTGCGCTGTATTTATATTAAACGGGGGAGGCGACACCTAATGTTATGTTAATGGTACCTGGGATTTTTTATTGTTTACATTTTTTTTTTGTAAACATAAATCAGGTAAAATCAGAGCCGGCTTTAGTCCTGTTTCAGTGATCTCATTTAGGAGCCCCCACATAACTATATAATATATTATAAAATGCCTCACTACGTTACTCAAAGCATTAAGTAGCTAGATGCGCATTTCGGAGGCTATGCCCCCATCTGCAGTAGCGCAATAATAGAATAAATAGTAGCCGTTTTTGTAAACATATTATATAATATACATACACATGGGGGTAATTACATATGAGACCATTTAAATGGAATAAATATTTTTTTAATTTTCTAACACGAAATATTTGAACATGGAAAATAAGGGAATGAAAAAATCGCGTTGCTATTCAACGAATCTTGAGTGTAGTTAAAAATATATGTATTCTTTCTAAAAAAAATGGATCTCAAATGCATTTTAAAGAGATTAATAATCGTATATTCGACTACATTAATCTATAGTACAAGAAATGAAGATATTAAAAAAATACCGCATGTAACAATCGTAGAATAAATTTAAGGTAGTGTATATATTTTTATATATAATCAGATTTAATTCTAAATAACTGTCAAATCGTTCAAGGATGCGTTGATATGTTTAAAGCAAGGGTGATTTTTTCCATTAATCCAAAATTTTTATCGTTTAATGAAAAAGCAAATACGGTATTATAAAGCAAAAGTAAATTAATTATAATTAATATAATTGCAAATATATCATTGGTTGAAAATTCAAAAATAAACGTATGCCAGTTGTTGATTTAAAAGGAGTTAATTAATCAGGTTAAAAACATTTTGTTCTCATGTATACGAGAGTCGTATAGAATTTACTTTAAAAAAACGTAATATCTCATTTGAAGCGATAAAAAAAGACGTTTATATACAATTTGAAATACAATCGTGTAAAATTCTGCTAAATAATTTTGCATCATTTTCAAGCAACTTAAATTATTAGTAGCCGTTTTTTTGTAAACATATATTTTTTTTTAGAACGATTTTTATCGGCGTGCAATAAAAACAAATTTTTGATTCATTTTGAATCATTTTGAGGCACCTTGAGGATTTATGCAAAAATAACACTTTGTATAATTTATTTAAATGTTACCAATCATTAATAAAAAACATACAATATGAAAATTTAATGCTTCCAATAATAGATCGTCAATGTCTTCATAATCATATTATTTTCATTTTTTCCTTAATTAAAACTATATAAATACTGAACAAATTTGTACAAGTCTTTTGCGGGTTTAAACATATAATTAAGGCTAATTATCCACAAGATACTTAAAGATATAATTAAGGTAAATAATTATAGAAGATGCTTCAGTACATATATTTTTATTGCATAATATTATAAGATTTGTGTGTATTAACTATATCAACAGGTGCCAAGGTAGATACCATTTTTTGACTTTTTTTATCAACGATATTAATTTATTTCCGTAATGCTTTTTATTAATACAGATAAAAAGACACAAATAAGTACGGGGCTTGGTTCTGTTAAACTCCTTCTACACTTTACGGGCCCGGCACTGGTAAAAGAGTGGTTTTAATATGCAAATTTTTAATACACTTTTAAAGACACGAGGTTTGCAGGAGCCATTTTTTCTTTTATAGTACATTAAGGTTCATTATTTACAGCTTTTCTAAATCCTCAGTCAATTAGGCGTGAACGAATTGACGAAATTAAGAGCAATATACAAAACAAATTTTATTACAATTTTCGGATGTTGAAGATGGTAGATATATCATGCCAAAAGTACCAGTAACTAAAAGTATCTCATATTATAAATGCAATGAAAGCATAACTCTTTTTTATGTGTTTCTTGAAGTTTTTTTTTTTTACTTGTAACCAAAAAATAACCACCAAGTGACTTTGTAGTTCTAAATATGAAAAGATATATTTCTAAATTATACAATACAAATTAGTCAATCATGAAAAAAAAATGAATACAGAATTCTAGATTATGAGATTCTTTCAGTTTCATTTCGAAAATCGATTGTTCTGTTAACTTATTTTTATGTTCTAGCATTTTTGTGTTAAGTGTTGTTTATTTTGCTGATTTTTTGAAGATATACATTAAATTACACGGATAGTTGTGTGCGAGGTTCAAATTTTAAATTCTCCAAAAATATTATTGTCATAACCTCGGCAAGTATATAATAAAAAGAAGGTACTTGCAATTTGTAGGGAATTTATGCAAGAAGAATGATTTATGTTTTTTTTTTTCAATTTTCTTTTATTCAAAAGTTTAATCATTGAATTCAGAATTATTTATTAAGTTTAAAAATTATACCAACTTAATCATTCTAGTATCAAATATCCTGTTCCTGATTTGCAATGATTATTTCGTGAAAAAGGCCACGCATTAATAATCTTAAGAAATCCAGAATTTATGCAATTATTCAAGTTATAGAAACTGAATTTAAATAAACAATTATTGAATTAGAATTTATAATTACGAAGCACAGTACTATTTCTAGTAACGATTATAAATTGTTTGTTTGCATTATTTATGGCGACGTGGTAATTTTGCAACTATAAATTTGAATCTTCGACTTTATTCAATTACAATAAATTATTCCATATACGCACTCGGTACTGTAATTAAACAGAAAATTTTCATTATTTATGATGTGGTATTTTCAAAAGCTCATCCGACAGAATACCTCTGCATTATTATCCGCGCTAACAATTAAAAGCTCTTTAATCTAACGTCTTCAATAATAAATTTGCAGACACTGATATTTGACATACGAACAATGCATAGCACCATATGAAATAAATATAACGAAATTTTAAACAAATCAATCTGCACAATTTAATAGTTTAATTTTGTTACTAATGTATTTATAAAATAAGTGGTTGCGGTCCGCTGAAAAATTTAATTTTCGCATACACATGCCATCTATTGTCTGTCTTAAAAAATAAAAAGAGGCTGTCATAAATAATGTTAATAAAGGCAGTATGTTATTAGAATTAATTCTAAACTAATAACTGTAATATATTATATGATTAAATATATTTACGAAATATTCGTAATACAAGTGATTTTTTATTATATTTTAACGGTCGTGCTTTCCTGGGAATTGTATATTGCGTACTATGAACAGGTTAAAAAATTGTTCAAAATTTGTTTGGCAAAATATTCTTTTCTATGCCGCAAAACTCATTCAAATCGCATGTTAGAACGTCCGAAATAAGTGTTATTTGAAAATACTGGATCCGCTTCTGTAGGCAGTATTTACCTGAAAATTGATTGAAATATACCTTGGATAGACCACTGAAAACAGTTCTTGTTCTTCCTCTTCTCCATATCCTGCTGTTACGCGCAATTTATCTTCATAAAGGTTGTTTTACGACTCTTTTCCGGAACGCATCTGAAAAGCGTCCGAAAAATAATAGTGTTAATAATTTTTTACATCTTTACTTTTAGATGATTTTTTTTCAATTGGGTTAAGTCTTCAGTATATCCCTCTATATATAAATATGTTATCACTTATCATAACCAAATAACATATATAAAATAACGTGTTTTAGTTTAATCGAATTTTCCCTATTTTTATTTCTTTCAAATATTTAACAAGTAATATTTGTATAGCGTTTTTAACAGTTCTTTCTGTGAGAAAACACCAGGAGAACAGTATTTCATTTTATTAATTTTCTGTGTATATTGACTAAAAATTGCTTAACGAAACATAACCGAATTGTGCTGTGAAAGAACCATAACTCTACATTGGACGTGCAATGTTATTATAAGCGGCAGTAAATGCGCTCTAGCTGCAATTATAGATATTTTTTAATACTAAACGGTTTGGTATATAGTAATTAGACCGATTATAAATGAGGAATTAAATTGTTAATGGCGCCAGTGGACGTACCGTCCTTCGTAGCGTTCCTCTGCTATACGTCGGAGCGGAGGTTAACTAACCAAAGAAAGTTAACAACTGAACATGTATAAAGCGTGATCAAAAGTAATATCCCATAGTTGAATCTTTAATTAAATATAAACATTATTAAACTGCACATGTTGCAATGTTATTTTTATCTTTGTGATTATTATTATACACATTTAAGCTAATAATACAGTAGTGTATTTAGCGATATGAAGATTATAACTAGATTAACTCAAAGTGCTCGCTATTATTAATTGCAATGCTCTGCATCAACAAAAGGACTTCTAACATTTGCTTGTTGTTTTATTTTCGTTCCGCATACATCAGGTCACTTTTCTGCATAAATTTGAACGTTAAAAGCAGCTCTTTGTTGCACAGTAACTAAAATTGTGTGGTACTATAATTTTATAGCTTGCAGTCAGGCATATATCTAAAGGGAAGGGATAATGAGACTAATTATACTCCAGAAGAGCGCAAAATGTTTTATAAGCGAATTCTATGAAAATCCTTCTGTCCTATCTTCAGTAGCACAATAAAGAACAACTAATAAACTTTCCTCGCGTCGTAAAATAGCTGAGAATAAATCAAATTTGTTTTATTTAATATCTCTTATATATACCGCGAATTATATATTATATTCTTATTATATTATATATCAAATAAAATATTTTTATTAATATATCCAATATTTTGCATTGTAAATTAACAGAGGATCATAAAGGATGACAAATCCTACGATTTCTCCATTTCTTTAATTTGTATTTTCAACTTCTTTTTTTTTGGCCTGAACGTCACGAAAAATGAAACGCATGCTACGCGCATGTGCCGCGTATACGTAGCATAAGGCAACCAGTAGACGCTTGCGTATTTTATTATATATTACACAAACACAGCTTAATCTTTTAGCTAACAATTTCCATTGTGTGAAAAGTGAAATGGAGAAAAAGACAAGTACAGACAGAGTGCGAGCCTTTAGAGAACGGAAGAAAGCGAATAAACCGCCAAGAAAAGTGCCAACAAGTACCTTGGAAAGAAGTAGCGAGTATCGAGCCAGGCAACGGGCGTTAAAGAAACACGGTGGACAACAGAACCTTCCAACGACCTCAAATACACTGGATGAATCGATACCGTCGTTAAGTGGGGACACAGTGAGTGGTATAGAGAATTTGAATGCCACTGATTCAGGCACGTGAAGATACACGCGGTGTGAGAGATCAACGAAATGAATCTGATACAGCTGAGCGAGCCATCGACAAATAGAAATACACCCACTAGTGCATCGTACACAAAATTTACATTGTTTCAACCTGCTCGTCGCGAATTTGATAAACAATTGTTCAATAATCCGCTGGGGACAGTGTGTTCCATATGTGATCGAATATAGTTTAAGAACGATGTGAAACCTGTTGATCCTGAGCACGAGCAACTTTTACATACTGCCTTGCCAGCCATTATCATAGAAGGTGTGATAGCGTGAAATTCATGCCGAAATGTTCCCACTCGGATTACCATTCAAATGTTATCGAAGTCAAATTGATTTGTCTACCCAGAATTACCTGGTCATCTAACAAAATTAGATTTAGTGTCAGAGAGGTTAATTTTACCCAGAATTCCATTTATGCAAATTCAACGTTTACGACATGTACATGGTCAACATGGGATTTATGGACAAATTATTAATTTTCCAATATCTGTGAATACGATGGTGAATCATTTGCCAAGAGACATTGATGATGATCATTGTATTAATGTCCACATAAAAAGAAGAAAAATACACAGATCGAGGTATTTAATTGGTTTGGTGAGAAAAATGACCATAAAAATATGGCTACAATATTTAATCCAAACTCCTCTTATAGACTGTACGACATTACAGTTAATAATGCTTTGTTTGATGATCAGAGTGCCAATCAAAATCAATCAATCAAACAATTGAAAAAAAAAGCAATGCATAAAATCAACTTTACCTAGGAACTAAAAAGTTTCACTTCTATTGCGCGAGAGTCTCACGCATATTTTTTTTTTATAGAAACACAATTTCTTTGACATTGTACTTATTTAAAAAAATAAAAAATACACAATAATATCAAGTGAAATGTTTATATATATTATCTAGAAATGAAATAAAATTTACTTCACATCTCTTTAGTATTGTAGTATTTTAGTGAACATTATTTCGGACATATTTTCACGTTATTTCGAAATAAAATCATTTACATGACATTTAGGTTAATCAGATTTCAGAATTACGTATCTCTTTAATTTTATATCCAGACTTGCGATTTGAAATTCGCATGTTCTAATGATAATTTACTAGTCTACCTACTGACGTGTCGCGACCAGATGAATAAACGACGACTGATTTGATAGTTGTCCAGATGCGCACCTTCTGTATCTCTATATCTAATATAAAGTATGCGGAACACCTACGACTATCATCTATATACACGCTGCACATCACAAACGCCAGTCTTTCAGACACACCAGTCCTTTGATGATAAATCAGCGGACAGTTCCATTCGAATTATAACATTTAATTAGGTTCCAGATATAGCCAGTATACAGCGTGTATCAGGGAAAGTATATAGTCATCAGAATATGTCTTTTGTTGATCACATACTTATTTATGAAACTGTGGAATTGCGCTACAAACATCCTTTGCGTATACTTGATACGTATTTAATAGGATACCCTCGATAACAATCGAAATTTTCAATTAAATAGGCACTCATCGACCGATATTGATGAAGCAGCGGACTCGCACTTTCGCGGGCATTTTTCAACTATAGCTGGATTGTATAGTATTCTATATTGTATTACAGTTCAGTTATAAACATTCTTTCGCTATATTTGAGCAAGTATTTGTTTTTATCCAATATTATACCAAAATATGGCCTGTGTCAAATAAATGTAGATATTTGGCGAGAATGAATATTTTTTTATTATTATTTTACGGGTACTAACGGTGGGATATATATATATATATATATATTCATTCGTGGATATATCGATCTATTATTTGGATATTTATATAAATTTTCATTTCGTAAAAAAATATTTACCTATTACAATTATTTCGCAAACTTAAAATATATAGCAAAATCTTTAGATATGATGATTCTAATTATAATGTTTTTACTACGCTTATTTTGTTATATAATAAAAAATATTACATGCCGAATTTATGGAAATATTTAGATTAGATTAAATTAATTAACCCAAAAAAATTATTCAAGTTTCAAGAGAAAATAAACAGATTTTTAAGTCATTAACTACCAAACGAATCAAACAAGGATCAGTATATATTTTTAGAGTTTATTTTCGCATTTGTATAAAATTTTATACCCCCAGAAGTCCATTGGACGACAGTAAATAGATATGAAATTATAAAAAAAAATTAAAATCACTAATCAGAACATGAACAACACTCCAGATTGATTTTAGTGGGAATAAAAAGTATTTTTGTAAGGGATTCAATAATCAGGTGAATAATATTGTATAATAAAGCGCAATTAAAAATACAAGTCATTATTCTACTCTGCAAAATATCCCTGAATTGAACCTGCATCAAAGGGATTTATTATTTTATAAATCAATGGCAATAGACAGTTTTATAAATTATAATAAATACTTGAAATAGCTATACAACTTAATGCGCACCTGCTAATTGTAGCTTAATATGTAGCTGAACTTTGAAAATTAAAAAGCGATGTTCTATTACGGATAAAGTTAGTGTATTAAAATTCTAGAAATTACAACAACTAATTCTCTTTGATGAAGGAGTTCCCAAATCAAGCTACTTCATTCACCATGTATATAATTTCGACCAGACACATTAAGTACATCTAATCTAGAATATAGACTAAGCACTTGCAAAATGTATATTTCAGATATTTGCTTTTATTTTGCACACCGATTCAACGAGCTAACATCTAACAGGTATATTACATTCGCAAATGATGCTGAATATGTTGCAGACAAACGCATCTTCTATATTAATGCAGCTGAATCGTCTGACAGATGTCCCACTGAAAGATCGTTACTGACACATATGCTTCATAAATAATACCCAACTTTACTTAGTGTTATTACAAAATTGTACGAAAATGTTCGCTAGTAATATCAAAAGGTCATTGGGAATAATCGATATAATGTTGTCATTTAATGAAATATATGTAATATAACTCGAGAGGTATCGAGAATGCAAAAGATCGATGCATGTTTTACTTCAAGACAAAAATTACGAGCATTTGCAATGACGTCTGATATTCAATAAATGGATTATATTTCAAATTTGTAAAATATTATTAATTACGTGAAACAGTTAAATTGGTGATTGTTGAAAAGTTACTTTTCAATTTTCTAAGTTATCTAAATTGTTGGGGGGTCGAAAAGAGATAAAACTACAATTAATCTGTTGGAAATTTTATAAATAGATATTTATGTTAAAAATATTTTTAAACTTATAAATCAGTTGACTTGTGAACATTTAAATTATTTTAATATGAAATTTTGAAGAAAACTTTCAAATATGATATTCTAGTTGTTTTAATGCTGGAATTATAAAATCGGACAATAAATTAGAAGAAACCACCAGTTGATATAAAAATACATCCTGTTAAAAATCATCGATCCAATTATCAAAGAAATTTATTCAAATTTTCATGTTTTTTTTGTATATAATGATTTGTAGGAAGATTGTATAATTGTCATAAACTTAGCTTAAAACTAACTTCAGATAGAGAGATCCAGAAACAAGTTGCGGTTTTTGTTGTTGGCGTTGGATTTGAAACATTGTGTTGGAAATATAGAAACCTTTCGTAGCCAAAGAATACACCGAATTTTCAATTAGATCTAAAAACTTAAAATCCGATTTTATCGAAATTAATAAATAGCTAATTATACGCGTTGGGTTCAATAAGTTTTGTAGTAAATGCTTTTGAATTGTTAATTATAGCATTTAGTTGTTCTTAAGGAGAAACGTAATTTCCTACAATCCCGTAATAAATATATTGGTGTCTATATTATGATCCTCGTAGATATATGAGGCAGGTAAAGCAATAATCTTGCAATAAAGTAATATAAACTGGCGGCAAAAAGTTAAGGATATTCAATTCTTTTTATAAAAATGAAATAATTTCTTACATTTTATTTGATAGATTAAAAACTTAGTTAGTTATGAAAGCATCTATCAAAAAAAAATTTTTCTTTGATTAGAGTTATTCAACTTGTTTTGGTAAAGGTAGTTTTATCTCTTTTCGACCCCCCCAACAATTTAGATAACATAGAAAATTGAAAAGTGTTAATTTTGATTTTATAATTGCAAAAAAATAAGTTTATCATAGCTTATATAAAAATTACCGAAGAAACAAAATGCCTAGACGTCATTTAAGTGTTGTTCAAGCAAATCAAGCAATAGGTTTGTTGGAAGCTGGCTGTACTCAAGTTGAAATTACCAACAGGTCACGAAAAGTGTAGTAAGTCGATACACTGCAACTGGATCTACTGAGCAACGTCCTAGCACAGGTCGCCCAAGAGTTACCACCGACAGGGAACATCGATTTTTAACGCTATCAGCAAGAAGA
Organism: Leptodirus hochenwartii; assembly: GCA_947310635.1. Lineage (NCBI taxonomy): Eukaryota > Metazoa > Arthropoda > Insecta > Coleoptera > Leiodidae > Leptodirus > Leptodirus hochenwartii. Next base: position 7,505,657 of record OX371179.1, on the reverse strand, counting down.
GACCCATTTTCTACAGCTCCTAGGCTACGTGATCAGCTTCGAAACGCCACAAGAACAAACAAAAGTGTGCGAACTGTTCGAAATCGCTTCTATGATGTAAACTTGAGAAGTAGACGTCCCTCAAGGCGTGTAACATCGAAGGCAAAGATATGCCTGGTGCAACAATCATGTTAACTGGAGAGAAGAGTGGAGTCATGTTATGTTCACTGATGAACATCGTTTCGCCCTTCACAGTTACAGTCGAAGAGTTTGTGGATGGAGAACTCCAACAACCCCAATCCGATTCAGCAGTTGTAACCTTTTCGTGGTGGTTCGGTTATGGTGTGGGGTGGAATTTTTTTAGGTGGTCGTACCAAACTTCATGTTTGTAATGGCAACATGAATGCTCAAATGAACACAGATGAGGTACTCAGAAACATTGTGGTTAATTATAGACAATTTAGAGCCTGGGTTTCATTTTCTTGACGATAATGCCAGACCACATCGTGAACACTAGGTTTTTTTGAAAATCAAGAAATTGATTATTTATGGCTACCTCCGCATTCCCCAGACCTAAATCTGATTGAACATGGTTGGAGCATACTTCAAAGAGCTTTGGAGAACATTGTCCTCCTCCTGCAGTTGTATGAGAACAAAGAGATGTGTTGCCACTTTTATGGGATCATCTTCCACAATATGAAATTGACAATTTAATTTTAAGTATGCCCAGGCGTTGTCAAGAAGGAATTGACAGAAATGGCGGTCATTAGACTTATTTGTATTCTTAGATTTAGATGTTGTCGTTTGTAAACTTTACAAAAAAAAAATTTCCTTATATTACATTGTAATTGTCATTGATTTTTTTTAACAAATGGTTAGATAATCATGATCTATCAAATAAAATGTAAGACATTATATCATTTTTACAAATGTTCTTGAATATCCTTAACTTTTTGCCGCTAGTTTAGTTGAAATGTGCGTGGTGTAATAGCCCGAGTACGATAAAGTGTTTTCTGCGAAACGGGACAAGAAAAGCAATCCGTTTTCCGGGTCGCGGTGCCAAAATCAACAGTATGTGTTGGACATTAATCGGTGAGCCGAAAGACGCCTGATGGCTCAGCCTGCACTTACATTAATTATAAGATCTACATTAAGAAGTACAATATACCTGGTGTAGAAGGAACATATAATGAACACGCACCAGTTTAATTAAAATCTACATCGGTCCTTCCTTCTACTTTACCTTCTATAACCAATCGCATAAGATCTAATAATATAGCTCTTCTACCTTTTCTTTAATAAGCTGTATAATACGTTTTATTAGTTCCAAATCTCAATCTGTCCACGAAATCTTCGCTATCTTATAGCACCACATTTAAAAAGTTTATATTCTACGTTTATCTTCATTTTCCTCATCATTTGTAAATATCCACGGCAGATATTAGTATCAAAAACTACTCGGAAATGTATATAAAAATTTATGGTATTAATTTTGTTATTAAAATTGTGTAACAAATTATTAAAAGATGTTTCATATGATTATATGCTACATTATTCTTGTTGTGCGCTTATATAACTGCATCAATTTTTTTTTGTGAAATAATTTAGAACATAATCCATTCTCATTCAATTTGATGGAAAAATGACTAGATTCGTAGCAAATATGCCAAAAGAAATAAGTGGCAAATATTTATTTCAATTATGTCAGCAACCTATTAATATAATAGGCAATTATGTAGTAAAAGACCTTTCTCCAAACAACGTGTTCATTGCGCAAGGTTATGAGTTACAATGAACACAATATAACCTTAAGCTTATTGAATAACGAATTAGTTCTTGAGGATCCAAGTGCACTTTTTAGTAGTTGACAATCAACAATCTACTGCAATAAAATATTAGAGATAGTTAGATTTTCTCGCACAAAATATTTTGTTACAAAAAATTCACACTTTTATTTACACAAAACCTTTTTATATAATTCCAAAATCAATTTCGTTTATTTTTCTTCGAAGTGAAAATCCTATTTAGATCTTAATTTTTTCTATCAATCAAATATTCGTAGAATCTTTGCGCTATCCAGCATTTAATTTCTAATTGAACAAACATCTGATAATTCATCTATTTTATCATCTCCAAATTTAATCTTCATTCGTCTCTGTATTCTTTCTTTCCGCAACTCGTCATTTTTGGTTTATTTGTAAGTATTTCTTGTCAATATTCCCTAAATATCATTTATGGTTGATCATTCTAAATATTCTTTAAGTCTTTCTAGGCCGCATTTTCGAAAAATATCCCATATTCATTTCGAACTACGGCAATTTCTACGATAATTGCCACGGAGCGTTGCTTCGATATTGCCCAATTTGTAAATGTTCCTAAAATGGACAATTCCGCTTCCATTCGCTCCTGTATACGCTGAGTAGGTGCACCAGGTGTGTAGCAGATACCGATCAGCTGTAATGCGCTAAATCTTGGCTATAATCTTCGCCAGACTTCTGAATGTGTTCCACTCATGGCTCGTACCAATTGCGGCTGCCCAGACGAAAATGCATATCCACTTAGGTGATTTTCATAACCTTGACTCAAATTGCCGCTTCCAAATTTACACACTAGGTACTATCATCGTCTGTTTGCATTTACGCGAGTTGCAATATAAGATTGTATAGTTACTTATAGCGGTTTCGAACTGTTTGCTATGAAAATACGCGAAAGTCATTTAGTGCGCTTCGAGAATGTGATGTAGGTGCTATTTCTGTAAAGTCGTCACTTTGTTTTTATATTCCCGTACAGCTAAAACTAATTGTATAGCACAAATAATTTATTATCGCTGCCATGAGATGAGAACCACATAAATTTCTACCATTCGATTAAGTCTACTCTCACTAGAATTGTTTGCAATCTTTAATATGGATATTTCAGTTAAAATAAATAATTTTTATTACTCGGGTATGTTATTCCAGTTTTCTAATTGCATTAATAAATATCTCAGTATTATTGCAAAACATAAAACAGTCGGTCATCAATCAGAATATTCCTTTTTGAGAATCAAATTCAAATTACCACTTCAATCAAAATATAATTTTTCCTTCCTTTGACATAACTGAACGAACATTCTCTAAAATATTTTTTCGAATGACGATAAATGCTGAAATTTATCTAATTAATTTATTATTTTTATGGTAAATCGGTAAAAAATATTTATTATAAATAATATCTTAATAAATTTCGCACGGACTTTCACTTTCGGTTTGGATTTTTTAATTCAAACAAAGCCTAATTTTAAAATATGTGATTTTTTGTAATAAATAATATAACAGTTTATAATAAATAACATTGCATAAAAATGTAATCAATATCAAAAGTAAGATATTACCTATCACATCCGTCAAAAAATTCTTTTTTTGTAATTACTTGCGCTTCATTGGACGTGTTCATATAATTTCGTGCAATTTTTAAATTTATTAAAACTATATTTTTTAAATCTTCCACGCTCCGAATCTTTACTATTTTTTATCTTTCTAAAATATTAACCTTCTTCATATTGTCTTTTTTAAGATAATGCTGATATATTCTGTATATAATATTAAGCTTTAATATTTGATAGTGACTATGACATATTGTAGATAATTTACTTGATGAAGACAAAGATTCCAAGTACGATTATTACATGTAGAGAATTATCTATTTTAAAAGGGAAATTAATCAGGTCTTTTATACCAGATATTTTAAATATCTTTGTTCGTATATGACAATGTATATGACAATGTAAGTAATAGATATATTCATATAGATAATTTAATTTAATGATTATTTAAATTTTTTAAAATTATCGCTACGGTGTTAAATATTAATATAGAATATCACCCAAAAAAGTACAGGTATTTTATTTTATTTTATCTTGTGCTACTGAAGATGGGGGCATAGCCTTCGAAATGTACATCTAGCTACTTAATGCTTATTACGGTATTTGTGTGATATTCTATATTAATAAGTTATCTAGTATAATTTTTGAAAATAAAATCTTATTAGCGCCTATTATATAAATTTTGGAAATACGATTATTTGCTCTCTAATCAAATGGAATGTTGTCAAAAATATAAATATCCTGTTCCGATTAGTTTTAATGGATTGTGATTTGATACGATTAAAATTAAACTTGATTAATTGTAATCATTAGTCAACATATCTTTTGAAATACTCTTATTTACCATTTTTCTACTTCTACTTCTGCAATAACGAACAATATATATTAAAAGAGTAAATAATTCCTTATTCTTGGTATTATTAATGATAAAAAAAATTTAAAAAGATATCACATTAAATAATATATTTTTTAACTGGGACAGGTTGTTTTTTCAATTTTTTTATTTTTGTTAATCTCTACAACGAAAATAAATACGTCTTAGATTAATTGATATATTGCAGGCTTACTTTGTTGTAATTCGTATTAAATTTTTGTTAAAATCATAACCATTTTTCGTGATATTAAAATCAAGTAGTTTTATTAACCTTATCACGTCTTAGGTTAATTGAATTATATGTACGAAAGCTATTGGATTTATACAAAAAAATATATTACATATTCAAAACTTAATGGAACACTTTCAATTGATAGGGTAAAATATATATATTTTTTATTTCACTATATTTATTATAAAAAAGCTTTTTGTGCTTGGTATATTAAATAAAAATAACGTAAATGCATATGTTACAAATGGTGATGCTGATAAAAGCAATACTTGCAGAAGATATTAAAAAATCACTTAATGCAATTTATAGACTTAAAAGTCTGTAGAATCTTTTCTAGTCTTCCATATTTCGAATATCTCCTTGTAAATAGCGGAATTATCTTTTTTAAATTTTGGTCAAAGTCGTCATTAATTCATATACATTTTTTGTCCATATATTAACTGCAACAAGACATTATTTAATATATAATTTCACCTCATAATAAATTTAATATCCCTACATAATATGAACCAAAGCATTAAATAGCTCGATGCGCATTTCGCTGGCAAAGTCCTCATCTGCAGTAGCACAAGATAAAACTATATAAAATACCTGTCAACAATTGTGTATTATTGCCAGGTATGGACGTGACGTGAAAGAACATTTTGTTACATGCGAATCTCAATTTCTTTGTACGCGCACTGTCAGTGTGTCGATTTATTAACCACATCTAGTTGCTAATTATTTCGTGTGAGCATACGAATAATGTGCATATAATGGCTGCCCACTCTACAGTCAAATTTACATTGCAAGCACTTCATAATCATTGAATTTATAATCAGATGCTAGACTTGTTTCTTGCAATTTTGTCTTAATGATAAATTAAATGAACCTGCTATCAAAAGTACGTTTACAATTTTTCATTATTTCTCTTAGGCCATACACTTAAATAAAGAAATAAGTGCTTTGATGTAAATTGAACTATTCTCAAATGATAATTAATTCTTAGTAACTTGAAATAAATTTAAAATATGCTCGATATAATGACAATCAAAATTGTTCAGGCATATAAATTCATAGAAAATGGACCTCAAATCCATATTTCATCACAACATTATATTTACGATTTTCTATTATTTTAGTTAAAGAGTCCGCAATCCTAAAGATTGGTTGGAAACAGCACGCCATGCCGATCTATCCTGAGCTAATCCCTTCAACTCCCTATAGCTATTCATCTCAACGTCTTCAACTATCTGACTCACATACTCCAATTTAGGCCTACCTACCCCTCTCTTTCCCTCCACTCTACCTTCTATGATCAATTGCATAATCCCCCCATGCCTAAGGATATGCCCTACTAATCTGTCTCTCCTACGCTGTAACACTCTCCAAATACTTCTCTTCTCCCCTACTAACTCTAGTACATCTTCATTTGTTACTTTATCTTCCCAACCAATCCTCATCATCCTCCTATAACACCACATTTCGAATGCTTGTAATCTACGCTTCTCTTCCTTTCCTATAGTCCACGCCTCACACCCGTACAGTGCTACACTCCAAACATATACCTTCAGTAATCTTTTTCTAATACCCAAGTCAATATTTGATCTTAAAATCTGTTCCTTTTCTACGAATGCCTTCCTACCCTGTGCTATCCTACACTTTATATCTACCTTGCTTCGATTATCTTTTGTGATTCTACTGCCTAAATAATAAAAATCTGACACTTCTTCGATTCTATTATCTCCTATTGTGATCCTCATTTTTCTACTGCATTCCTTTTTGTCACATCTCATCACTTTAGTTTTACCTATATTTATTTTCATGTTAAAATCCCTAGTCAATACTGCCTGCATACCATTCAATACCCTTTCTAAATTCTTTTCGCTTTCTTCCAATATAGCTATATCGTCGGCGAATCTCAACATATATATTTTCTCTCCCTGTACATTCACACCTACACTATACTCTTCTTTTACTTTGTTTATTGCATCTTCTATATATAGATTAAATAATAACGGTGAAAGTGTACATCCCTGCCGAACTCCCTTCCCTATTTTTGCTACCTCTTCTTCCCCCTCAATTCTAACTAAGGCAGTTTGGTGTTTATATAAATTAAAAATTATTCTCCTATCCTTATAATCTATACCCGTTTCTTTTAAAATTCTAAACATTATGTCCCAATCTACATTATCAAATGCCTTTTCTAAATCTACAAAAGCTATGTAAGTTACCTTTCCTACCCTCATTCTTTTTTCTACTACTGTTCTTAGTGCTAAAATCGCCTCCCTCGTCCCTCTGTTTTTCCTAAAACCAAACTGATCTTCTCCTAGCCTTTCCTCTACTTTATTTTCTAATCTCCTATAAATAATCTTTAGCAATATCTCCGATGCATGTGATAGTAGACTAATGGTCCTATAGTTCTCACACAAATTAGCTATTATTTAATTGCGATTTAACGCGCCTCAAATTATCTACGGAAGATGTTTTGAAAATCATATTGAACCATCGAAAATAGTTTTCCAATTGGGGTTGCTACTAAAAATGATTTAGTCAACTCTGCATTTATATTTATAGTATCTTCTAAGTACCTTTTCAATTATCCTTCCAGAAGGTCCTTGCCAATATTTTCGTAAGGTAATCCTATTCGCTTTAAGAGCTTAACTTGCCATCTACTTATAACAAATTCAGTGATAAACATATTTACGTGTATTTAAGCTATTTATAGTTGGTCGTAAATATTTCCCTGGTGTAATTCAATGGTTTTAAAGTTCTAACAAACAGCTGATTGCTGCTTTATGTTCGCTGGCTGGTTCAGTCATCATATGCCCATCTGATGCACTAATTCATGCTGATGGCATATTCAGAACTGCAGAATAATGCCAGGCAAACTACATCAAATAATAAGTGTCATTTTTTAATTGCTAATTATTTTTATTTGCCGAAATACTTGTGACATTTTGAAGTTTCATCAATTATTTTACGTCCCCCCGTTCATATAAGTAATAATTAATAAAATTAAGTAATATATTAAGTATATTACTTAATATAAGTAATATATTTAATATAATTCGTCAACCGAAGTTTCTTTACAAACACTAAATTACTTGATTTTTAAAACATTTCTTACAGTCAGTTTTAAGACTGAATTTCTTTTGTGTATGTGAATTCAATGATTGGTTTGAATCGCATCGAGTTTAAAATATCTCTTTGTCTTTTTTGAAAACATTTAATTATGTGAAGGATTCTATATTTCGATTTTTCATTAAATATCAACTTTAAAAAATATGATTAAATTGAGGAACATATACTAAATGAAATGACCGAGACATGCTTTAATAATTGACGTCACATTTGATTGAGTAATAACTTTTGGAAGTATCAAGTTTCATTTAAAAACAATCGTATTTTTAATTTAACATATTAATTAGTTTCACCGAATTACATGTCGCTATTAAATAGACATATACTTTACGACCCAATAAAAAAAAAATACGATCAATAGTGCCAAAATGCAAAGTGTACAGGTGTCTATCCTGTCAAATAACACATTTTTTGGTTAGAAATAATAGTACGGCTTAATTTTGGAAAATATTGAGTTGTAGAGTATATTTTGCAAGACGCTATTAAAGTTCGTAACTCGTCTTATACAAGCTACTAATTTAAATCCAAGATAGTTTCTTCGAAAGCGAAATAATGAGATTGTGTTAACAGGTGGCCCTTAAAGTATGAGAATAGTTTCCTCAAGAAAACGCTTTTTAGTTTTTGGAGCCACTTTAAAATTTAAATTCGTTAATTCCGAGCGATGCTTATCTTTAATGTTGAAATTTTGAATTTGCCTAACAATTTTTTTTTGAAAAATCTGGATGTTCAAAAATTCTCATTTAAAAAAACCAACATTAACTAATACAGGAGCTTAAAATCTACATATAAAGTGCAAATTAATTCTTTGCTATGGCATGTAGAACAGTGTTTCCTAAATTTTATAAATTAGTGTAAAAATTTAATTAAATCCTAGTTTAATTATATCCGAAAAATAAATGCGAAACTAATTTTACGCTATAGAAGCAGCCTGATGGCTCAGCCTGCAAATTAGATGATAAAAATGAAATATTTCCTTTCAAGGATTAAACAAATATTTAAAAAATATATTAACGTTCAGTAAATATTGCCACAAAACTTAAATGAAAATAAAAGTACAAATATAATAATTACTCACTGGAATATATAAATAAAAAGGTCAGGAAAGGAAAGTAATCTTTACCACATTAAACATCGAAGGCATGCAACGTTAAAATCATGTAATGATTTTGAAGACTGTTTGAAAAGGGCCTTGCAAAGATCATCTTATTACATCACATGAATGATCAATGGTCATTGTGTTCTACTATCTCATTTTTACATCTTGTTAGATCTTTCCTAATCCAAGAAGATCCTAGGAAAAATCTAAGACTAATATTTAGCAGATATTTGGCATTATTTGAATTCTTCCTGTATCTTTAAAGTTTATTATGTGATATATCTCATTTATCATGTATTGTTTAGCACATCAATTTGAAACGTGGCCATTTTGAGGAACGCTGCACTAAAACATACGCCATTCTCCTCAATCATCCAGGAATATTATTCCGAGGAATAATGATCTGGAGCTAAAATTCGCGGTAGTGGTGTCCAGGTTGGTCATTATTATCAAACAAACACTTTTGCACCTAGCACTTGTTGATATACGTGATGGCATATGCGCGGACGACGGATATCAGTTCCTAACATCTGACGCACGTAGCGAACTCTTCACGCCTGCTGCTGACAGCGAAGCAGATACGCACATCTATATAACGCATTCGCGCTGATACACTCAGATGAACATGTCATAATTCAGCGACACTTTCGTCATAAACTGTGCAACTGTCACACGTGTTTCATGTAATATAACGTGTTGCTGTTGGCCTCTCTTCTGCAAGAAACTGATTCCGCGTAACGGAGCTGTCAGAGTTGCACTGAGAAATGTTTACGTGCCGAACTTGCTTTTGAAGAATCAAACATTTTTTTTTGTGTTTGGTGAGATAGATCAGGGATTTTGAACGGGGTTGATTCAATAATGCGTGGGGATGGATGGAATTTCGAAAGCAGTCGATGAAACTCGAATGGTCGATAGATGGACATGTCAAATAATGATTGCATTGTTTTTAAAATTTTCATATAATTGCAAAATGATAATATAATAACAAATAATTAAAATTTTCTACAAACCTACCTAAACAAATTTAATAATTTTTTATCTGCATTGATCGCAAATATAGGTACAGTTTGTTCGGTGTAAGTTTGCTTCGGGTCGCGCAGATAGCGAAAGGATATTCGGCATTCCTCGTGAAGAGAAGGCGGTTCTTCTTTTCAACTCTGTCAACCAGTGGCGTTCCTAATACATTTGTCGTTCTTACCATGTTCGTAATATAAGATTTCTTTTGGGCAAAAGTACCTACTTTATTACATGTAACAAACTAAGTAACAAAGATACAACAAGTCAAATACAAAATAGTAAATTAACATAAATTAATGGCCTATAAAATGTCGTCGTCATATGCTATTATTACATACATAAATAACATTTCTTCAGTGAGATATTATAGGTAATGTTCATTTAATGGATATTTAAAAAGTAATAGAATAATTTACAATTCTTCTTCACTGTCACTATTTAAAAATAAATTACTGTCCTCTTCGTCGGATTCTTCGCTCAGATTAATAATTAATTGTTCAGTTTGTGTATCGACTACAGTTTCATTTTCTAGATAAAAATCTTGTTACAATAACTTTTTCCAACGCTCCTGTGTGACATTGTTGAATTCCTTTCTGAAAATGTCACATTTCTTTTAGCAACACTGTTTTTCACTTGTGCCCATATTAATTCTATAGGATTCAAATCCGGATGATAAGGGGGTAAACGTAAAACTCTGTGTCCATGGTCTGTGAAAAGTGTGTCAAATTTAGATGTAACGTGGTTCTTTTCATGAGATTTTATAATATCGTACAGCTGGGGCTTGAACATTAGATGCGTGAATGGAATTTTTTTTCGGGCAACCATTTTACCATTTCCTCCTTAAGAGAATTGCTGTTTGGCGCACGATTAATTTGCATGTTGTGGTAAGGCGCGTTGTCGATGATAATTTCGAAATCCTCCGGTAAATTTGGTAACAATTTATCTGTTATCCATTTTCCATAATTTTCACCATTCATTTCATGGTGATAGGCTTCAGTTTTTATACCCGACTGAAATATTGTCAAACAATTTGGTACAAAGCCACTTTCACCACCGGCATGAATTTTTATTAAACGTTGACCCTTTGAGATATTCGTATGCAGTCCTTCATTGGAATTATCACTCCACGATTTCGACTGAGTATGAATATATGTCTCGTCGATATAAATTATTGATTTTACTAATTGTCGATAATATTTCATTAATTGTAAATAATTAATTCGTAAAACTCGAATATCGTGCCTTTCAATTGAAACTTTACGATCATTTTTTGTGCTTCTAAACTTAAATCCTAAATCATGTAAATCCAATATGATTTAAGGAAGTTTTATGTCCTTCCCATCCTAAGTCACTGTATAGTTTTTCACGTAATGTTTTAAGCGTAACTCTTGTATTTTCGGTTTTGCGAAAATTATATATTATATTTCGAAAGTCACACTTTTCAAAATCTTCTAAATGTCGTATAGTCGCCTTTCGAATACGCTTCTCTCCTGGTGTAGAAAATTTCGGTTCACTTTCGTTACCTGTAGCTTCACCCTCCTTTATAATTGTCCCTATGGACACTTTGACACTCTTTCGGTTACTTCCTTCGATGACAAATTGCCATCAGATTTATACACATTGAAAATCAATTCCCTTGATTGGCTATAGATTACTTTACCATTTAAAAGCGAACTCATTTCGGTAGTAAGTTGTTACGCCACTGATAGTACACGGACTGAAGGGTAGTACCAATGAATGAATGGTTGTCTTAAGCGCGTCTTAAGCAATAGCAATTGCACCCCCACTATTTTTGGACAAGTGCGCATAAGTAAGTCTTTGTAGCTTTGAATTTTATATAATTTTGGACTCTTCATAGATATATAGAGATTTTCAATATTTTGGATATTAATTTTAAAAATAATTAGGTTGATTAAAATGAACATTAGTTATTGCAACAAGAAAGTTGAGAATCCCTATTTTAATAAATATACCAGTGTCATATTTTAAATTGAAGAATTGTATAAATTCAGATCTTTCAGTTACATGCATTTTTATGAAATATCGCTGTCTTTTACCAGAACAGCCACTCTAGCCAAGGCCGACCCTGTATCTTCTACATCGTATGTATAATGTCAGGCTCCAGATGCAGACAATAATTTTGTAGCAAATATTGTATATTTGTATTTTACCATAAATTATAACACAGATCTTTAGATTTACCAACATCTTTTAGTCGGGTTTCCAATATCTTTTAATATTCAAATGTGTTTTTCAATAGCTTTTGTCGCTTAAAAAATCCTTAGAAAACACGTAAACATCAGATATATATGATAACATTTTTTTATTTACAATTTTAACTAAATTTTACAATAAATACTTTTTCAAATTTTGTGATCTTGAGCGTATCTATATATTTAAATTTGCGACGGCATTTCTTTCGACAGTTGTTTTGTCACAAATTTCAATGATGTTGGTGTTAAATTAAAGCGACTATGGTCTACATTTGCCAAATTTGTTAAAAATTTTAATATATTAGGTAAATTGGTCAAAAATAAAAATGACTAATTTTCCTCTCTATCCGTATAGACATTATTATTTCGGAAATTATTTCATAAGTTATGAAATTAAACAAATTCATTATCAAAAATATTACCAAGTATCAAATGGTACGACAATGAATTGTAATAAAAACACAATAATCACCATATGACATCCAATTGGAATACAATTTTTTTTAAGTGATAGAACCTGCGCTTGCAGTTGGTTTAGGTAGGAAATAAGAAAACACAAGTTCTGAAATTTATTTCATTATTACCGCATAATGATGTAAGTAATAAAACGATAACGTCAAAAAAACAACGGTCATATCGCTGATTCCAAAACATAATTGCAGACTGCGATTCAGTTTAAAAAAAAATATTTCACTATAACTGATTTTTTCATTTTCATTTGCTATAATGCTAATAAAAATGCTATTACAATATAATATCTAGAATGAGATTTTTATGCTATCACCATTCTCAGATCCTTATATATCTGATTACGAGAAAAGGGGGTGTTTTTTGATAAAAACTTAATTTTTTACATTTTTTATTTTCATTTTTCAAAAGTCAATATTAGAGACCGGATTTTAGGCAAAATGCCTTAAATTGCCTTTTTTTTGCCTATTTCGACAATTTTGATAAAATTTTGCCTGTTTTTCAGTTTATTTCGCCTATTTCGACACTTTTCATGCATTCGCGGCTTTCATATTTATTTTGCTTTTTACCATAATTTATTTTGTTCGATGATAAAATCTTTCTAAATCATTTGTGTCATCGGAAAAATCCCTAATCGTTCTTAATGTGCTCTTAAGTACCAATAGTGGTTATTTTGTAACAACTGTTTTTTCAAATAAATAATTCACGGTTCATTTCTTCAGTCTGTGTTTAGTTAGCGCACAAATACATTCGAAAATAAATTCAAAAAGCCTAAAATTAGCAGTTCAGATAAATCCAAGATCCAAAAAAGAAAAAAATGTTGTTTTATTGTGTTTTTCATGCCTTTTTTGAGTTTTTTTGAAAATAATAAATGCTTTTTTTAGCGCCTTTTTTAATTTTTTTTAGTGTCTATTTTCCGCCTATTTTGGCATTTTTTTAGTGCCTATAATCCGGTCTCTAGTCATTATATAAGAAAATAATAACATTTAGAATTGTTTCAATCTCAATCAATTCAATTTCTGCTATATCCAGCTTTCCAATGCTTCTTACATTATCAGAAAGGCTACCATCCCCAAAAAAAATTTTTTTTGCTGCTTTTATTTTTTCCATAATGAATCTTTTCTATCAAATGTTTAAAATATTAGACAAAAGATGATATGTAATAAGTTGAATGATATTTTGACGTGATAAAAATATATATAAGAAATTTTTTGTGTATTTAATTGCCCATTAACAAATTAATGAAATACTACGATTTTTGAAAATTTAATTTTTGAAATCCCTTTTTATAATCAAAATATTATATTGAAAGGTTTAGTACAAAAAGAGTATAAGTACGCTTCGATAGCAAAGAGATTTGCTTTTACAATTACAGTTAATTGGCAATTTTTAATTATGTATTAGATTTTCCAAAACTCCAAAAAATTAAAAATATATCGAGATAGAGAATTATCATTTGCGATTTTTTTAAATACTAGATTTTTAAACAATCAGTTAGTTATCATTTGCCCTTAAAAATACTTTGCAGAAGGTAATTGTGAATTGTATTAATTAACGCATTATTGAATGCAATTTTTTTTATAGTTTTTATTTTTGATGCTACATAAGTCAATTATACCCATTTTGTAATAATCAGATCTACATTTTAAGTAGATATTTCTGCATTTTACTCAAAATACGAAAAATATATATTTGAAAATCATTCTGAAACCAAGAAAAACCATTTTGTATTAATCAGTGCAAAAAAAAGTAATTTGCCAAATATTATTATTTGCCAATAATTTTCAATGTTAAGTACCATATCGCTAGTTTCAGTTTCGGTATACACAGATACATTAAAAACATGTAATTTTGTAGCAGTACCTGATCGATCAATTATAATCTAATTCTTCTTTGCCTAATAGTTTTAATAATGAATTTTAGGCGAAACAACGAACGACCAATTTAAATTTAATTTCAACCGATTTTCTGAGAATGAAAACAAATTTGCAAAAACTTAATGCATTCTGAAATTTGTACAATACAGCAAGTCTAATTATTTATTTTTATTGGAATTTATAATTTATTTATTTATCTAATTAATTCGAACCATTTCGTCGACATTTTTATGTGTTAACAAGGATATTTTAATTGGTCCTGAACAAAATGACTAATAACTAAGTATAATGTATCTTCTTCAGTTGATTAACAGGTATTAATCTAGTGGATTTAGTTTGGTTTTAGGAAAAACAGAGGGACGAGGGAGGCGATTCTAGCACTAGGAACGGTAGTAGAAAAAAGAAAGAGGGTAGGAAAGGTAACTTGCATAGCTTTTGTAGATTTAGAAAAGGCATTTGATAATGTAGATTGGGACATAATGTTTAGAATTTTAAAAGAAACGGGTATAGATTATAAGGATAGGAGAATAATTTTTAATTTATATAAACACCAAACTGCCTTAGTTATAATTGAGGGGGAAGAAGAGGTAGCAAAAATAGGGAAGGGAGTTCGGCAGGGATGTACACTTTCACCGTTATTATTTAATCTATATATAGAAGATGCAATAAACAAAGTAAAAGAAGAGTATAGTGTAGGTGTGAATGTACAGGGAGAGAAAATATATATGTTGAGATTCGCCGACAATATAGCTATATTGGAAGAAAGCGAAAAGAATTTAGAAAGGGTATTGAATGGTATGCAGGCAGTATTGACTAGGGATTTTAACATGAAAATAAATATAGGTAAAACTAAAGTGATGAGGTGTGACAAAAAGGAATGCAGTAGAAAAATGAGGATCACAATAGGCGATAATAGAATCGAAGAAGTGTCAGATTTTTGTTATTTAGGCAGTAGAATCACAAAAGATAATCGAAGCAAGGTAGATATAAAGTGTAGGATAGCACAGGGTAGGAAGGCATTCGTAGAAAAGGAACAGATTTTAAGATCAAATATTGACTTGGGTATTAGAAAAAGATTACTGAAGGTATATGTTTGGAGTGTAGCACTGTACGGGTGTGAGGCGTGGACTATAGGAAAGGAAGAGAAGCGTAGATTACAAGCATTCGAAATGTGGTGTTATAGGAGGATGATGAGGATTGGTTGGGAAGATAAAGTAACAAATGAAGCTGTACTAGAGTTAGTAGGGGAGAAGAGAAGTATTTGGAGAGTGTTACAGCGTAGGAGAGACAGATTAGTAGGGCATATCCTTAGGCATGGGGGGATTATGCAATTGATCATAGAAGGTAGAGTGGAGGGAAAGAGAGGGGTAGGTAGGCCTAGATTGGAGTATGTGAGTCAGATAGTTGAAGACGTTGAGATGAATAGCTATAGGGAGATGAAGGGATTAGCTCAGGATAGATCGGCATGGCGTGCTGTTTCCAACCAATCTTTAGGATTGCGGACTCTTTAACTAACTAATCTAGTGGAAGCCAAAACGCGATATGTATTCTCTGAATTTATTTTTACTAAATTTCTTAATCAAAACTAATCTATTTTGCCATTTTATCAACTTGCTTTCCCTATAATAATTTACCGTAACTTAAAGCATTTAATAGCTAGAGATGGCCTAAATGCACATTTCGAAGGATATGCCCCCATCTTCAGTAGAATAAGATTAACTAAAATAAAATCATTTTTATTAGTATAGTGAGGAAACAAATTTCGAAGAATATTAGCAATTTAATTAATTAATTCAGTGCCCTCAACCGTTAAA
The DNA here is from genome assembly GCA_947310635.1 of Leptodirus hochenwartii. Classification (NCBI taxonomy): domain Eukaryota; kingdom Metazoa; phylum Arthropoda; class Insecta; order Coleoptera; family Leiodidae; genus Leptodirus; species Leptodirus hochenwartii. The sequence goes on along the minus strand of OX371179.1, from coordinate 7,489,600 downwards.
TAAAATTTATACAAAAAACTGGGCTTATCTTATACACCAACACTTAGTACTGTTATGCGTTTTCTGTTTACATAAACGACATGCGTTTGGTATCAAATTTCTTTAAACTCTGGCATATAATTACGTCGTGTATTTGAATATTTAACGAGTATGGGTACTTTACAATTCTGTTTGTCGTATATTATTTTCTTAATGGCACACGCGCGCACTTTTGTGCCGCGGTGCATCTTTAACATCTCTTCAGCAAAAAAAATAAATTTGTGTTCCCATATTTCGATCTGTCGAAAGATCGTAACCTGACAAAGAATTTTCTTCTTTGTTCGGCCAAGTAAATTTGTTGTTGTTGAAACTCTCAGCGGAAATAAAAATTAATAATACCATTTATGCAATAATTAAGCTGCTCTCGTTAAGATTGTACATTTATCGTGTAAAGTTATTTCATTCTGCACTATTTCTGGTCTATAATTTCAGTCTATAAAAAATATAGTCTAATTAAGCAATATGACGTAAAACTTCGTCATCAACGTCATGGATTTTTTTTATAAATAGATGGAAAATTTATAAATATTTTCGCTGATGTCTAATATGTTACGTTCTATTCATATTTAAGAAATTAATAGAACGTAACAATACTTTTTAAGATACGGGTTATTGTCGGATTAATAATTTTATCTTGAACGTCTGCGGTGACAATGACAATAAGAAGAGAGAAATGTACTTGGAGTTGAGAGCCATTTGGTCCCACACAGCTGAATAAATTAACTGCACATTAAGCAAATAATTACAAATCCATAAAGAAAATTCTGTGCGTATGTTTTGTGTAATACGATTTGGTATTTCGTACATATTCACTGTCCAAAGATACTTTGGCCGAATTTTAAGAGGCCAAGGCTTAATTACATTTTGTGCAACTATTTGGACATTACAACATTTTACGCAAAGAAATGTTTCTTACAAAATGTATAAAAAATATCCAAAAATCGTAATCCAACAAACAAATTTATAACATTTTGTATTATTATTTTCAATCCTTTTTAAATATATTTGCTTAAGGACCATAAAATAAGACGAAAATGAACAATTAATTATACTATATGGGGATATTAAGTGAAATCGATTGAAAACGGTTGTTGTATTTTTTTACAACAATTACTCATATTATTCGCTTGCAAATCGTAGATTCATACCATCGGCAAATTCCTCCAAGACCAATACAAAGTGTAATTCCTAATTAAGCCGTTCATTTGCTAGCAACGACGTTAGTTATCCGGCATTCTAAGTGAGTACCGATAAGAGTAATTACGGATACAATTACCGGGAATAATTAATTAGGCTCTGTCTTCACACCGGTGAAATAATTAATGGTACCACTTCTGTAGTATTCCGTATGTACTGGCTGCATTCGGTGAAACTGAATCGCTGCACAAAACGCGCAAAATTCTTTAGTTATTTGTAGAGATTGAGAGATAAGATTATACGCAATGAATGCTGAAAAATATGCGCATATTTAAGCAGTCGTTTAAACCAATACAAACAGATATGCAAAATATGCAAGCAAATTTGCAATATTTTAATATGACAAATTGCATTTTTCATTTACTAATGCAAAGTATCATACACTTTCTTTAGGGGTACTTTATTTAGGGGTTCGTTAGCTAATCTAGTGAATATGTGAAGTGAAATTTTTTTGATAAATATTTAGAAGTCTCTACCAGCCTTTACCAGCATCAAAAAGGATTAACATTATTTTGTTTTCAAGGAATTTTATTTGGAAGTGTAAAAAATGGAAATCATTTTTTAATAGTCCTGGAAATTTTTATGTTATAGCCTCGTTGCAATTAAATAAGATATTCTCCGCACTTCACTGTTAATCGTTTTCTCTTATATATTTTTATTTTTATTTTATTATTGTCCAAACCACCCAACAAGACCCGAAATCCTAATTACAAATGTGATCGGTTACCCATGGCAAGATTAGAAACGATTTATAAATTAAATGTCGCGGCGAGACTCGAACCCGCAACCTACGAATCCAACGCGTAGCGAATTGTTAATCAATGATATAATATGTAATTGTTCCTATTATTTTTGCAAAGTTCTAATATGAAAACCCATTTGATTGCAATGGGTATTTCCAAATGAGATTCACACATTTAGTATATAAGTAATAAACGTAATTATAGTTAGAGAATTTGAAATTAGAAATGGAGAGACTTAAACTGGATATTGTAGGGATTAGTGAAGTTAGGGGGAAAGATCAAGTAGATACGTGGTCAGGAGAATATAGATTAATAACCACAGCATCAGATAATGGGCATACCGGTGTAGGTTTTATAATGAATAGAAAGTTGGGATGTAGAGTAAAGAGTTATTGCCAAGTTAGTGATAGAATTATAACTATTAGATTAGACACGAAGCCAACGGACACAGTTATAGTGCAAGTATATATGCCAACTTCAAGTCACGATGATGAGGAGGTAGAATCCATTTATGAGGAGATTGAATCTAGGTTAGCAAACGTTAAAGGACAGGATAATCTAATTGTAACCGGAGATTGGAATGCCGTAGTAGGTAAGAGAAAGGAAGTTTCAATAGTAGGAGAATATGGAATAGGAACACGTAATGATAGAGGGGATAGATTGGTAGAGTTTTGTATTAGGAATAAGCTAGTGGTAGCAAACACGCTTTTTCAGAATCACAAGCGCAGGATATATACGTGGAAAATGCCAGGAGATATAGGGAGGTATCAGATAGATTACATACTGGTTAAAGAGAGGTTTAGGAACCAGATTAAGAATTGTAAGAGTTACCCTGGAGCAGATATTGATAGTGACCATAATTTAGTAGTCCTGGACTCAGAGGTCAAATTCAAGAAATTACAGAAGTCTAAACAGGTCAGAGTAGATGTCGATAGGTTAAAATTAGCTGATGTATGTGAAAAGTACAAGCAGAAAGTAGAAATCATGGCTAATGGAACATCTAGGAACGACATAGATTGCGAATGGAGGGAAATCAGAAATGGGTTAACTACAGCAGCAAATGAAGTATTAGGCACAAAGAAAAGGGCAGGTAGGAGGGAATGGATCACGGATGAAATAGTGGAAATGATTGAAGCAAGCAGGAAAATTAAAATAGGAAACACAGAAGCAGGACAGAAAAAATATAAGGAACTAAGGAACTTAATTAATAGGAAATGCAAGCTAGCGAAAGAAGAGTGGATAAAAGGAAAGTGTGAGGATATTGAGGAGGATATGAGAAGAGGTAAAGTAGATATGGGCTACAGGAAAATTAAGTCACATTTTTCTAAAGTAAAACCAAAGGGTAACATTATATGTGATAAGCAGGGTAAGGAACTCACAGAAAATAAGGAAAAAGCTAGAAGATGGAAGGAGTATCTTGAAGATTTATATAAAGGTAGGCAGGACATGGAGGAGCTAGAAAGTGTGGAACAGATAGATGAGGATGACTTAGGTCCTAGCATACTTAGGTCAGAGTTTCATAGAGCATTAAATGATTTACGGAATAACAAAGCAGCGGGGATTGATATGATACCAGCCGAATTAATAAAACACGCAGGTGAAAATTTGGAGGAGCGATTATACAGGTTAGTTTGTAAAATATATGAGAAGGGAGAAGTACCACAGGATTTTCAGCGTAGTAGAATAGTAACAATGCCGAAGAAAATAGGAGCTAATTTGTGTGAGAACTATAGGACCATTAGCCTACTATCACATGCATCGAAGATATTGTTAAAGATTATTTATAGGAGATTAGAAAATAAAGTAGAGGAAAGGCTAGGAGAAGATCAGTTTGGTTTTAGGAAAAACAGAGGGACGAGAGAGGCGATTCTAGCACTAAGAACGGTAGTAGAAAAAAGAAATAGGGTAGGAAAGGTAACTTGCATAGCTTTTGTAGACTTAGAAAAGGCATTTGATAATGTAGATTGGGACATAATGTTTAGAATTTTAAAAGAAACGGGTATAGATTATAAGGATAGGAGAATAATTTTTAATTTATATAAACACCAAACTGCCTTAGTTAGAATTGAGGGGGAAGAAGAGGTAGCAAAAATAGGGAAGGGAGTTCGGCAGGGATGACACTCTCACCGTTATTATTTAATCTATATATAGAAGATGCAATAAACAAAGTAAAAGAAGAGTATAGTGTGGGTGTGAATGTACAGGGAGAGAAAATATATATGTTGAGATTCGCCGACGATATAGCTATATTGGAAGAAAGCGAAAAGAATTTAGAAAGGGTATTGAATGGTATGCAGGCAGTATTGACTAGGAATTTTAACATGAAAATAAATATAGGTAAAACTAAAGTGATGAGGTGTGACAAAAAGGAATGCAGTAGAAAAATGAGGATCTCAATAGGAGATAATAGAATCGAAGAAGTGTCAGATTTTTGTTATTTAGGCAGTAGAATCACAAAAGATAATCGAAGCAAGGTAGATATAAAGTGTAGGATAGCCCAGGGTAGGAAGGCATTCGTAGAAAAGGAACAGATTTTAAGATCAAATATTGACTTGGGTATTAGAAAAAGATTACTGAAGGTATATGTTTGGAGTGTAGCACTGTACGGGTGTGAGGCGTGGACTATAGGAAAGGAAGAGAAGCGTAGATTACAAGCATTCGAAATGTGGTGTTATAGGAGGATGATGAGGATTGGTTGGGAAGATAAAGTAACAAATGAAGCTGTACTAGAGTTAGTAGGGGAGAAGAGAAGTATCTGGAGAGTGTTACAGCGTAGGAGAGACAGATTAGTAGGGCATATTCTTAGGCATGGGGGGATTATGCAATTGATCATAGAAGGTAGAGTGGAGGGAAAGAGAGGGGTAGGTAGGCCTAGATTGGAGTATGTGAGTCAGATAGTTGAAGACGTTGAGATGAATAGCTATAGGGAGATGAAGGGATTAGCTCAGGATAGATCGGCATGGCGTGCTGTTTCCAACCAATCTTTAGGATTGCGGACTCTTTAACTAAACGTAATTTTAAAATAAATTTGAAAAAAATATATTCATAAATGAATATAATTTTTATCAATATAAAAACTTTGAAATATACATTCGCAAAATATGTATTTAGCATATAAATCGGTCTTTACTTATTTGTTTGCTAAAATCTGCTTGGACAAATTTCCATATAATCTTTTTCCTATATTCAGTACCAATACAATTTAATCATTTTATTATAAAATTATTATAAAATTATCAGTATTATAAAATTGGCCACATTGCATTAAAGAATCTATAAAATTTAATTATATTTTAGGGTCCTTCGTATGGATCAAACTCGAAAATTTTGATAATAATATTTAAAAAATAAATGCATTCGATAATTTTATTTCATTCCTGCACTATGCCTGTAAGTACTTATTCCTTGCGAATTAGTACTTAAAATACATCAATAAATCATAAAATACATTTTTTATTTTATACTTGCATGCGACAGTCACCTGTATGTATGTATATCGCGTGGGTGCCCTCGATTTTATGTCTTTTAGATGAAGTTATATTAAATGTTACAACATGCTATTTGACTTATACAAGCTGTTGAAACGTTATATAACAACTGAAGCAATGAATTGAAACGTAAGATATTTTATGATACCAGGCGACCTACAATTTGTATTCTACCAGATTGCATTTTCCCATTAAAATCTGCAATCGTAAAACAAATATAATAATGTCGTAATGCTGTTATATGTCTATTAATTATGAACCTGACAACTGACAAATTTAATGTACTTATTATGTCCATTTAACAGCAATGTCGTTGTTTTTTTTAATAATAAATAAATAATTTATAATTTGTAGAAACATCAAATCGTATATAGTTAGAAATGAGGAAATGAAACATGTGCTGATACGAAACGGAGTCAGGCAGGGATGTAAAAGTTCGGCGTTATTATTTAATCTGTATATAAAACGTGCAATAAACAACGTTAAAGAAGAAGGCGTGAAATTTTATGGAGGAGAAATGGAAATGCAGAGCTTGACTGCTGATATAGTTATCTAAAAATATAAAGTGTAGAATTTAGAAGTGGTAATAAATTAATCAAAATTCGAAAATGTCTAAAAACGCTTATAATCGTTGAAAGTGATCGTTGTTAGACGTTTGCAGCTCTCTGAGGTTAATAATTTTTTTTTCAGAGATAAAAAAAAAAATTTTGTCGTGAAAAATACAGTTTTAGGCCGCGAAGCACGAAAATGTTTAAAAACGCTTATATTCGTTGAAAGTTTTTTAGACGTTTCCAGCTCTCTGACGTTAATAAATTTATTTTCACACATAAAAATATTTTTTGTCCTGAAAAATACAGTTTTAGCCCGCGAATCACGAAAATGTCTAAAAACGCTTGAAAGTGATTGTTTTTAGACGTTTCCAGTTTTCTGACGTTAATAATTTTTTTTTTAAAGATAAAAAATATTTTTTTAATCGTGAAAAATACATTTTTAATCGGCGAAGCACGAAAATGTCTAAAAACGCTTGTATTCGTTGGAAGTGATCGTTTTTTAGACGTTTCCAGCTTTCTGACGTTTATAAATTTATTTTCAGAGATACAAAATATTTTTTTGTCGTGAAAAATACAGTTTTAATGCGCGAAAATTTCTAAAAACGCTTGTTTTCTTTGCAAATGATCGTTTTTAGACATTTCCATCTTTCTGACGTTAATAAATTGATGTTCAGAGATAAAAAATATTTTTTGTCGTGAAAAATACATTTTAGTCCGCGAAGCACGAAAATGTCTAAAAACGCTTGTATTTGTTGAAAGTGATTGTCTTTAGACGTTTCCAGTTTTCTGACGTTAATAATATTTGTTTCAGAGATATAAAAAAAAATGTTATCGTGAAAAATACATTTTTAATCCGCGAAGCACGGAAATGTCTAAAAACGCTCGTATTCGTTGAAATTGATCGTTTTTAGACGTTTCCAAAAAAACATAAATAAAATATAAACGTTTTTTTTAAACGTTTATATTTTATTCATCGGTCACATTATACGCCATTTTTGAAATACTTCAGTCTTGTTGACTTATTTATTTAATAGTAGATCAATCACGATTTGTGACCGACGTATTTTATTCAGTTTTATCTTGTGCTACTGAAGATGGGGGCATAGCCCTTGAAATGTACATCCAGCTACTTAATGCTTGTTACGGTATTTGGGTGATATTCTACATACTGTTATGATAACAAAAACAGCATTAGGGGCGGATTTGCCACTTAAACTAAAAATACAAAAAAATAAATAAAGAATACCAAGTCATTATAAAAATATGTTTAAGTTATCGCAAATATCTTCTTACGCTGCGTATAAGCGATATCGTTTCAATCGATATTTATTTTCGTTCATTTGTAAGGCGTTCGTATGCATATGTTAGTTTCCGTGTAAGGCGAGGGTGGCGTGGGTATCGTCGCATGCCGCATCTGGCCAACGAACGGTGCGCCCCCCACAGTTTATAATCGTAACTACATTGCCGCATTAGCAGTTGTATGGGCACGTTTGTTGCATGTATACATTAGCATGGGATCTGTTTCTGTAGCAGAGATTAGTATATATACTGTGTGTTGTATATTCATAACACATTACATAGAGTACATTATTGCTCCGCTCCTGTCATTGTATCCATGAAATAGTAACACGCCTCTGTCGTTTTTAATCAGGCTCGTACAAATTGCATGTTTTTTTTTCGTTGCTTAATATAAACTTGTACTGGCAAAATTATACCACAATCGGTTTATGAAACAAAACGAAAATTATTAATATTTGTAAAAAGAACAAACAAGGGCATATGAAGAAAGAACAATTTTTTTTTGTTGGAATATCCTTATTATAAGTTAATATTTGTGATAGGGTAGAAAGAAGTAAGTCCTTATAAGATTTTTTTATTTATATTGGTTAACGGTTTCGAGAGGTATATCTCATCTTCAGACCAAAACTACAAGAGAATTGTTTTTTATATATTGCAATATAAATGCAAAACACAGCCACTTGTATATCACAGTTTTTAATATTATACAAAAAAAAAAAAACTTTTTAAACATTCTGACAAAAATAATTTTATATAAACATTTACAACTTTTATGAAAAATACTTCTACTTTTATATATTGATTATATCCATGACTACATTCTTGAGTTTTTACATATGACAAGTATGTATTGTATTATATAACCTAACTTTTATAAAAAAAAAAAAACGCGTTTTTGTAAAGATTTGAAATACTCTATAACTTACTTATATTGCTTTATATAAAAAAAATATTCTCTTGTAGTTTTGGTCTGAAGATGAGATATACCTCTCGAAACCGGTAACCAATATAAATCAAAAAATCTTATAAGGACTTACTTCTTTCTACCCTATCACAATTTTTTGTTTTACTAAATATCTTAACTATACCGAAATGTTGCTCAAACAAATCATTGCCTCGACACAATATTAGGTCATTAATTATTCGTCCATACCGTTATATTTTTAGGTCATTTAAGTACTTATAATGCAATGAAAATAGAACCAAAATTATCCGCTGAATGCTCCATATTTATTTCAGTTCGCTGCTGCTCTATTTGCGGAGGAAAGCGATTTTGTACACGGCCTTTTATTGCCGCTTCTTTTTCTATAACTCGTCACCCACTGATACAGCGAACGATCCAGTTCCAGACAGCGTCAATCGCAAGGACCTTCCCAAAGTCGTTCAAGAACAACTATGTAGGCATATTAAAACAAACTGCGATTGTACTCTTTAAATAAAAGTACATTACTTATTGTTGAGGTAAATGGCCTGCAATATAAATGAGTATACATGGTGGGAAGCGAAATATTTTATTGGTGGTTCATAAAACAACATTCTTTTAAAAATGAATTCAAGAAGGATTATTTAGGAAATGCTGAAGATGCTTCTTAAGCATTTTGACTGTTGTTAATAAATCCTACGAACGTATCAAACGAATGTTAATATATTGTTATAATTATTCCGATTCAAATTTGGGACACATTAAACTATGAATATTTGCCAGAGAAACATATAACGTTTATTTACAAAAATGAAGAAGGTATTGGCAACAGTATGCCACATAATTCACACAAATGATTTATTTTAACACTACTACAAAGACCATTTCACGGATTTTTTTCGATTTAAATAAAGATCCGGTCTTGCAATTCTAGATTCTTGCAATTGAAACAATTAACATGAATAATCGTTGTTTTTATTGATTGCTTAAGCAGCGCAATAATTTAAAATTCGACGCAGTATTGATTATTCGCTTTACATAAAAGATAATAACTGAATGTACGCACTTGCACATATTAATATATAGTTGTCTGTAAGACAATGCAAATTACGGAATATTGCCGTCGCCATAATATAGGAAAATAGAACGAAATATACATATTACTTTCAAATCATTTTTTTATCGTATATCCTATTCTTGCAGCAACTACAGAATTGAATTTAGTTAAAGAGTCCGCAATCCTAAAGATTGGTTGGAAACAGCACGCCATGCCGATCTATCCTGAGCTAATCCCTTCATCTCCCTATAGCTATTCATCTCAACGTCTTCAACTATCTGACTCACATACTCCAATCTAGGCCTACCTACCCCTCTCTTTCCCTCCACTCTACCTTCTATGATCAATTGCATAATCCCCCCATGCCTAAGAATATGCCCTACTAATCTGTCTCTCCTACGCTGTAACACTCTCCAAATACTTCTCTTCTCCCCTACTAACTCTAGTACAGCTTCATTTGTTACTTTATCTTCCCAACTAATCCTCATCATCCTCCTATAACACCACATTTCGAATGCTTGTAATCTACGCTTCTCTTCCTTTCCTATAGTCCACGCCTCACACCCGTACAGTGCTACACTCCAAACATATACCTTCAGTAATCTTTTTCTAATACCCAAGTCAATATTTGATTTTAAAATCTGTTCTTTTTCTACGAATGCCTTCCTACCCTGTGCTATCCTACACTTTATATCTACCTTGCTTCGATTATCTTTTGTGATTCTACTGCCTAAATAACAAAAATCTGACACTTCTTCGATTCTATTATCTCCTATTGAGATCCTCATTTTTCTACTGCATTCCTTTTTGTCACACCTCATCACTTTAGTTTTACCTATATTTATTTTCATGTTAAAATCCCTAGTCAATACTGCCTGCATACCATTCAATACCCTTTCTAAATTCTTTTCGCTTTCTTCCAATATAGCTATATCGTCGGCGAATCTCAACATATATATTTTCTCTCCCTGTACATTCACACCTACACTATACTCTTCTTTTACTTTGTTTATTGCATCTTCTATATATAGATTAAATAATAACGGTGAGGGTGTACATCCCTGCCGAACTCCCTTCCCTATTTTTGCTACCTCTTCTTCCCCCTCAATTCTAACTAAGGCAGTTTGGTGTTTATATAAATTAAAAATTATTCTCCTATCCTTATAATCTATACCCGTTTCTTTTAAAATTCTAAACATTATGTCCCAATCTACATTATCAAATGCCTTTTCTAAGTCTACAAAAGCTATGCAAGTTACCTTTCCTACCCTATTTCTTTTTTCTACTACCGTTCTTAGTGCTAGAATCGCCTCTCTCGTCCCTCTGTTTTTCCTAAAACCATATATTTATGGTTTTAGGAAAATTGAATATCCAGTCATATTTTTATATCGCGCTTTCAACCAGAATCGATTTACACGGCCCTTTTTTTCGTTAAAATCGTGGGTCTCCATTTTTTTCGTTTAAATCATTTTAATCATTATATAGCTCCATTTTATTGCAATAAAACATCAGCAATAATCAATACAAACTTTTCTATAAAATATTATAATATAACAATCAAATAAACTTGCATAAAAAATATACTTTCGTCGTTTTGTAATTTAAATATTAACCGCAAAAAAAAAAAATATTACAGATTTAATATTTCACATTATAATACAGTACTTAGGAGTTATTAGTATATGTGAATATTTTATTATAATAGAAATAGCTTACGTAATTAAATAATATTTCGATTTAGATCAGTTTTTAAAAATCGTGTTCAATTTAATAGATTAAACGTGTACGACTTTTTCATCAATTATATCAACCCTAAAAACTACGGAAAATGAAGTCGCACTTTTTGAATTTTTTTTAAGGATATATTTATCACATAAATCCATTTGGATACCACGAAATTTTTGTTCTATAAAACTCCTATATATAAATATAAATAGATATAAATATCTATCTATATTTTATATCTAGTTTGCAACGATTTTCCTTTAACAAACTTCCTATTTCGTATTTATCAAAAATCAGTCAATTTATTCATTTTATCATCTATTATTCTAACCTTTATCTTCCTTCTGCACCCTTTCTTTTCAATCCTTATTGCAAAGTTGACGACCCATTTTGCACGTACGTACTAAAAATTTACAAATGTTATTTGTCGTATTTATTTATACATAATTCAAGTCAACAAAATTTACAACAGTCATATTTTTTTTCCTATAGTTTTTTTAAACGGCTATTCGTTTCCAAATTCTTACCATTTCTTCTTTTGCATTTTAAATATTATTTTGCCCAAAAATAAATCATTTCGACTGATCAAATCATTTACCAAATCGACAAATTTTTGTTATAGAAAACATTTCTTTATATAAAACAAAGTTAAAAATCGATTTTAGATATTCAAAAGTGAGCTAGTTGAAAATGTTCAAAGTGATTTTTTTTTGCTGATGTGTTTCGATTCGATATATAGATGATATATTTGTGATTTTTGATACTAAACAATCTGATGTTGATGCTTTTAATAAAATATTAAATTCTACATTTCCATCAATTAAATTTAGTTTTTGAATGGTAAATAATAACTAGTTACCTTTCTTCGATATTTTAATCATTAGAAATAATAATAAATTACATGCTATATCAGAATAATGATTTATACAACTGGCATCGACATAAACATGCTGTTTTAAAGTTTTTAATCAACCGCTTTTTCAATTTTCTATTAACTAAGGAGAGATACAAAATTTAATTGAGTTATATCCGGAATATAGCATTGCAAAATGGATATATTTTTAAATTGTAAATAATATAAACACAAAATTTAAATGAACAACATCATATATCAAAAATTATAATAGACTAGTACAGTTTACTTCTAAATTTGTTAAATAGCATGTAATATTTAAAATAGTCTTCCTAATTTTTTGATAAATCTCAAAGATTTCATTTATTTTAATAAACAAATCTGATGCTTGTAAAGTCACTTGTTTAATTTTATAATTTAGTTTTATATAGGACGTAAATGTGCGCCTGTAGAAAGTAGATTTAAGGAACAATACATTTCAGATTAAATAGAAACGATAAAAGTGCTGTCGCCGAGCATATTTTTGATTCAGATCTTCCTGTAGAAATTAGTTCACTTAATTTTGTTAAATGTGTTTTCAATTATTTATTACGAGTTGAATGCTTATCAGGTATATAAAAATCTAATTTCATATATTCACATTCATCATTTATATAAACGATTTCCTCTTGTTTACATAAATTATTTATATACGTATAAAATGTAAATCGTTTCAGTGTATTTATATTTAACTTAATACTATAATTATTTCCTGCATACCATTTAATAATACCCCTTCTAAATTCAACTCCATTTCATTCTTAGTTATAACAAATGATTATTAATATCAATTTACATTTGTACAAAAAAGACAATAGCTATAAAAAAAACGAAGCAGGTATTTAATAACATTAGATCGACAACTAATGAAGGATCAGCAGCAGTTTTAATCAAACTTCTTCATTTTTAATATGAATTCGTTGTACAACTTGAATACGCTGATTGTGAATTTCGATATTTTTTTCTAACGGTACTCTGACAGGTCTTCCTATCCTATGGTTTCTACCGAGATTGTAATTGAGAAAGAACGCATTATAGCGTTCAAGATTTACAATACAATGGCAATAGACATGGGAATATTGATTGCATTGCATTGGTCAAATATGAAGTAGTGTTTTTTAAATTTACATGCCCATTATTTATGGTTTCGTTAAGCAAATTAGTTAAGATAAATGAAGAAATGACCTACCGGATGTTATATAACTGGCATGACATAACTGTTACTAGAAAGAAATTAGTGTGCCAAATGGGATATGTCTAAAACAGAAGTCTAGATAGAATTTGATGTAATATAGAATCACACACGTATTATTATTAAATATAAATAATAAATGAATTTAACTTCAAGCAGAAGTCGTTTTGCAGCGAAGAAGAAATTAAAGTTTTGTTTTTGATGCGATGTTGTTTCAAGTAAAAATTGTATTCTCACAGGGATGAGATTAAAAGAGGTATATACTTACGAAATTTACAAAAATTTACGAAATTTTATTACCAAAATTCAAAAACTGTTCCAACATCTTTACATCAGTGAAATAAATAGTTTAGTACAGTTTACTTCTAGATGTGTTAAATAGCATGTAATATTTCAAATAGTCTTCCTAATTTTCTGATAAATCTCAAAGATTTAATTTATTTCAATAAACAAATCTGATGCTTATGAAGTCACTTGTTTTATTTTATAGTTTAGTTTTATATAGGACGAAAATGTGCGCCTGTAGAAAGTAGATTTAAGGAACTATACATTTCAGATTAAATAGATTAAATAAAAGTGCTGTAGCCGAGCATATTTTTGACTAACTCAAGTCATCCTATTCAAATTAGTTCACTTTTGAAAGTGAACGCGCAGCTTTACGACGCACGTTTTTATTGATTTTAACTCGTCCCTAAAAAGAATTTCCGCATTTCTCTTAGATTATTATTATTACCCAATCTATACCCTCCTAGTTACTAAAGATCAAACGATTGTTGTTTCAGACAATCATCATCAAATACCATTCTATATGAAGATATTGATGACAAGCAATGCCTCCAGGTGTAACAACGCGTTGTTGTTGTAACGGAAGGGTCAACACATCCAGTTTCCGTGGGAAGTTGGATTTTAAAAAGCAGCTATCTTATCGAATTTTAGCTTCGGTACATCCATTTGCCAATTTATCTGTGTAACAAATTTAATTCGCTGCGTATAATAAAGTACGGTTCAATATTTGATCGGTTTGATCACGTTTGATCGGTTCAATATTATAGAGCGCTTACTATTTAGTTTCAACAAATTTGTTAATTCTGGCTGAAAAGCTAGGCTATATTATATAAAATCTTTTTTCTTCAAAATATTTGTGTTATCAAAAATGCGCACCGCCCGGAATTATTTCGGTATTCCTTTGTATCGTTGCTTTATACCAATTGGACACAGGTTCACAGGACACAGGATCAGAAGGACACAGGTTCGAATTGATTTGGCTCCACATTTTTCCTGTTGCAATTTGAAAATATTATATATTATTAATGTAATTGTAGAAGTCCATTATGTGAGGTTATAATTTAAATGTAGGAATATGTAAATACTCTGTTTTTTTTCCCGACTAGTTTCGCTATTTATAAGACACCATCTTCGAAAAAATGGTCAATTATTTTGAAAAATATGACCCGTTGAAGATTATTTAATTAAGATAATTTATAATAATTACAATTAATGGCTTTTTTGGAGTGTAAATTATTTTTTATATAATTATTAAACAATTAAACAACCTTTTTTGTACAATGTGCTTATTGACGAGAATTTAAAAGTATAATTTTACTTTCAAATTTAATGGTTTTCTTCGTAACTTTTTAACTTGTTATCTTATTATTATTAAACAATTAAGCAACCATTTTGAACAATTGACGAGAAGTTATAAGTACACTTTTACTTTAAAATTAAATGTTTTTCTTCGTAACTTTTTAACATTTTATCTTATTATTATTAAACAACCATTTTGAACAATTGACGAGAAGTTAAAAGTACAATTTTACTTTCAAATTTAATGGTTTTCTTCGTAACTTTTTAACTTGTTATCTTATTATTATTAAACAATTAAGCAACCATTTTGAACAATTGACGAAAAGTTATAAGTATACTTTTACTTTAAAATTAAATGTTTTTCTTCGTAACTTTTTAACATTTTATCTTATTATTATTAAACAACCATTTTGAACAATTGACGAGAAGTTAAAAGTACAATTTTACTTTCAAATTTAATGGTTTTCTTCGTAACTTTTTAACTTGTTATCTTATTATTATTAAACAATTAAGCAACCATTTTGAACAATTGACGAAAAGTTATAAGTATACTTTTACTTTAAAATTAAATGTTTTTCTTCATAACTTTTTAACATTTTATCTTATTATTATTAAACAACCATTTTGAACAATTGACGAGAAGTTAAAAGTACAATTTTACTTTCAAATTTAATGGTTTTCTTCGTAACTTTTTAACTTGTTATCTTATTATTATTAAACAATTAAGCAACCATTTTGAACAATTGACGAAAAGTTATAAGTACACTTTTACTTTAAAATTAAATGTTTTTCTTCGTAACTTTTTAACATTTTATCTTATTATTATTAAACAACCATTTTGAACAATTGACGAGAAGTTAAAAGTACAATTTTACTTTCAAATTTAATGGTTTTCTTCGTAACTTTTTAACTTGTTATCTTATTATTATTAAACAATTAAGCAACCATTTTGAACAATTGACGAGAAGTTATAAGTACACTTTTACTTTAAAATTAAATGTTTTTCTTCGTAACTTTTTAACATTTTATCTTATTATTATTAAACAACCATTTTGAACAATTGACGAGAAGTTAAAAGTACAATTTTACTTTCAAATTTAATGGTTTTCTTCGTAACTTTTTAACTTGTTATCTTATTATTATTAAACAATTAAGCAACCATTTTGAACAATTGACGAGAAGTTATAAGTACACTTTTACTTTAAAATTAAATGTTTTTCTTCGTAACTTTTTAACTCGTTATCTTGTTATTATTAAACAATTAAACAACCATTTTGAACAATTGACGAGAAGTTAAAAGTACACTTTTACTTTAAAATTAAATGTTTTTCTTCGTAATTTTTTTACGTGTTATCTTATTTTAAATAATCTTAAGCAGAGCATGTTTTTTAAAATGATTGACCATTTTTTCCCAGAAGATGATATATTAGAAATATCGAAACTATCGAAACATACAGCTTTATAGTGAGTAGTTTGTTGAGTTGAATAAATTTAAATTGTAGTCGTCATGTAGATGTGTGGGTGTTCGTTCTTTGTATATAGTTAAATTAAACATGGTTTTTGCGTGTTATAGATAATCAAATTCAAATCAGACAATATGAAAACGCCCGCTCTTTTTTATTCTGAACGTACACATGCGATAAATTTGCAATCCGCACAATTATCAATTGAAGACATAAAGTTTCTGAAATTGAATAAAAGGTACAGAATTTTAAAGAATTAAAGCTTTCTCTAAGTATTTTTCATATTTGATTTTGCTTAATTATATGGTAAAAACTGAGAACCGTTAATTTCCAACACTTTGTTAAATTTTGCTGTATTATTTTACAAAATTCGAAGTCATCGTTTATCAAATGTATAAAAACCGACTAGTTCTCTTTTCTTAGTTAAATGTAGGCAAGTTATACATTATTGAAATTTGATAAATTATATAAAAAATAAAAAATAATGGAAGATAATTGCGCTAATATTTGTAGCCCATACGCAAAAATCTTAATATGCTTATTAAAATCCTCATCATTTTTAAAAAAGTGTTCTTAACATTTAAAAGAAACGAAATTATATAAGAATATATCTAAAATATTAGCAATTCATCTAATATTTTCATCATTTTAAATAAATGTATTGTGCATGTTAAAAAAAAAACCAAATTATCATTTTCACCTTTGGCAATAAAAATTTAAAATTTGTACCCGCCTTTTTGTTCGACATGTAAATAAAATTAAAATTCCCTTTAAATTTTAAGTAATCTCATATTAAAAATTAGTTTAAATTAAAAGAAAATGTATTTTGGTTTTTACATTAAATAAATATCTTATGCCGCTCTTAAAACGAATATGACTTGCGCAGATCATAGGTGCGAATTCCACTTCAAGAAATTATTTTTCAGAAAAAAAATTCCTTCCAGACTACGAATATTATGGCCGAAATGGCCGATATGGCCGAAAATATGCAATAGTACAAAAATTAATTATTGGATGTATACCCTTTCTTCTCTCAATAAATATTACTCGTTATTATTATATATAAGACAAGTTAACATAGCTAATGAAAAAGAAAGAATAGCGATGGTTAATAGCGAAAATTTAACGTGGGATTATAAAAAAGAAATAATTTTTAGATCACATTTGATTCAAAAATTATTCGTTCCGGTTTTGCATATTAGAAAAGGTATTTTAATAATTAGTTGCGAATAATTAGTAAAAATTTATGTTTACGCATTTACGTAAATACAAAACCTTGACACAAAGTAATAACTTGTTATTGTCTTATCTTGCCTTCATCGCATATTAACATGCATATCGAATATTCATACACGTCTACAGTTACGGATATAATATCTCAGTGAAAATGTCTTCAAGTGTCTTCATTCGTTACTTTGTATTATTCTATACGTTCTATCGAGTCTGCAGCATCTATAACCGTTTGCATAAACATATCAATTAAATTACGCTTACAACTTATTCGCATTCTATATATTGTATCTTAAATGATCACCATAAATAATGGTATCATCCTCTTAACGAGTGTTATAATTCACATTACCTATATGTTGTGCAATGCAAATATTATTAAATCATGAAATACAATCTAGTAATTAGATTTTTGATATGTATAATGGCGCAAAGTACGAATTGAAAAATATCTGACACGTAATGAAATTGGATCCAAACGAAATTACTGTTTATGATCAAATATAAATGAAAAAGGAGTCTATTGAAAACACACACTTTTAAAGTATAAATGAATTTAAAGGGAAGAATTAAAATTAGTATTATATTTATTTTGATGTGATCTAATATAACTTCGTATATTTAAAAGCAAATACTCACGAGCTGAAATCTACTTTTAGTAAAAATCGTATTAAAACAATTTTTTTTTTTTTTTGGAAGAAGGTATAACCTTCGGAAATTTTTTTTTCTTTTTAGAAGAAGATATATACACCTCAAATCAGTAAAATATAGTTTTAATACACCTCTTTTTCACTTTTTTCGACGATAATTTCAACTTTTTCCATTTGAACTGGAAATCAGTAAAATATAGTTTTAAGACGATTTATAGCCATTTTGCATTGTTTTGGGCAGCAATTGTTAAACTTTGACCAGAATCGCCAAAAAAATCGGAATAATTCAAAGGTATATATACACCTCTTTTTCACTTTTTTCGACGATAATTTCAACTTTTTCCATTTGAACCGGAAATCAGTAAAATATAGTTTTAAGACGATTTATAGCCATTTTGCATTGTTTTGGGCAGCAATTGCTAAACTTTGACCAAAATCGCCAAAAATATAGGAATATTTCAAAGGTATATATACACCTCTTTTTCACTTTTTTCGACGATAATTTCAACTTTTTCCATTTGAACCGGAAATCAGTGAAATATGGTTTTAAGACGATTTATAGCCATTTTGCATTGTTTTGGGCAGCAATTGTTAAACTTTGACCAAAATCGCCAAAAAAATCGGAATAATTCAAAGGTATATATACACCTCTTTTTCACTTTTTTCGACGATAATTTCAACTTTTTCCATTTGAACCGGAAATCAGTAAAATATAGTTTTAAGACGATTTATAGCCATTTTGCATTGTTTTGGGCAGCAATTGTTAAACTTTGACCAAAATCGCCAAAAAAATCGGAATAATTCAAAGGTATATATGCACCTCTTTTTCACTTTTTTCGACGATAATTTCAACTTTTTCCATTTGAACCGGAAATCAGTAAAATATAGTTTTAAGACGATTTATAGCCATTTTGCATTGTTTTGGGCAGCAATTGTTAAACTTTGACCAAAATCGCCAAAAAAATCGGAATAATTCAAAGGTATATATGCACCTCTTTTTCACTTTTTTCGACGATAATTTCAACTGTTTCCATTTGAACCGGAAATCAGTAAAATATAGTTTTAAGACGATTTATAGCCATTTTGCATTGTTTTGGGCAGCAATTGTTAAACTTTGACCAAAATCGCCAAAAAAATCGGAATATTTCAAAGGTATATATACACCTCTTTTTCACTTTTTTCGACGATAATTTCAACTTTTTCCATTTGAACCGGAAATCAGTAAAATATTGTTTTAAGACGATTTATAGCCATTTTGCATTGTTTTGGGCAGCAATTGTTAAACTTTGACCAAAATCGCCAAAAAAATCGGAATATTTCAAAGGTATATATACACCTCTTTTTCACTTTTTTCGACGATAATTTCAACTGTTTCCATTTGAACCGGAAATCAGTAAAATATAGTTTTAAGACGATTTATAGCCATTTTGCATTGTTTTGGGCAGCAATTGTTAAACTTTGACCAAAATCGCCAAAAAAATCGGAATATTTCAAAGGTATATATACACCTCTTTTTCACTTTTTTCGACGATAATTTCAACTTTTTCCATTTGAACCGGAAATCAATAAAATATAGTTTTAAGACGATTTATAGCCATTTTGCATTGTTTTGGGCAGCAATTGTTAAACTTTGACCAAAATCGCCAAAAAAATCGGAATAATTCACAGGTATATATACACCTCTTTTTCACTTTTTTCGACGATAATTTCAACTTTTTCCATTTGAACCGGAAATCAGTAAAATATAGTTTTAAGACGATTTATAGCCATTTTGCATTGTTTTGGGCAGCAATTGTTAAACTTTGACCAAAATCGCCAAAAAAATCGGAATAATTCACAGGTATATATACACCTCTTTTTCACTTTTTTCGACGATAATTTCAACTGTTTCCATTTGAACCGGAAATCAGTAAAATATGGTTTTAAGACGATTTATAGCCATTTTGCATTGTTTTGGGCAGCAATTGTTAAACTTTGACCAAAATCGCCAAAAAAATCGGAATAATTCAAAGGTATATATGCACCTCTTTTTCACTTTTTTCGACGATAATTTCAACTGTTTCCATTTGAACCGGAAATCAGTAAAATATAGTTTTAAGACGATTTATAGCCATTTTGCATTGTTTTGGGCAGCAATTGTTAAACTTTGACCAAAATCGCCAAAAAAATCGGAATAATTCAAAGGTATATAAACACCTCTTTTTCACTTTTTTCGACGATAATTTCAACTTTTTCCATTTGAACCGGAAATCAGTAAAATATGGTTTTAAGACGATTTATAGCCATTTTGCATTGTTTTGGGCAGCAATTGTTAAACTTTGACCAAAATCGCCAAAAAAATCGGAATAATTCAAAGGTATATATGCACCTCTTTTTCACTTTTTTCGACGATAATTTCAACTGTTTCCATTTGAACCGGAAATCAGTAAAATATAGTTTTAAGACGATTTATAGCCATTTTGCATTGTTTTGGGCAGCAATTGTTAAACTTTGACCAAAATCGCCAAAAAAATCGGAATATTTCAAAGGTATATATACACCTCTTTTTCACTTTTTTCGACGATAATTTCAACTTTTTCCATTTGAACCGGAAATCAGTAAAATATAGTTTTAAGACGATTTATAGCCATTTTGCATTGTTTTGGGCAGCAATTGTTAAACTTTGACCAAAATCGCCAAAAAAATCGGAATATAATTCGGTAAAAGTTGAAAAAATCGTCGAAAAATGCAAAGAGTGCGATTCTTTGACCCTTCTAAAAATATCAATTTTTTGCAGATTTTTGTCAAAATTTAAAAAGTTTCCGAAACAACGTAAAATGACTATAAATCGTCCTAGAATCAAATTTTAGTGAATTTCGCTTCAATCGGTAAAAGTTGAAAAAATCGTCGAAAAATGCAAAGACTGCGATTCTTTGACCTTTCTAACCTTTGAAATATTTCCGACTTTTTTGACGATTTTGGTGAAAGTTTAACAAGTGCTGCCCAAAACAATGCAAAATGGCTATAAATCGTCTTAAAACTATATTTTATTCATTTCCGGTTCAAACGGAAAAAGTTGAAATTATCGTCGAAAAAAGTGAAAAAGTCGTGTATATATACCTTTGAAATATTCCGATTTTTTTTGGCGATTTTGGTCAAAGTTTAACAAGTGCTGCCCAAAACAATGCAAAATGACTATAAATCGTCTTAAAACTATATTTTATTCATTTCCGGTTCAAACGGAAAAAGTTGAAATTATCGTCGAAAAAAGTGAAAAAGTCGTGTATATATACCTTTGAAATATTCCGATTTTTTTTGGCGATTTTGGTCAAAGTTTAACAAGTGCTGCCCAAAACAATGCAAAATGACTATAAATCGTCCTAGAAACAAATTTTAGTGAATTTCGCTTCAATCGGTAAAAGTTGAAAAAATCGTCGAAAAATGCAAAGAGTCCGATTCCTTGACCCTTCTAAAAATATCAATTTTTTGCAGATTTTTGTCAAAATTTAAAAAGTTTCCGAAACAACGTAAAATGACTATAAATCGTCCTAGAAACAAATTTTAGTGAATTTCACTTCAATCGGTAAAAGTTGAAAAAATCGTCGAAAAATGCAAAGAGTGCGATTCTTTGACCCTTCTAAAAATATCAATTTTTTGCAGATTTTTGTCAAAATTTTAAAAGTTTCCGAAACAACGTAAAATGACTCTAAATCGTCCTAGAAACAAATTTTAGTGAATTTCACTTCAATCGGTAAAAGTTGAAAAAATCGTCGAAAAATGCAAAGAGTGCGATTCTTTGACCCTTCTAAAAATATCAATTTTTTGCAGATTTTTGTCAAAATTTAAAGTTTCCGAAACAACGTAAAATGACTATAAATCGTCCTAGAAACAAATTTTAGTGAATTTCGCTTCAATCGGTAAAAGTTGAAAAAATCGTCGAAAAATGCAAAGACTGCGATTTTGACCCTTCTAAAAATATCAATTTTTTGCAGATTTTTGTCAAAATTTAAGAAGTTTCCGAAACAACGTAAAATGACTATAAATCGTCCTAGAAACAAATTTTAGTGAATTTCGCTTCAATCGGTAAAAGTTGAAAAAATCGTCGAAAAATGCAAAGAGTGCGATTCTTTGACCCTTCTAAAAATATCAATTTTTTGCAGATTTTTGTCAAAATTTAAGAAGTTTCCGAAACAACGTAAAATGACTATAAATCGTCCTAGAAACAAATTTTAGTGAATTTCGCTTCAATCGGTAAAAGTTGAAAAAATCGTCGAAAAATGCAAAGAGTGCGATTCTTTGACCCTTCTAAAAATATCAATTTTTTGCAGATTTTTGTCAAAATTTAAAAAGTTTCCGAAACAACGTAAAATGACTATAAATCGTCCTAGAATCAAATTTTAGTGAATTTCGCTTCAATCGGTAAAAGTTGAAAAAATCGTCGAAAAATGCAAAGACTGCGATTTTGACCCTTCTAAAAATATCAATTTTTTGCAGATTTTTGTCAAAATTTAAAAAGTTTCCGAAACAACGTAAAATGACTATAAATCGTCCTAGAATCAAATTTTAGTGAATTTCGCTTCAATCGGTAAAAGTTGAAAAAATCGTCGAAAAATGCAAAGACTGCGATTCTTTGACCCTTCTAAAAATATCAATTTTTTGCAGATTTTTGTCAAAATTTAAAAAGTTTCCGAAACAACGTAAAATGACTATAAATCGTCCTAGAAACAAATTTTAGTGAATTTCGCTTCAATCGGTAAAAGTTGAAAAAATCGTCGAAAAATGCAAAGAGTCCGATTCCTTGACCCTTCTAAAAATATCAATTTTTTGCAGATTTTTGTCAAAATTTAAAAAGTTTCCGAAACAACGTAAAATGACTATAAATCGTCCTAGAAACAAATTTTAGTGAATTTCGCTTCAATCGGTAAAAGTTGAAAAAATCGTCGAAAAATGCAAAGAGTGCGATTTTGACCCTTCTAAAAATATCAATTTTTTGCAGATTTTTGTCAAAATTTAAAAAGTTTCCGAAACAACGTAAAATGACTATAAATCGTCCTAGAAACAAATTTTAGTGAATTTCGCTTCAATCGGTAAAAGTTGAAAAAATCGTCGAAAAATGCAAAGAGTCCGATTCCTTGACCCTTCTAAAAATATCAATTTTTTGCAGATTTTTGTCAAAATTTAAAAAGTTTCCGAAACAACGTAAAATGACTATAAATCGTCCTAGAATCAAATTTTAGTGAATTTCGCTTCAATCGGTAAAAGTTGAAAAAATCGTCGAAAAATGCCAAGACTGCGATTCTTGGACCCTTCTAAAAATATCAATTTTTTGCAGATTTTTGTCAAAATTTAAAAAGTTTCCGAAACAACGTAAAATGACTATAAATCGTCCTAGAAACAAATTTTAGTGAATTTCGCTTCAATCGGTAAAAGTTGAAAAAATCGTCGAAAAATGCAAAGAGTGCGATTTTGACCCTTCTAAAAATATCAATTTTTTGCAGATTTTTGTCAAAATTTAAAAAGTTTCCGAAACAACGTAAAATGACTATAAATCGTCCTAGAATCAAATTTTAGTGAATTTCGCTTCAATCGGTAAAAGTTGAAAAAATCGTCGAAAAATGCAAAGACTGCGATTCTTTGACCCTTCTAAAAATATCAATTTTTTGCAGATTTTTGTCAAAATTTAAAAAGTTTCCGAAACAACGTAAAATGACTATAAATCGTCCTAGAAACAAATTTTAGTGAATTTCGCTTCAATCGGTAAAAGTTGAAAAAATCTTCGAAAAATGCAGAGTCCGATTCCTTGACCCTTCTAAAAATATCAATTTTTTGCAGATTTTTGTCAAAATTTAAAAAGTTTCCGAAACAACGTAAAATGACTATAAATCGTCCTAGAATCAAATTTTAGTGAATTTCGCTTCAATCGGTAAAAGTTGAAAAAATCTTCGAAAAATGCAAAGAGTCCGATTCCTTGACCCTTCTAAAAATATCAATTTTTTGCAGATTTTTGTCAAAATTTAAAAAGTTTCCGAAACAACGTAAAATGACTATAAATCGTCCTAGAAACGAATTTTAGTGAATTTCGCTTCAATCGGTAAAAGTTGAAAAAATCGTCGAAAAATGCAAAGAGTGCGATTCTTTGACCCTTCTAAAAATATCAATTTTTTGCAGATTTTTGTCAAAATTTAAAAAGTTTCCGAAACAACGTAAAATGACTATAAATCGTCCTAGAAACAAATTTTAGTGAATTTCGCTTCAATCGGTAAAAGTTGAAAAAATCGTCGAAAAATGCAAAGAGTGCGATTTTGACCCTTCTAAAAATATCAATTTTTTGCAGATTTTTGTCAAAATTTAAAAAGTTTCCGAAACAACGTAAAATGACTATAAATCGTCCTAGAATCAAATTTTAGTGAATTTCGCTTCAATCGGTAAAAGTTGAAAAAATCGTCGAAAAATGCAAAGACTGCGATTCTTTGACCCTTCTAAAAATATCAATTTTTTGCAGATTTTTGTCAAAATTTAAAAAGTTTCCGAAACAACGTAAAATGACTATAAATCGTCCTAGAAACAAATTTTAGTGAATTTCGCTTCAATCGGTAAAAGTTGAAAAAATCGTCGAAAAATGCAAAGAGTCCGATTCCTTGACCCTTCTAAAAATATCAATTTTTTGCAGATTTTTGTCAAAATTTAAAAAGTTTCCGAAACAACGTAAAATGACTATAAATCGTCCTAGAAACAAATTTTAGTGAATTTCGCTTCAATCGGTAAAAGTTGAAAAAATCGTCGAAAAATGCAAAGACTGCGATTTTGACCCTTCTAAAAATATCAATTTTTTGCAGATTTTTGTCAAAATTTAAGAAGTTTCCGAAACAACGTAAAATGACTATAAATCGTCCTAGAAACAAATTTTAGTGAATTTCGCTTCAATCGGTAAAAGTTGAAAAAATCGTCGAAAAATGCAAAGACTGCGATTTTGACCCTTCTAAAAATATCAATTTTTTGCAGATTTTTGTCAAAATTTAAGAAGTTTCCGAAACAACGTAAAATGACTATAAATCGTCCTAGAAACAAATTTTAGTGAATTTCGCTTCAATCGGTAAAAGTTGAAAAAATCGTCGAAAAATGCAAAGAGTGCGATTCTTTGACCCTTCTAAAAATATCAATTTTTTGCAGATTTTTGTCAAAATTTAAGAAGTTTCCGAAACAACGTAAAATGACTATAAATCGTCCTAGAAACAAATTTTAGTGAATTTCGCTTCAATCGGTAAAAGTTGAAAAAATCGTCGAAAAATGCAAAGAGTGCGATTCTTTGACCCTTCTAAAAATATCAATTTTTTGCAGATTTTTGTCAAAATTTAAAAAGTTTCCGAAACAACGTAAAATGACTATAAATCGTCCTAGAATCAAATTTTAGTGAATTTCGCTTCAATCGGTAAAAGTTGAAAAAATCGTCGAAAAATGCAAAGACTGCGATTCTTTGACCCTTCTAAAAATATCAATTTTTTGCAGATTTTTGTCAAAATTTAAAAAGTTTCCGAAACAACGTAAAATGACTATAAATCGTCCTAGAAACAAATTTTAGTGAATTTCGCTTCAATCGGTAAAAGTTGAAAAAATCGTCGAAAAATGCAAAGAGTCCGATTCCTTGACCCTTCTAAAAATATCAATTTTTTGCAGATTTTTGTCAAAATTTAAAAAGTTTCCGAAACAACGTAAAATGACTATAAATCGTCCTAGAAACAAATTTTAGTGAATTTCGCTTCAATCGGTAAAAGTTGAAAAAATCGTCGAAAAATGCAAAGAGTCCGATTCCTTGACCCTTCTAAAAATATCAATTTTTTGCAGATTTTTGTCAAAATTTAAAAAGTTTCCGAAACAACGTAAAATGACTATAAATCGTCCTAGAAACAAATTTTAGTGAATTTCGCTTCAATCGGTAAAAGTTGAAAAAATCGTCGAAAAATGCAAAGAGTGCGATTTTGACCCTTCTAAAAATATCAATTTTTTGCAGATTTTTGTCAAAATTTAAAAAGTTTCCGAAACAACGTAAAATGACTATAAATCGTCCTAGAAACAAATTTTAGTGAATTTCGCTTCAATCGGTAAAAGTTGAAAAAATCGTCGAAAAATGCAGAGTCCGATTCCTTGACCCTTCTAAAAATATCAATTTTTTGCAGATTTTTGTCAAAATTTAAAAAGTTTCCGAAACAACGTAAAATGACTATAAATCGTCCTAGAAACAAATTTTAGTGAATTTCGCTTCAATCGGTAAAAGTTGAAAAAATCGTCGAAAAATGCAAAGAGTCCGATTCCTTGACCCTTCTAAAAATATCAATTTTTTGCAGATTTTTGTCAAAATTTAAAAAGTTTCCGAAACAACGTAAAATGACTATAAATCGTCCTAGAAACAAATTTTAGTGAATTTCGCTTCAATCGGTAAAAGTTGAAAAAATCGTCGAAAAATGCAAAGAGTCCGATTCCTTGACCCTTCTAAAAATATCAATTTTTTGCAGATTTTTGTCAAAATTTAAAAAGTTTCCGAAACAACGTAAAATGACTATAAATCGTCCTAGAAACAAATTTTAGTGAATTTCGCTTCAATCGGTAAAAGTTGAAAAAATCGTCGAAAAATGCAAAGAGTGCGATTTTGACCCTTCTAAAAATATCAATTTTTTGCAGATTTTTGTCAAAATTTAAAAAGTTTCCGAAACAACGTAAAATGACTATAAATCGTCCTAGAAACAAATTTTAGTGAATTTCGCTTCAATCGGTAAAAGTTGAAAAAATCGTCGAAAAATGCAAAGAGTCCGATTCCTTGACCCTTCTAAAAATATCAATTTTTTGCAGATTTTTGTCAAAATTTAAAAAGTTTCCGAAACAACGTAAAATGACTATAAATCGTCCTAGAAACAAATTTTAGTGAATTTCGCTTCAATCGGTAAAAGTTGAAAAAATCGTCGAAAAATGCAAAGAGTGCGATTTTGACCCTTCTAAAAATATCAATTTTTTGCAGATTTTTGTCAAAATTTAAAAAGTTTCCGAAACAACGTAAAATGACTATAAATCGTCCTAGAAACAAATTTTAGTGAATTTCGCTTCAATCGGTAAAAGTTGAAAAAATCGTCGAAAAATGCAAAGACTGCGATTCTTTGACCCTTCTAAAAATATCAATTTTTTGCAGATTTTTGTCAAAATTTAAAAAGTTTCCGAAACAACGTAAAATGACTATAATCGTCCTAGAAACAAATTTTAGTGAATTTCGCTTCAATCGGTAAAAGTTGAAAAAATCGTCGAAAAATGCAAAGAGTGCGATTTTGACCCTTCTAAAAATATCAATTTTTTGCAGATTTTTGTCAAAATTTAAAAAGTTTCCGAAACAACGTAAAATGACTATAAATCGTCCTAGAATCAAATTTTAGTGAATTTCGCTTCAATCGGTAAAAGTTGAAAAAATCGTCGAAAAATGCAAAGACTGCGATTCTTTGACCCTTCTAAAAATATCAATTTTTTGCAGATTTTTGTCAAAATTTAAAAAGTTTCCGAAACAACGTAAAATGACTATAAATCGTCCTAGAAACAAATTTTAATGAATTTCGCTTCAATCGGTAAAAGTTGAAAAAATCTTCGAAAAATGCAGAGTCCGATTCCTTGACCCTTCTAAAAATATCAATTTTTTGCAGATTTTTGTCAAAATTTAAAAAGTTTCCGAAACAACGTAAAATGACTATAAATCGTCCTAGAATCAAATTTTAGTGAATTTCGCTTCAATCGGTAAAAGTTGAAAAAATCTTCGAAAAATGCAAAGAGTCCGATTCCTTGACCCTTCTAAAAATATCAATTTTTTGCAGATTTTTGTCAAAATTTAAAAAGTTTCCGAAACAACGTAAAATGACTATAAATCGTCCTAGAAACAAATTTTAGTGAATTTCGCTTCAATCGGTAAAAGTTGAAAAAATCGTCGAAAAATGCAGAGTGCGATTCTTTGACCCTTCTAAAAATATCAATTTTTTGCAGATTTTTGTCAAAATTTAAAAAGTTTCCGAAACAACGTAAAATGACTATAAATCGTCCTAGAATCAAATTTTAGTGAATTTCGCTTCAATCGGTAAAAGTTGAAAAAATCGTCGAAAAATGCAAAGACTGCGATTTTGACCCTTCTAAAAATATCAATTTTTTGCAGATTTTTGTCAAAATTTAAAAAGTTTCCGAAACAACGTAAAATGACTATAAATCGTCCTAGAAACAAATTTTAGTGAATTTCGCTTCAATCGGTAAAAGTTGAAAAAATCGTCGAAAAATGCAAAGAGTCCGATTCCTTGACCCTTCTAAAAATATCAATTTTTTGCAGATTTTTGTCAAAATTTAAAAAGTTTCCGAAACAACGTAAAATGACTATAAATCGTCCTAGAATCAAATTTTAGTGAATTTCGCTTCAATCGGTAAAAGTTGAAAAAATCGTCGAAAAATGCAAAGACTGCGATTCTTTGACCCTTCTAAAAATATCAATTTTTTGCAGATTTTTGTCAAAATTTAAAAAGTTTCCGAAACAACGTAAAATGACTATAAATCGTTCTAGAAACAAATTTTAGTGAATTTCGCTTCAATCGGTAAAAGTTGAAAAAATCGTCGAAAAATGCAAAGAGTGCGATTTTGACCCTTCTAAAAATATCAATTTTTTGCAGATTTTTGTCAAAATTTAAAAAGTTTCCGAAACAACGTAAAATGACTATAAATCGTCCTAGAATCAAATTTTAGTGAATTTCGCTTCAATCGGTAAAAGTTGAAAAAATCGTCGAAAAATGCAAAGACTGCGATTCTTTGACCCTTCTAAAAATATCAATTTTTTGCAGATTTTTGTCAAAATTTAAAAAGTTTCCGAAACAACGTAAAATGACTATAAATCGTCCTAGAAACAAATTTTAGTGAATTTCGCTTCAATCGGTAAAAGTTGAAAAAATCGTCGAAAAATGCAAAGAGTCCGATTCCTTGACCCTTCTAAAAATATCAATTTTTTGCAGATTTTTGTCAAAATTTAAAAAGTTTCCGAAACAACGTAAAATGACTATAAATCGTCCTAGAAACAAATTTTAGTGAATTTCGCTTCAATCGGTAAAAGTTGAAAAAATCGTCGAAAAATGCAAAGAGTCCGATTCCTTGACCCTTCTAAAAATATCAATTTTTTGCAGATTTTTGTCAAAATTTAAAAAGTTTCCGAAACAACGTAAAATGACTATAAATCGTCCTAGAAACAAATTTTAGTGAATTTCGCTTCAATCGGTAAAAGTTGAAAAAATCGTCGAAAAATGCAAAGAGTGCGATTCTTTGACCCTTCTAAAAATATCAATTTTTTGCAGATTTTTGTCAAAATTTAAAAAGTTTCCGAAACAACGTAAAATGACTATAAATCGTCCTAGAAACAAATTTTAGTGAATTTCGCTTCAATCGGTAAAAGTTGAAAAAATCGTCGAAAAATGCAGAGTGCGATTCTTTGACCCTTCTAAAAATATCAATTTTTTGCAGATTTTTGTCAAAATTTAAGAAGTTTCCGCCGAAACAACGTAAAATGACTATAAATCGTCCTAGAAACAAATTTTAGTGAATTTCGCTTCAATCGGTAAAAGTTGAAAAAATCGTCGAAAATGCAGTCCGATTCCTGACCCTTCTAAAAATAACAATTTTTTGCAGATTTTTGTCAAAATTTAAAAAGTTTCCGAAACAACGTAAAATGACTATAAATCGTCCTAGAAACAAATTTTAGTGAATTTCGCTTCAATCGGTAAAAGTTGAAAAAATCGTCGAAAAATGCAAAGAGTCCGATTCCTTGACCCTTCTAAAAATATCAATTTTTTGCAGATTTTTGTCAAAATTTAAAAAGTTTCCGAAACAACGTAAAATGACTATAAATCGTCCTAGAAACAAATTTTAGTGAATTTCGCTTCAATCGGTAAAAGTTGAAAAAATCGTCGAAAAATGCAAAGAGTGCGATTCTTTGACCCTTCTAAAAATATCAATTTTTTGCAGATTTTTGTCAAAATTTAAAGTTTCCGAAACAACGTAAAATGACTAAATCGTCCTAGAAACAAATTTTAGTGAATTTCGCTTCAATCGGTAAAAGTTGAAAAAATCGTCGAAAAATGCAAAGAGTGCGATTCTTTGACCCTTCTAAAAATATCAATTTTTTGCAGATTTTTGTCAAAATTTAAGAAGTTTCCGAAACAACGTAAAATGACTATAAATCGTCCTAGAAACAAATTTTAGTGAATTTCGCTTCAATCGGTAAAAGTTGAAAAAATCGTCGAAAATGCAAAGAGTGCGATTCTTTGACCCTTCTAAAAATATCAATTTTTCGCAGATTTTTGTCAAAATTTAAGAAGTTTCCGAAACAACGTAAAATGACTATAAATCGTCCTAGAAACAAATTTTAGTGAATTTCGCTTCAATCGGTAAAAGTTGAAAAAATCGTCGAAAATGCAAAGAGTGCGATTCTTTGACCCTTCTAAAAATATCAATTTTTCGCGATTTTTGTCAAAATTTAAAAAGTTTCCGAAACAACGTAAAATGACTATAAATCGTCCTAGAAACAAATTTTAGTGAATTTCGCTTCAATCGGTAAAAGTTGAAAAAATCGTCGAAAAATGCAAAGAGTGCGATTCTTTGACCCTTCTAAAAATATCAATTTTTTGCAGATTTTTGTCAAAATTTAAAAAGTTTCCGAAACAACGTAAAATGACTATAAATCGTCCTGAAACAAATTTCAGTGAATTTCGCTTCAATCGGTAAAAGTTGAAAAAATCGTCGAAAAATGCAAAGTCCGATTCTTTGACCCTTCTAACCTTTGAAATATTTCCGACTTTTTTGGCGATTTTGGTCAAAGTTTAACAAGTGCTGCCCAAAACAATGCAAAATGGCTATAAATCGTCTTAAAACTATATTTTATTCATTTCCGGTTCAAATGGAAAAAGTTGAAATTATCGTCGAAAAAAGTGAAAAAGAGGTGTATATATACCTTTGAAATATTCCGATTTTTTTGGCGATTTTGGTCAAAGTTTAACAATTGCTGCCCAAAACAATGCAAAATGGCTATAAATCGTCTTAAAACTATATTTTACTGATTTCCGGTTCAAATGGAAAAAGTTGAAATTATCGTCGAAAAAAGTGAAAAAGAGGTGTATTTACCTTTGCTTTTTTTCGATAATTTTTCGACAATTTTGATGAAAAACGACAGGTATATACCTTTTTTTTTTTCGATAATTTTTCGACAATTTTGATGAAAAACGACAGTTTTATACCTGAGATTTTTCATCAAAATCATCGAAAAATTATCGAAAGAGCAGAGAACAAAGAACAAAGAACCTCTGTTCGTTTCTCTGTGTGAATTATATTTCCTTATATATATGTTTTGTAAACATTTTAATTGTTGACTATTTGTTTTACTGACTATTGGAATATACGACAATGCTTTAAAAATATTTTCAGTTCCGTTCTAAAAAACAGAAACTTTTACTTCCATATGTTCAATCAAGCGTTAATAATTTTTCCTTGTTAAAGATGACCACATCAATTCAATAAAATGTATTTCTAAATTTTTGGCATGTGCTTATAAAATGCCACCACTGGTCTATTCTATCACATGTTTTATTTGTTCATACAATAATATACCCAATTTTTAAAATCATTTTTACTTCACTTGATCTGTTGTTAATTATTACTATGTGCCAAAATGAA
This sequence comes from Leptodirus hochenwartii, assembly GCA_947310635.1. Classification (NCBI taxonomy): domain Eukaryota; kingdom Metazoa; phylum Arthropoda; class Insecta; order Coleoptera; family Leiodidae; genus Leptodirus; species Leptodirus hochenwartii. The sequence goes on along the minus strand of OX371179.1, from coordinate 7,457,867 downwards.
CAAATTAGTAAATAACTTGTGTTAATTTAATTCTACCATTTTACGAGTTCTCAAACATTAAATTATATAAACAGATTATCGCAACTTCTTATGGCGACAATAATATTAATTCGATGCGACCGTTTTGAAGAAATTTCTATTTTAGCACATACGTTTTAAATATATACATGGTATTGGTAATTTATGCAATAAATCCGCGACTGTTCATGTTTGTACATTTCCCACTAAAGCTTCTTAACCATTAAACTTGAATTTGAAGCAAACATTGCTACAAGACCTTAACTCCCATAACATCCTTGCAGAAACTTTATGAACTGATTGAATCTATCTTATTCATCGTTTACACCTTCGCGCATGACCATCTATAGCTGTTTCGTGTACGAAGCTATAAAGGCGCTTATGCTTATGCAATCAGGGCTACTTCACTATCGCTCTTCTCGATCCATCATCCAGCACAAGGCGGCTTCGTTCGTGGCACAATCTCAAACTTTATATCGTACATGAATACTGCGCACACAAATTCCTCCGTTGGACCGGCTATATAATATAATGTATATTTGTAACAATTTAAATTTAAACCCATATATAGACCAGGCCGTTTATTATATCTTTACAAGTGTCAACACATGTAAAGTCGAGAAGCAATTGTTGGGATTCTTGCAATATTACAGCTCTCTGTGATGTTGAACCCATCCGTTGCACTGGAATTTTGGACAGCCAATATTGTAAAAATGACGCAATAAAACAAGCAATTTGAAAAACTCATTTGGTGTTTGCAGATTTAAGATTGCTACAAAAATATGTACTGTACTCCTTTAGTGGAACTATTGATCATTGAACATAAATTTTATTTACAATTTAAATATTTTCCTCTTATCATGGTGTTTTTTCATGCAAATTTATGAGAAAAGGGGGGGTATTTTTTTTTGTAACTCTAATGTCCAAATTACTTAGTTTAATTATGAAATTCTGTAAAAACTACCCGTGTATATGGCGAAAAAGCTTTATATGACGCCCTAGTCTTATATATTTCATTCGTGAAATTTTTTTTTTTTACTCCAAATTGTTTTATTTTATTTTAGTTTGAGATTCATGTCCATGTTTTTATTACAAATACTCGTTTTTATATTCGCTACGGTGATTACGTAAAAATCTTAGTATATTTCTAAAAAACGTATGATTAAGTTTAAATCATTTGTAAGTTTCATTCTATTTTATATTGATTCTATATCAAAAGTAACACATTTTTATGTAAAATTTTCCACGATATCTATGACATGTTTCTAACAGTTGATCTATAATTCTATATTCCCGACTTCTGAATTTAATATTGGGTATGGGTGCTTTAATTTTGTTAAATTTGTTTTATTAAATAGTAAAATCCGAGTTTTTAAAAGATTTTAACTCGGATTTTATACTAACAACTACAAATTACACGTTGTACAGTTTTTCGTACGTTTTTCTTAACCGGCGGTGTTGAGGGCCAATGTCCATTAAAACAAGAATGCGTTTTTACATTTTAATCCTATCTGCCCTCGGGGTACAGGGCGATCTTACATAGAATACGTTATACTAAGAGACCTAACAAACATCTAGATTTCCCATCTGAAAATTGTCGTCGCTACAATTACCGGATTAGGCCACACAAAAATGCTTATAAATGTACATCATCTAGCTTGTCATAGGAGTATTTGAAGCTTACTGGTCCCGACGAGTTAACTCGGCACATACCACTGCATATAAAGTTATATGGACATAATCGCTAATAAGTACAACGTTAAGTCAGTATAAACGATATTACTTATAATACTGATATTCAGCATAAATTCTAGTAAAAGAATAAATTATATTTTTTCATTATTATACAAAGTCTTATATAATGTCATAATTAGGGTTTAAAAAACTGTTTTTGTTGACTAAGTATGTAAAATTCGAAAACCGGTTTTTGAACTTTAAAAAAGCGCGTTCTATCACTAGTATATAAAAAAAAAACGTATTACGGATCCGCGCTCTATGCACATATTATATTTTGTAAGAATTATTGAATTGTCTCTTGTTAATTTTTGATTTATTTGGAATATATTTTACGTGATTTTCATATTTTTGTACGATCAATAATATATACATATTTTGAAATAAGTATCATTATTTTATAACTTTTTAACAATATATATTTTTTGTAAATATTCGAAAACCGTTTTTTTGGAAATGCTGGAATTCGAAAATCAGTTTTTGTATAAATCCTAGTCATAATATAAATCAGCATAAATTGCATTGGATTTAGACAGCACAAATTAACATTGTTCTTAAAATTAAAATTAAAAGATATTGCTTAATTTAATGTAAATGTTGAGTATCGGAATGAAATATCATAGACCTCATCTTGCCTGAATTATACTAAAATAATCTGATGTGATGAACGGTGTGCTTGTGGTTAAATTTAAGCTCAGATACTGTTCGATCTAAAGTAAATGCAGATTATCTGGGTCTTTGATATGACCTGACCTGATCCAATAAATATGGCTTAAATCAAATTTATACTCTGTTCGATCTATTGTTTGTAAACGCTGATTATTAGACTCTGTTTTGTTTTTTTAAATTAGATGATGCAGAGTTCCATTTTATACCAAATGAAAATTATGGCCAGTGGCGTTATACTTAGTATGTATTATTCATAATTGATATATATCCAATGACGAGTCCCGAGGTGGTTTACAGAAGCAATGTAAATGGTTTCTATCATTTAGAGCCACATTCTCGTGTATTATGACAAAAATAAACTATTTTCTAGAAATTCGTGGAATAACTGTGAATCTTAGTATATATTTTCTGGTCGCTGTAATATACATAGGGTGAACCATCACTTAGTCATCACAATATTACAAACTACTAAAGATAGAAATCGGCTAATTTGCATTCTCAAATAAAAATTTGTATTCCACATTCTTAGATATTTTTAACCATACAGGGTATTCAATTTTTACTATGTAAATGTAGCTTCTCAACGACGTATTAGTGTCTTGATGCTGGTTTATGATTATGTAAAAAATAATTATTGAAAAAGACAAATGAAAGGCTTTATACAAAGCAACAAAATTGAAAGTTAAATAAAACCTTTTCTATTTCGTTTCGTTAATAGTAAGCGAAAGAGATTCCGTCGATTCCGCGATGCGTCAAAAGAGAGCCACCCTGTATATATATAAAGCGTGAAATTATTGCGTTCGTTATGAGGAGCAAATTTTGTAAGATATCAAAATATTCATATGTTTCAAGAAAAAATAAGATACATTATTAGTTTACAAAAAATAAGATACATTGTTAATTCATTGCTAAAATTCATCAATACATTGTTTAATTTTCCATTGGAATTTAATTTGATCTTTGACATGTCCAAATGAAGTTAAAATTCACATGAAATAAATCGTTGCTTTTACCGATGTTCTTTTTGATATCGATGTTATCAATAAACTACCCGAATAAGATGGCCAGTTTTAAATTTACGTTTAAATATATTACGGTTCGAAACAAAGGGCAACAGCAATTTATTATGTTCATACATAATCAAATTACTCATCAAGTCGACTTTTATTGTGATTCCTTTGAACTGTATCATGAATATTAATGCAGTCAACATTGAATTTACATTCTCCATTGTCATTTCGTCAACCCACACTACGTATATTCAGTTAATTCTAATAAGCATATCAACTTTTTAAAGTTATATTAATAGATACTAAATCTATACTCGTGTCGCATTAAATAAACACGTTTAAAATCTCGTTTCAAATTTGGTGCACGATTTTATTGCATTTCCTATAAAATATTTTTTAATGGTGCGTTTTAAACTTTAACAAATTTCTTGATTTTTTTTAACAAATGTCTTGTTGACTGTCTTATACATTACAGACAAAAATGCACCTAAATTTAGACGAATAATAGTTTTTAAACGTACTGTATATGCTAGTTTATTTTTATAAGTAAGATGGCATTTCTACTAACATTCTTGTCAAAAGATAATAAGCACAGTTTCAGGTTATCAGCTGCTTATCTTGAAACTATGCAATTTGTCTCAATTCTTCTCTGCAAAGTGCCGCAACTACAATCTCTTCTATTCCAATATATCAATCTACCTACTTAAACCTTCCTTTTGTATTTCTGATTATTTCTTTGCGTTTTGTTATACATAATGATTCAAAAATTCGTAAACCAATAACCGAATGCAGTTCGTTTTATTCCTATCCACAACTAAACATGTGGAATAATACTTTTCTATAATTTTCAGCTTTCTCCATTTACCAACACGTTAAAATTTGTTATATAGTTGCTCATCAATCGCGGGGATTGGTTAGAACAAATCCTGAGCAAATTCTCTTCATTTTTCTCTTTTATTTCCTATTCATCCTAACGTCCTCCACTATCTGACGTATATACTCTAATCTGAGTCTATCTACTCTTTCCTTTCGTTCTCTTCGGCCTTCTTTGACTAATTATGTAATACACCCGTGCCTGAGAGTATGGTGTCCCAGTATAGCTTTCCTACACGAAACACCTTACAAATGCGTCTTTTCATAGAAACACGAACATGTTTTTTAATTGTAATAAATTCCATGGAATATCGAAATTCGATCGCTTTTAGCCAGACACATATATCTCATGACAAGCAAAATCTCTTGAATCGAAAACAAAATTCGTTAATAATTCGATTATTTAATTGCTTGTAATTACTAATAATTTATTTATTTTCGATTTAATTCCATAAAATGCATATTTTATAAATCGATGGGACCCCGTTGAAACCTCATTTCAACAATGCACATTCTGCACAATTACCCTGTATATTTTGTAATCACATCTGCATTTGACTTCTTCGTTGCTCATATTGTCTGGGAACAACGTTAACTTCTTCTTTATGTGAGGGACATTCTTTTGCGATAGATTAATTGCTCCCTGAAAATATAGACAAAAGAAAATACTTAACAATAAAATGTCTTTGTTGGCACCAGAACGATATATTCAAATATGAACAATCTGATACATGGAAAAAAATAACTTCGTTCATCTATTTTAAAAAGACGTATATTTAGTACAGAATTTATAAATCAACTAAGATGTGCCACGCTGGTAAAATATAATTTCTCCATTTTTCTGATCTAATCCAAACTAACAAAAAAATATTAAAGAAACTTTTTAGAGAATTTCTTCGATTTTTTTTTAATTTTTGAAGAATGTAACGAGTTTTGAATTAGACCGTCTATTGATATCGTCCCATTTAAAAAAATTCCAACTTCATTTTTTCCGGTTCAATCGGAAAATGTTGAAAAAATCGACAAAAGTGGAAAGATGGCACCCTTAGAAAATTTGTAATTTTTGGTCGATTTTGGTTTAAATTTAAAAATAGTCCGAAACAACGTAAAATGACTATAAATCGTTTCGAAGCCATTTTCAGTGATTTCCGGTTCAAAAGTTGAAAAAATCGACAAAAAAGTGCAAAGGGAGCACTAACTAAATTGAAAAATATAAATATTTTGAACGAACTTTAAAAACTGCTAAAAATATCATGTAAAATGACTTTAAATTGTGCAATACATAATTTTTAGTTTTTTTTTTTTTAATCATTGTTCCTGTCACAGGAACAATGTTGAGGAAATCGACTGAAAATTTTCCTATTAAATTTTTGTCGATTCCTTTTATTGGAGTGTAAAAAGATAAAATCGATAGAAATTGTAACAATTTAAAAAACAACATAACATTACTATAAGTGTCTTGGCAATTTTTAGTGAGTAAGTGTTGAATCATAAAAAGTAAAAAAAAATTGTAGAAAAAATACAAAGAGGTACCCTTTAGAATTCTTTTACTTTTTGGTCGATTTTAACAGTGAAACAATTTTAAAAAATGATTCGTGAATTCGAGCAATAATTTTTAGTGAGTTCTTTAGTTCAATTTTAATTTTGAAATTCATAAAAAATGACGAAAAAGAAGCCCCATCGCCCTGAATATCATCTATATATATTTTTCTTTAGATAGCAACGAGGGGCGAATCACTAAAAAAAAATTCGTGCACCAACCCTTAATATGATTTGAAGATACTTGCCGAGATAAAACAAAAATGCGTAAGTATTTTCGTTTTTTTTTTATCTTGGGAGTAAGAAAATTGTATCAGGTTTTTTTGTTTAAATTAGTAAAAAAAATCCAGGGTAAAACAAATTTTATTTTTAAGACACGTATAACAAATCATGTGAGCAAGGTCGGTCTTCATAGAAAAAGTCTTAAATATCGTTATAAATTAAATAGGTACGAAATAAACAAAATTAAATAATTAAGTAGCTATGTCTTTTGTACATGCGCATCTCGATTATTCCTAAATCACTTTCTTTTATAAAAAGGAAATAAATAAGAATTATAGTTAAAGTATTTACACAATTTATGATTATTTGACAACATCGAACGATATTTTTATATCGCCTGGGTTCTAAAAGAATATCAACATAATCTGGCATTCTAAATCTTAAAAAGAAACGTAAAATTCTTACATACCTAAAATCTAATACAAGACAATTATTGAAAACAACATTTATATAATAGTTTGTTCAAACCGGGCTGAAATATAATATTGGCACAATAGTACAACAACTAGAAACAGATGCGATATCAAACGAAATTACTTCAATTTCAACGATAACATGTTTTGAACATTGTTTAAATATTTGCAGTATTTAACAACAAACGTGATGAAACTTAATATTAAAATTCACATTACTTGCATTAGTCATTATTAATTTTGCAATAGTTTTCGCAATTGTTGTGATGCATTACACATATGCATACCGATATAAAAATAAATAAATATTCGTTGTTCGAATGCCCGGTTATATTATATCATTATGATAAAGGACACGTTTCGTTTTACTTTCAAATATGATCATATCAAAATAGAAAAATAATGTTAGTCACAAAAATACAACTAAACGAGTTTTACATATCACAGGTCGTGTCATTTTTGTTTCACATTTACCGTATTTTTTTCTTCTTCCGAAAATAAAGTACCGGAAGTTTCTTATTTTTATCCGGTACCGCAATATATTGTCATCGAAAATGTATGTGTTCGTATAAAATAGATTTAAGTCGAAGATTCTGGCAAGATTTACGAAACTGGCCGTAATTGAAAAATTTGGCACAAAATATACTAGATGTATGACTTTCTTGCTTTTGTATATTTATTAATAATATATGATTCATTCGCGAGTATCGTATCTAAGTAATATTCTAAATAATTAAAATGAAATATATTACCTATAAAGGCAGCGCAATCAATTAATCATATTAATTATGATCATGATCAACCAGCATCTAAAATATTGAACAACAAATTATAAGCACCTATTATACACATAGTGTAATATATCTTGAATTTATAATATTTGAGATTCTTCCACATTTGCAACAAATAAAAATACGTCTAACAATATAAAAAGAAAACATTCACATTTATAAAGTCGTGTACAGTCGGAATAAATAAAGCAAATTACTTTCGACAAAATTTTAAACTTAAATATTTGTTTGTATTTATTGTTGGATATTAAGTGTGGGGTACTCTTACATTAAACATGTATAAAAATATAACAGTTTACCTTAATCATACATATCGTATTCTGACTATATAGCAAGGCAATAAGTATTTCATTACTTTAAAATACATACAAATGTTGTTATAAAATAATGACAAACGCACATCAAAGAAGTACTCAATGGAATGATGGGCAAAACTAGATATAAACCACAAGTCTCACTAATCGTAAAAGTAATCGTTATTGTTCCGTTTTGATTGTCGTGGTTGTCGTTGTTGTGGCGCCACTTACGCCGGTACTACCGACAGCATCCAGTTCGTACCTGGCGTGCGTGCGCATGTGCCTGGTGATCATGTCCCGTCGACACGCAGCGTAAGGACATTGCGGACACTTGTACGGCTTCTCTCCTGTATGCGTGCGTTGATGCGTGGACAAATGATCGGATCGCGAAAACACTTGACTGCACACGCGGCACGTGTACGGCTTCACGCCCGTATGGAGCCGCATGTGGCGAGTGAGCATGTCACTACGTGCGAACGAACGCTTGCACACCTCGCACAAGTAAGCTTTAGCCGCTATTCCCGAAGTGCTCCCATCGGCAGAGTTGCTGGTGTTCTTGCTCTTGTGTCGTGAGGCCATATGTTTGGCCAGACGGTCGTGCAAACTGAACATCTGGCCACAGACTGGACATACGTAGGCCACGTCTGAACCAGGTGGCATCTCTTCAACCACCGGCGATACCTCGAGATTATATCTGGACGCAACGGACTCTTTCGTTGTTGGTGAAGCAACATCTCCTTTAACGACTGGTACAGCAACGGTGTTGCCGACACTACCCATGATACGCGATGGCAAGTAACTGCAAGCGGAGTGTTGTGTAATTGGTGGTGGTGGTGGCGGTGGCGGTGGTGGCGGTTGCGGAATCATGATTCTCGGCTCGATTTTAGGTACCACCAGCGATAAAGGAGTATTTGTGTTTATGGTGGTAGTCGTTGTAAGACGAGCCGCTGTCGTCGCCAATAATGTAGTTTTCATACTCAGATCTAGTGGAGATTCTTGCGGTTGGTTGCCAACTAACTCAGTGGTTGTTGTGTCCGAGCTGGAGATGGCGAGTGGATGAGGCCAACAAGCCAACTGTGACTGTCGTATTCGATCAGCCTTTGCTGCTTCCAGCCAAAGGGGTGGTAGTTCAGAATCTGAATGGCTGCGACGGCGGAAAATATCGGGCAGGTACTTGGAGTGCAGGTATCGTTCAAAACTATAGGCGGCCACATTTGGAGGTGTTAGTGGTGACATTGGACTGGCGGGGAAGAATCGATCGTAAGGGTGCACGAACGGTGTTGGAGGTGCGTGAATAGGAGGGTGATGGTGACCTGTTGTCATGCCTGTTATACACTGATAGCACGGACATCTTGGTGGACCTGGTGGGGGACTGGTTGAACTAGCATCTTCTTCTTTTATTCTAAGCGGACTAAAACTAATCCTAGGTGAATCGCTAGAACTATGCGGCGATTTATTACTACTACTCGCGGGACTAAATACGTCCTCATCCTCACTGGCTTGATGGTGGTATCCATCAAAACGAAACACCTCCGATAAGTGTTTTGTTGATTTCAAGGCACGTTGGTCTACGTCGTTATTGTTATTGTTGAGATGATGCATATTGTTGTTGACATAACTAGGGGCACTGTTCGTTGCCGTTGTACCGGACGGTGTAGAATTGGTACCTGTTAGTTTATCCAGTACTTGGCTGAGGCGTTTTCGCTTGCGCTGCTTGGCAACGGGCCGATTGTGGTTTGCTACAAATGGATGATTGTTGTTGCTGTGCGTTTTGTCGAGATCGAGATGTGCTGAGGAGGGCTCGACTGCTGTCTCGGCCATCGTCATGGGCGCGTGGCGGCTGCGGGCCGCGGAACCCTCTCGGGATGTTTTCTACCGCTACTGATAACTGCAGTAGGCCTTTGAAGCCGACATTTATGAAGCGCTTATGAATCCATTTCGCATAATGAGCGCATTCTCAAGTTGGATTAAGTTTCATGCAATGTCTGAAACAATAAAAATATAAATATTATTTTAATTAAAAAGAAGATAAGTTTGAGCATATATTTCCTAGGTAGGGAAACGTACCAAAAATGAATTCCGTGTGTAAATACAAATCGTCAACAAGTCGGTATACAGACTCCAATAAATGGACGTGATTAATCTGAATGCTGTGGACATTAAAATGTCTTTTAAGATTCATGCTGTGGTGAGATAAAAGACAAGGCAGAAGAAGAAATATAGTAGTGAGAGTGCGTTGTTAACGAACCACGCGGGTAATGAGCGCAGCTCACCACGATGCTGGTGCAAGCGCATTTCTTACGCGGTGGCGGTCACCATTATCATTAGGTCTTCCGATGATGATGGCCGCAGTAAACACTACGCAGTGTAGTGACCGCATACGAGAAGCGTTCTCACAATATTAAACTGAATTATTTTTTACCAATTAGCTTACATCAAATTAGAGACTACATCAATACTTGTACATGATAGAATAAAACAACCTATAGCCTATAGCATGACCTGCATATTTCAAATAATTATACTCAGTTAAGAGTAATAAATTTAAGCTAGATGAATTGCAAGTATTGACTCATTTGATTATTGGATATACGATTGTGAAATCACAGACGAATTTCTGCAGATTACTAGAATTTTTCAAAAATACTTCACAGGCTTCGGCAGAAACAACCACTTCTCATAAAATACTACAAATAAGCAATATGATGAGCCGCAGACTGAACTCTGCAACTGGTTCCAATTACAGAACTTTTATCATATATTGAACGAAAGAAGTGGATATTAATAAAAAAGTCTCCGCTAAAATTTGCACTTTTTTTGTTATTTAAATAAGACTATAATTTAGTATTACCACAGCTAATTACCAAATTTATACTAATTCGACTTTAATGCGAATTTCGAACGAACGATCTAAAATTCTTTAATTAACACTGGCAGACACTATGGTAGTTTATATTGATAAATCTTAAAGTAACGAATCTTGGATAAAAAATGTAATACGATGGTCCAAGTGCGTATATATATATGGCATTAAAGGTATTGGTGGAATTCGGCGGAAAGTGAAAAAAATTTTGGAGATTCATTTTCTAATCAGCCAACATTTTCAAGAGCATTAGAGATATCTTCAAACACACACATACACATATGTATGTAAGTTAAAAAATTATAAATTATGTGCATAAATATTCTAGCTCTTGGATAAGAATTTATTACAAAGTAAGATCAAATCGGTGTTAGAAGACGGGCATCATAACCTCCCAAAGAGACGTTAAAGTATTGCCCGGCCAATTAGTGGTCTTAAAAGAAGAAGCACGGAATAGCTTAAAAATTGAGCAATGGTATAATGTATTATTTCCTGCGTTGAGGCGACGTAATCGTACGCAGTAAATATTTTTGTAAACGTCAGTCGGTGAAAATTGACCGATGCATGAACGAGCTATCGCGGTCAGTGGAAGAATTCTTTTTATAAGGGTGAGCTAAGGGCTAAGAGCTATTATCTTCACACTAGAAGTGAGCCTGATTGGTGACACTAATGGTTAAGAATAACTTTGGTCATTGATAAGTAGTTTCTGAAATCGGATTTGAAGCCACTGTTCACAAGTCAATGTATGAAATCGTATGTGTTGAGAAATACTGAAGAATTTCCCCTTAATAATTTTTTTTACAAGCCATATAAAACAAAACAATATATTGTAATATCATCGGTCACATTTCGCTGAATGGGGCGTATATGAATAGGATATGAAGGAGAAACAACTGAATTCCATCGACGCACAATTCACCGAATATAATTGTACTTCTTCAAACAGCAGCCGGTACTGTATGTTGTGGTATATCAGTATGGCAAATCGTCTACCACGATTGAAATAAAAAAGTAATACAAGAACTGTGATTGAACTACGAGTTTAACTTACAATATACAGGATGTATAGAGGATTACAACAACCATTTAATATGTTCTTAAGAATCATTATATGATTTTGTGTTCTTGGTGTTGTAGAATTTTTTCAGACTTCAGTAACATTAATGATAACTTAACTTAATGGTGGATTTACTAACGATAATCATACAGATTCTTCTTTATGCAAGCTTTAATGATCAGTGGCATGTATTTTATATAGGTTAATTCTTAATAAATTCTAACTGAAATAATAAGAGATTTCCTTCATTTATTGCTTAGAAATTCGAGTAAAATTTGCTAAGTCAGTCTCTCCTTGTCTTGTATAGCGAGTTGTAAAGCTTTAAATCGATTGCAACAAAATATTGCGAATTGGGATTTTTAACACGCCACAATTTAACAATACTCTTATTCAAAATAAACTACATACTAGATTTAAAAAAAAAAAATTTTAAACTTTAACTTGCCTATATTCTAAATGTATTGTATAGTTATTTAATGCGCCAAGAAAAAAGTACATATATAACCGTTGTAATTTAATTTTATGAATTTAGAAGTATTTTTATGAAAAGGGGTCAGTGACTTTCACGTGACTGGCAAAAGAGGTTCATGCAACAAAAAAGGTTAAAAGCCAGTAAATGTTATAATAATATATTGAACTATTATAAACATAACTATTTTTAACTATTCTTCTTTTGAACGATTCAGCAAAACTAATTGAATGAGAGCTTTAATTTTTTTTAAAAACACTACGGAACAATAGAAATCATAACATAGAATATCACCCAAATACCGTAACAAGCATTAAGTAGCTAGATGTACACTTCAAGCGCTATGCGTCCATCTTCAGTAGCACAATATGAAGAAGATATGCGCATTGTGCTACTGAATATGGGCGCATAGCGCTTGAAATGTACATCTACCTACTTAATGCTTGTTACGGTATTTGGGTGATATTCTATATTACAATTTAACACCGTAGTGATCATTTTAAAAATAGAAATCATGTTTATTGAAAATCAATTTATTCATTTTGATTGAATATATGACCAATTTATAAATATTTTCACTACAGAAGGCACGAATAGTGTAAATGTTTGATACATACATTCAATGTAAATTAAATTACATTTTTGTCTATATGGTGGAGTCATAAATATTTAATAATTTAAACATCGCCTTTGTGCATTTTAGATATATTTCGCCATGATTTTGTAAATTATTTGGAATAAATTACATTCGTAAATATTTACGCCCCACGTTAGTTAAAGAGTCCGCAATCCTAAAGATTGGTTGGAAACAGCACGCCATGCCGATCTATCCTGAGCTAATCCCTTCATCTCCCTATAGCTATTCATCTCAACGTCTTCAACTATCTGACTCACATACTCCAATTTAGGCCTACCTACCCCTCTCTTTCCCTCCACTCTACCTTCTATGATCAATTGCATAATCCCCCCATGCCTAAGAATATGCCCTACTAATCTGTCTCTCCTACGCTGTAACACTCTCCAAATACTTCTCTTCTCCCCTACCAACTCTAGTACATCTTCATTTGTTACTTTATCTTCTCAACCAATCCTCATCATCCTCCTATAACACCACATTTCGAATGCTTGTAATCTACGCTTCTCTTCCTTTCCTATAGTCCACGCCTCACACCCGTACAGTGCTACACTCCAAACATATACCTTCAGTAATCTTTTTCTAATACCCAAGTCAATATTTGATCTTAAAATCTGTTCCTTTTCTACGAATGCCTTCCTACCCTGTGCTATCCTACACTTTATATCTACCTTGCTTCGATTATCTTTTGTGATTCTACTGCCTAAATAACAAAAATCTGACACTTCTTCGATTCTATTATGTCCTATTGTGATCCTCATTTTTCTACTGCATTCCTTTTTGCCACACCTCATCACTTTAGTTTTACCTATATTTATTTTCATGTTAAAATCCCTAGTCAATACTGCCTACATACCATTCAATACCCTTTCTAAATTCTTTTCGCTTTCTTCCAATATAGCTATATCGTCGGCGAATCTCAACATATATATTTTCTCTCCCTGTACATTCACACCTACACTATACTGTTCTTTTACTTTGTTTATTGCATCTTCTATATATAGATTAAATAATAACGGTGAAAGTGTACATCCCTGCCGAACTCCCTTCCCTATTTTTGCTACCTCTTCTTCCCCCTCAATTCTAACTAAGGCAGTTTGGTGTTTATATAAATTAAAAATTATTCTCCTATCCTTATAATCTATACCCGTTTCTTTTAAAATTCTAAACATTATGTCCCAATCTACATTATCAAATGCCTTTTCTAAATCTACAAAAGCTATGCAAGTTACCTTTCCTACCCTCTTTCTTTTTTCTACTACCGTTCTTAGTGCTAGAATCGCCTCCCTCGTCCCTCTGTTTTTCCTAAAACCAAACTGATCTTCTCCTAGCCTTTCCTCTACTTTATTTTCTAATCTCCTATAAATAATCTTTAGCAATATCTTCGATGCATGTGATAGTAGACTAATGGTCCTATAGTTCTCACACAAATTAGCTCCTATTTTCTTCGGCATTGTTACTATTCTACTACGCTGAAAATCCTGTGGTACTTCTCCCTTCTCATATATTTTACAAACTAACCTGTATAATCGCTCCTGCATTTTTCCCCCTGCGTGTTTTATTAATTCGGCTGGTATCATATCAATCCCCGCTGCTTTGTTATTCCGTAAATCATTTAATGCTCTATGAAACTCTGACCTAAGTATGCTAGGACCTAAGTATTGTTTTATTATATAATAGGGTATGTCTAACTGCAATTAAAAAAAAAATTTTGGTAAACATGTACCCAATTTAATTCATGAGCGAGAATGACTCGGTATATCCACCTCATATGTTCTAGTACTACAAATTATATATATATATATATATATACGCACTCTATCCAGCATCTTCCTTTGCGCGGAGGAATCTAGTCAAGTGTATAATATATTCTTCGGAGGATGGACGCGACCTTGATGTATGGTTTTCTATTACGCACGCGGTCAATTTGAAGTGCACACGCATTTCATCTTCAATATCCTCTTCTACTCTATGGCGTCGCCTTCACATCTCGTATTGTGCACCTGATCAAGAAACTCATCTTTCAATACCTGAATCATCTTCTTTCTTAGTGTATGAGATCATATAGGAGATGGGATGTGATGAGTACACCCGCGCGCGCTTAAGGCAGTGGTGTCGAAAACAGAAGCAGCAAAGAAAAAGTTGATATTCGGTGCCATAACGAACCCATTTTGTGGGTGCCGATTTTCCTTACAAAACCATAAGTTATCATTTTAATCATGACTATCGCGAAAACGATTTTTTACTTTCTCACATTCTAGTTTGTTTATATAGGATTAAGTTGTGACCATTTTTTTTTATAAATATTAGTTTAAAAATAAGAACTGGGGGTGTATTATATAGAATCATAAAAATTCAATTTTTGCAAATAATTAGTACATCTGGGGAAAATGTAAAAACCTACGAGAATATGGTTGCACATTTTTTATAGATGAGAACAGCTGATATAAAAATATATATAAATAGTTATATAAAAACGTTTAATATACATAAATTTGTGATTTTTATCTTAAATAATTCTTGAAATATTTATTAAATATTAAAAAAAAAACGTGCATTAAAGAACGAATAAACCGCATCGCGTTATCTTGTCACTGAATAAAGTACTATTAAAACGATTCATTTAAAGAAAGCAATAAAAAATAACAGAATTTATCGTATGACAATTTATTGGCAAAATTGTAAAAAATAGCGGAGGAAACTTTAGAATAGTTTACTATAGTATAGAATATCACCCAAATACCAAATAAATTAAAATAGTTTACTATAATGAAAGTGGTTTCGTTTTTAAAAAACAAGTGGTTTCGTTTTAAAAACCAAATTGGTTTTGAGTTCTCTTCATTTCAATTTATATTTCTAATTTTAAGGGAAAATATAGTATGTGGATAACACGTGTTGCAATTTATTACTTGCATTCTAATATTGGAGGGAAAATATGAGCTTATAAATTTTACTTAACTAGTCAATTTACTTTTTTTCAGTTTATTTTATCACCTTTCATTAAAAATATATATTGCAGCTTATTTTATGATTTTTGCAGCTTATTGCAGCTTACCTCTATATTATATGGTTAATTTACAAAAGAAATATTATTCAAATAAAATTCCTAGTTACTAAAAATAAAATAAATAAATAAATAAAAATAAAAAATCGTTTTTGTAATTTCACTTAAGGTGTCCGTACCGCCAATATATTGAATACTTTCAAAAATAGAAAAGTACCCTTTAAATCATAGTTTTTGTAAATATGTTTTGTTAACGTGCTTATAATAATTTTGGAAAAGTTTTTATGAAAGGATAAAATTATTAGTTGAAAAAGTTAAAATAACTTTTAATAATTTTAATTAATAACTTTTTGTTGTCTTAATTAACTATTAAGAGAACATTCATTTCTGGCACAAATAGTGCGGTTTATAAGAAAATGAGTAAATTCTCAGATACTGTTAATATTGGACCGATGTTCTTTAAGTAACACATTAAAATGGTTTGATTGAACTTTTTCATTAGTCACAATCTAAATGGAATATATATGCAGAAGAAGTAGCGGACTTGAAACATTTAATTATAATATCGGAGTTGCGATAATACTATCTAAATTACACACGTTTGGTAAAACGTAAACAATGTACCGTTCCAGAAAGTAGAGGAATGATGTATAAAACTATTTCATCTTCACTGCATAACTACAATATCTTCTGCCTTATATCACAATTTTATATACTTTGGTAAGGGTAGGTTTTGGACATCAAACAAGCAAAATATTACTCGGTGAATGAAACTATATTAGAATTCTTATGAAGGTTAAATTCTAACAATTTTCTTTTATATGTATGTGTAATGATCCGGTATATATTTTCCTATACCTATATTCTTAAAGTAAGCAGTCCCTTATTTAGAATTATACAGTTCCTTTTTAATATTTATTTCAATGTCATCCTTTACAATCTCCAGTACATTTAAAATTCTTTTCCATTCATATTTTTGCACCTTCCACCGTAAATTCCATAATAATTCGCATTCGATACCCTTGTACGTGTTACCTTTTTATTTAACTGTACAAACATTCTGCTTTTTAACCTACAGATTCCTCGAAGTCATATTTATTCATCTATATCTTCGACGCTTTAAGTTTTACCTATCTCATAAACCAATCACTTTTATACTTTTATTATTTTACGCCCGCACTATATTCCGCTTAAGAAATATCCATTTGCCGCGTCCTTTCTTATTCTTTTGCCAAATACTCGAACCCTCATAAACCCAACTAAAATCTTCTCTCATTGGTATCCCTTCAAAAACCTCCCTCCCAACCTATAATTTAGCTAATATTATAAATATAGGGACCTAGGATAATTAACACCAATTCGACAACGAAATTCAACATACAACATTCAACAATTCTACATCAAATTCTACAACGATCATTTCCCAATCAACAATCAACAAACAAATTCAATATTCAACTTAAACATCCAACATTATAATAAACAAATCAATAACGAGCACTCGGGCAGTCATTACAATAATACATAACACCAGACCTCAACATCAAGTCATCATAGAAGTCATCAGTTAAAATGGCCTTTTTTTTTTGGTTATTTGACTAATATTTTGAGTAAGCTTCTGAGAATGTAGATGAACATTTGCTAAAAATCAATTGAGCAATAGGGAGCTGAAAATGGATCATCTATTAGTAACTCATCGAATCATACAAAACAATACGCTGTAGCTGGATGTATAGAATATTTATTGTTTGAGGTTGAGTTGGATGTTGCAGCCGTATTTGCTGCTGTTGTCTGAAGACGCCCGCAGCTTCTGATGGGATTCTGCAGCACTCTGGTGGAACCCTTTAGCCAGCGTGTCGTTAGTACTACAATATATTATAGTCCTCACAATGAGTTGTAGATGTGCTCTATATTAGCACCAGGAGAATGTAGAAAGGTACTTCAATATACGAAAGAATTTCAATTTTGAAAATGATGATGAACATACGTAAGGTTGTATGAACAAATAACGAATGTCTTATTATCAAAATCTTGCTAGACTGCAATCTAGCAGTTGGAAGGTGTTGAACTAAGCCAGCCGTCGATTATATAATTTAAATATCTTCAATAATTTCTCCAACGAACTTTTTTTAGATTGATGTGAAGAAACCTTCAATCGTCGCTGTTTTGGTCAATATCCTTATCAGAGCTTACATTATCTTTAAAATATTTTTTAGAATAAGAATTAAAAAATTAAAAATTAAACATAAGAATTTAGTTACATCTTTAATATTTAAGCTGCTATAAGTTCTTGTCACATCAGACAAATATTAAAATATAGTTCAGAGAACATACGACTAAAAATTAAGGAAGATTTGAACTTTAAAATTTCATAATATAGAATATCACCCAAATACCGTAACAAGCATTAAGTAGCTAGATGTACATTTCAAGCGCTATGCGCCCATCTTCAGTAGCACAAGATAAGACTAAATAAAATACCTAAAATAAGATGAGCGCATAGCGCTTGAAATGTACATCTAGCTACTTAATGCTCGTTACGGTATTTGGGTGATATTCTATATTATAATTTAACACCGTAGTGATAATTTTTAAAATATTAATTTCATGTTTGCAAAATCTAACAAAAAAAAAATTGGAGGTTCCCATATATACGGAGCGTTCGGTTTATATGAGAAATATAATTTCCGTTCAGCGTGCCATCAAAAATCCTGTAGAAGAATTCGTTTTACGCAATTTGTAGAATCATTTAACACCACGAAAGAGAATATGTCGTATATCGAGGAAAGGGCGATACTTTTACACGAAGTGCTGAGATCCAACAAGATTTTACGACGGCAATGTAAGGAATATTCTCTGGACTGCTTCTATATTTCTGCAGCAGAGTGCAGATGTCGATAATTTAGCACTGTCTGCATTTCGTGCTGCATCATATTTTGTTAATCCGCTATACAAGGTGTTTTTTTCTTCTTCTAACTATTCAACTGTGCCACTGTTGAATTTTGTTGGAACACTTGTTTCATAAGACGCGAATTTGTAAGCGGTAGTACTGGACTAAATACTTCTTCACTAGTGTATAGATATAATACAATTGTATATAATAATATGGCGAATTGACCGATATTTGGTACAGCCAATATATTGTTTGCGGTTGATCAAATTATTCGATAAAGCGATGCATGAAAGATATTCTTAATTAAAGATTGATAACAGATTACGATTTACTTGGTAAATAAATTAAATCTAGATACGTAACAATCAAATCGGTTGAATAAATAAACTAATAAAAGTAACAGGATTATTAAAGAAAACAAAAGATAATTGCGTAATTTGCAATTGTACGCTGAAAGCGTAACTTGAATATTAGATAGAAGATTACAAACAAAAATAGTATTTGCACAATTATTTTGGAAGATTTAGTAAAATCCAATAGATGTCATACAAAATGTAATAACGCTAAATGTTAAGATTATTTACGAACCAGAACAAATAGTCTACTTTGGCGGCAAATTTGATTTAGCTGATCATATGTGCATATGAACTACTTTGATGTAGGCGAGGACTTTTATATACTTTAGTCGTAAAAAAATGTACGATAGAAATTGGTGTTAGAAGCAAAAAAAAAAAACCCCACAAAATACGGCATTAAACTTAAAACCTCGCAGAATTGAAGATTCAACATTTCCCATAGCATTACATATGCTCACAGCGGGATAGTTTTAATTCTATTTCGCTAAAACCATTTCCTGAACATAACGTATACTTATATAGTAAAAACCTATTGAATTGAACGTAGGGGATCTACGTGTATAAATCACAGGGTATAGTTGTGGGCGGTGTGCAAGTATACTGCGAAGACTTCGCTGACGTGTACGCGGGGATACTCTTCGCTATAACTCATTATACAATACATATTATGTTGGGCCTTTATCCTGGTCTCGTCGGCGCCCCGGCGTTTTGTATACGACCGCGTCTTATTAGTATACTACAGCACGATATATTCTAACTCTTGTGAACGAAAATCGTAGTTTTGCGCAACGTGTGATAGAAAATCGCGGTGTTTTTGAACTGTGTAGCATTTTTATTATTTTTTTTGTCTATTGCTACTTTATGTGCTACTACGCTAAATGAATTTATTTGATATATCGATCGAGGAGGTATAAAATTGTATAGAATAGATAAAGTGGCTAGATGCGCATTTCGAAGGCTATGCCCCCATCTTCAGTAGCACAAGATAAAAACGAAATAAAATACCTCTGTCACGAATCGTGACAGAAGTATATTAAATTTATATACTATTAAATAAATAAGTCAACATGACAGACGTATTTCAAAAAATAGCATACAATATGACCTATAAGTCTTTTAATTAAAACAATATAAATTAATAATTAACGAAACTAGCAATTAACAAAAATAAACATTGGTTTGTCAAACTTAAAATAATCAAAAATACAAAAAATAAAAATAAATTTAAAAATAGTTCTTATTAAAAAAAATAAATAGACAAGATGAAATTGGGCCCGAATCTAAATTCATTAAATTTGATTTAGATTTATGCATGTATATACTTTCATTTAAGCATTTATAATTCGGAATAATTCAAAACACTTTTAAGCAATTTAAGTGAACTAATTTGAATAGGATGACCTGAGTTAGTCAAAAATATGCTCGGCTACAGCACTTTTATCTTTTCTATTTAATCTGAAATGTGCTAAATGCTCCTTAAATCTAATTTCAATTGGTCTTCGTATTTGTCCTTTAGGACAACTATATTTTAGGACAACTATATTTGATCAATACCATATTTTTTAGGACTATAGGACTATTTTTTAGGACTATTTTTTAGGACTAGAGGACTATTTTTTAGGACTATTTTTTAGAACTATAGGACTATTTTTAGGACTATAGGACTATTTTTTAGAACTATACTTTAGGACAATTATATTATATCAATACCCTATTTTTTAGGACTATAGGACTATTTTTTAGGACTATTTTTTAGAACTATAGGACTATTTTTTAGGACTAGAGGACTATTTTTTAGAACTATACTTTAGGACAACTATATTTGATCAATACCATATTTCTTAGGACTATAAGACTATTTTTAGAACTATTTCTTAGAACTATAGGATTATTTTTAGGACTATAGGACTATTTTTTAGAACTATACTTTAGGACAACTATATTTGATCAATACCATATTTTTTATTGAAATCAATCAAATCTTTGAGATTTTCTAGAAAATTAGCAAGACTATTTGAAGTATTATATGTTACTTTAAAATTATATTTATTTAAAATACAATATGAACCAGTGTTTCCCAACGTGGGCCCCACGCCCCACAGGGGGGCAATTTGATTGTTAAGGGGGGCAATTCGAAAATGGACTCGTCCAGAGTTTAAGTTAACCGTATGGCGAGTCTCAGTCGCTACTCGAGTTGAATAAACGTCCATTATAGGTAACTTCTGTCCGCCATGTTCGTTTCATTAAATTTTTCATTAAAATTATTTCGTACTTGAATTTCAATTCTCCATTATATTTTTTGAAAAATTACTTACTGTGTTTCCTGCACAATTTCCTCGAGATTTCTTCCTAAAACCAATCATTTAAGTTTCTTCAGTGAACAAATCAATTTTTGAATATTAACAATTATGTATATGTTACATAGGGGACATAAGAATTTTTGAAGGCTTAGGTGGGCTATGGCATAAAAAAGGTTGGGAAACACTGATCTGAACCATAATAATACTATCTATTATTTAACACCGTAGTGATAATTATTAAAAAGGTATAAACATAAAAATTAGCATTCGCAAATTTTAATTTAAACTTTATTTTACATCTACATAACGCAGTTGGGAAATAAAGGATAATTGAAATGTTCACCCTTTATGCAGAAATTTGTTTTTAAATATTGCCATCTCAAGTTATTGTTATTGTTTTAGATTGATGTATAGCTAATAAAATAATCAATTTTCCTTTATTTTTCTACAATTTGTTGTTAGTTTTCCAAATTTATGATAGATTGACTTATAAATTGACTTTTCGTTTATTAATTGTAGCACATATAAATTTTTTTCTCAGCTAAGTAAGCGTCGAAAATACAATTGTGTAACTTAAAATATATTATAATGTATCAATCATGAGCCATTATTTTTAAGTGGAACAAAAGCTGAGTATCACGATATCGTGATATTTTAAAGAAGTGCAAAATAAAAAAAATAAAATGGGATCATTAAAAAATAACCTAAATCAGTATTGTATATTTATAGCTTTTTTTTTTAAGTAACATTGAAAGAAAAATAAATAATAGTCAAATAATGCATTTTAGACTTTTTACATTAAAAATTTTAGGGTGAAATGAAAAAATAATAATTTCATATAAAAATGATCGAATACGAGAAAAGAATTTACACAAATATGTCTCTTATGGGATATATTTTGTATTTTTGTTTATTTAATCAAAAAAGCCGACAAAGAAACTGTACAGAAAATTAGTTAATATGATGGACTCACCTCAAACTGATAAATAATAAGATAAATAAAAATAATGAGAAAATTAATAATTCCGAGAGTCTTATCCTTTACCTACTTCTTTAGTTATAACAGCAAAGTTTTGGCGTACGTGTCAATTAAATAAGAAAAATGAAAAATAAGAAGAATAAAATAAGAAAAATGAACGTGTCAATTAAACAAGTATTTCAAATGGCGTTACAATTATTTCAGACAATTTTCACATAAATCAACTTTTAATACTAAATATATTTGATATTAGAATATTTTACACGTGATAATATTTTAATCATTTTAATAAAGTCTAGAAGATACCTGAAAATTCTAGTCACTTGAAATAATTATTTAATTGGTGCGTCCATTTAATTTTTGGTTATTTTACGTTTGACAAACCAATTTGTATTGTTGTTACTTGTTAGTTTCGTTAATTATCAACTTATATTGTTTTAAAAGGTTTATAGGTCATATTATATGCCATTTTTTAAATACTTCTGTCATGTTGACTTATTTATTTAATAGTATATCAATCACGATCAATCGTGACAGAGGTATTTTATTTCGTTTTCATCTTGTGCTACTGAAGATGGGGGCATAGCCTTCGAAATGCGCATCTAGCGACTTAATGCTTTATGTTGGGTGATATTCTATACTATTATTGAACACCGTAGTGATATTTTTTAAAAAGGATCTCTATCGTTCCGATAAAAAAAAATCGACTATACATAGTGGTAGCTTAAGAACTTCACTGAGTTTCTTATGCCGGCACAATATCCCATACGAGCTACATGTTCATTATCGACATAATGTTCGTTCTAAAAGTCGACAGTTTATTGAAATTAGTTTTTGGTTCGTTGTATATTTAACAAAATTTCGGACCACACACACGTGAGCTTGCCAATTTAATCAAATTGTTTCTCATCGCAGATCTAATATATTATTTTGTTAATCATATTAACATTAACTTATTGTGGTATACAATTTTCTGATTGAATTTAAAACCACTAAATTAACAGCGGAATACTCGCGATATCAACAAGTTGTTATCTTCGAGATTTATCTTTATTACGAATTAAATTCGGTCATCATTAAGACAAATGAGTGATAAATGAGTGAAGTGTTAATTAGCGATTTTAATGAAATTTTTGTTTCAACCATCATCATTCATACATATGGAGATTTATGACATTTTCCAAAGGTGTTCATATAATTTTCCGATTTTTTTTTTTCGGTGCATTTAAAAATGATTTTCAACATAACTAAATCTTATTATACAAATTTTATTTAAAAAAATTGTATTATATATTATAATACGTTTTAATAGAAATCTCGGATAATAACAGACGTTCAATGTTTGACTAATTGTATCGATTTTAGCGGTTTCTTCTTCTTAGTTAAAGAGTCCGCAATCCTAAAGATTGGTTGGAAACAGCACGCCATGCCGATCTATCCTGAGCTAATCCCTTCATCTCCCTATGGCTATTCATCTCAACGTCTTCAACTATATGACTCACATACTCCAATCTAGGCCTACCTACCCATCTCTTTCCCTCCACTCTACCTTCTATGATCAATTGCATAATCCCCCCATGCCTAAGAATATGCCCTACTAATCTGTCTCTCCTACGCTGTAACACTCTCCAAATACTTCTCTTCTCCCCTACTAACTCTAGTACAGCTTCATTTGTTACTTTATCTTCCCAACCAATCCTCATCATCCTCCTATAACACCACATTTCGAATGCTTGTAATCTACGCTTCTCTTCCTTTCCTATAGTCCACGCCTCACATCCGTACAGTGCTACACTCCAAACATATAGCTTCAGTAATCTTTTTCTAATACCCAAGTCAATATTTGATCTTAAAATCTGTTCTTTTTCTACGAATGCCTTCCTACCCTGTGCTATCCTACACTTTATATCTACCTTGCTTCGATTATCTTTTGTGATTCTACTGCCTAAATAACAAAAATCTGACACTTCTTCGATTCTATTATCTCCTATTGTGATCCTCATTTTTCTACTGCATTCCTTTTTGTCACACCTCATCACTTTAGTTTTACCTATATTTATTTTCATGTTAAAATCCCTAGTCAATACTGCCTGCATACCATTCAATACCCTTTCTAAATTCTTTTCGCTTTCTTCCAATTTAGCTATATCGTCGGCGAATCTCAACATATATATTTTCTCTCCCTGTACATTCACACCTACACTATACTCTTCTTTTACTTTGTTTATTGCATCTTCTATATATAGATTAAATAATAACGGTGAAAGTGTACATCCCTGCCGAACTCCCTTCCTTATTTTTGCTACCTCTTCTTCCCCCTCAATTCTAACTAAGGCAGTTTGGTGTTTATATAAATTAAAAATTATTCTCCTATCCTTATAATCTATACCCGTTTCTTTTAAAATTCTAAACATTATGTCCCAATCTACATTGTCAAATGCCTTTTCTAAGTCTACAAAAGCTATGCAAGTTACCTTTCCTACCCTCTTTTTTTTTTCTACTACCGTTCTTAGTGCTAGAATCGCCTCTCTCGTCCCTCTGCTTTTCCTAAAACCAAACTGATCTTCTCCTAGCCTTTCCTCTACTTTATTTTCTAATCTCCTATAAATAATCTTTAACAATATCTTCGATGCATGTGATAGTAGGCTAATGGTCCTATAGTTCTCACACAAATTAGCTCCTATTTTCTTCGGCATTGTTACTATTCTACTACGCTGAAAATCCTCTGGTACTTCTCCCTTCTCATATATTTTACAAACTAACCTGTATAATCGCTCCTGCATTTTTTCCCCTGCGTGTTTTATTAATTCGGCTGGTATCATATCAATCCCCGCTGCTTTGTTATTCCGTAAATCATTTAATGCTCTATGAAACTCTGACCTAAGTATGCTAGGACCTAAGTCATCCTCATCTATCTGTTCCACACTTTCTAGCTCCTCCATGTCCTGCCTACCTTTATATAAATCTTCAAGATACTCCTTCCATCTTCTAGCTTTTTCCTTATTTTCTGTGAGTTCCTTACCCTGCTTATCACATATAATGTTACCCTTTGGTTTTACTTTAGAAAAATGTGACTTAATTTTCCTGTAGCCCAAATCTACTTTACCTCTTCTCATATCCTCCTCAATATCCTCACAATTTCCTTTTATCCACTCTTCTTTCGCTAGCTTGCATTTCCTATTAATTAAGTTCCTTAGTTCCTTATATTTTTTCTGTCCTGCTTCTGTGTTTCCAATTTTAATTTTCCTTCTTGCTTCTATCATTTCAACTATTTCTTCCGTGATCCATTCCCTCCTACCTGCCCTTTTCTTTGTGCCTAATACTTCATTTGCTGCTGTAGTTAACCCATTTCTGATTTCCCTCCATTCGCAATCTATGTCATTCCTAGATGTTCCATTAGCCATGATTTCTACTTTCTGCTTGTACTTTTCACATACATCAGCTAATTTTAACCTATCGACATCTACTCTGACCTGTTTAGACTTCTGTAATTTCTTGAATTTGACCTCTGAGTCCAGGACTACTAAATTATGGTCACTATCAAATTCTTCTTCTTAATATAAAAAAATATATATTGAAGTTGCATCTCATAATCATACCAATTTAACGGCATCAGTCGTAGTAAACTCAATAATATTGCCACCTACTGGTATGTCTTCTTCTTCGCCGAAATGTCAAGAATTAACCCAATTATGTCGCATAGAATTACGACCCACCACATATAATACTCATACCACGACATGGTTATTATCGTCGAGATTTCGGTCTTTTGTGTATCCGCCATGGTCTGGTCCGGTGTGTACGTTCGCCTGGTTCTGCTTTCACTCTTTCCTAACCTCGTAGCGTGTGTGTGAGTGAAGTAATTAATGTTATTAAAGCGAACGAGCGTGTAAGGTGTCAGCCACTGTTTGCATTTGCTACCAACTTCCAACTTGCTAGTTAGAATAATGGAAATGTAGTTAACAAATAATTCTCGACTCGAAACAGTAAGTAAACTAGAATTTTTACAATGTTCAATTAAAGTTTACTGCAGATTATAAAAAATTACATCGATTTTGCCATATCAAGTATTCTCATTAACTTCTACGCCAAATACATTTTTTTTATGTGAATTTTTTTGTAAGGAAGCTTTTACGCTGCAATCTAAAAAAAAAAATGCAGAAAGACGAAAAAATCCAAATCTATCGATTTACCACTGACATGTTTAAATTTGACTACTTCGCTAAAATCAGAGCAAAAAGATCGACTGGAAGAAATTCAATTACACAACTCTAGATGACCCCAAAATTACCTACTTGTTAATATCGATCATATTTTTTAAATAACCCTTCACACCATCGTGCAAGGAATTAGGAATGTTATAAGATCATTTCCTTGTGTTTTATCAACACAAGGGTAATTAGCGACCGTTTGCCAGAATGCAGCGATGCAATGTACGCCAAAGGATAAATATCGGATGTGGTCTGTTGAATAATCGTTGTAAATGACTAGAAGTTATATATTCAAACGTGAAATGGAACATAACATTCAAAGGCAGAATAATATTGAATGTAACTCGACAAAATTGTTCGATACTTCCGTGCAATTCTTGCAGAATTTTATTTGAAGCTGTACAGGGTAACGCTCAATTAAAAAGGTATGGTAAATGTAGATAATTCTTAGAAAATAATTATTAAATCTATAAGAATTTTTATAGAAAGCATTTCATTTATGATTTTATCCAGTTCACTGGGCAGTAAATAATAATGATGAATATTGAATTTTATATATCGAATTACGTGGTAATAAAGCATCGTACGAGCATGAAATTTTACGTAGTGATAGAAAAAATGATATACAAATCGAAATACAAGAATAAGCTAGATACGTTTTTAATCCTCCCCGATTTATTAAGGAAACGATGTTAAAAATTTAAATCAAAATATGCGAGAATAGTAAATTCCTATAAACATGGGATCAGGTAGAAGAAACCGAAAATGTATTTGGTCAAATTCCTACAAACGCCTGTTGTCCATCGAATTCCTCTTGCACATGTAACTTTGTTTCCTCATGGGGTGATCGTGCAATAAAATGCAGGCTTCTGCATTCTGAATTTCTGTACTTTCACCAACTGGGTCATTGTTAATTGGGTAATTGTCACGATCGTTAAATATATGGGAACCTATATCTATGTCTTCTTCAATGTTTGATTTCACTGTTTTATATCTATGTCTTTTTCTTCAATGTTTGATTTCAATTGGAAATATTTCTTTTGAATATCAGTAGCTATGGGATTAAGGAGCGTATTTTCTTGGAGACCGCACCTTATAGTAATTTACATGTACCTTTGTAGGAATTTGGCTATCATGAACGCGACTACCTGAAAATTATAGGAATATATATACACCCAAAATATATACTGGCAATAACGTCTCATACTTAAATTTTCTTCATCACATAAACTTGTTTATTTGACTTGGACATAGTTTAGAATACAAATAATAAATGAAGCCCAGTCTCGTAAAACTTTAGTCATTAAGTGACATGGGGTATTACAACTTCATCTCAGTCGGTATTGGCGACACATGATTTGGTGAGGATTATAGGAAAAAAACCCACAACAACAACATACATCGTCCTGTATAAGAGCAACAAAAGGCACATGTTTATGGACACCGTACACCTTATACAATGTAAGTATAATGCGGGCTGGTCAATAGTCGAGTTATGTTGCCTTTCGAACGTACAACCCCCACAACAATATCATAAAATAAACACATACTGTTCTAAATTTGATTAGTGTTTGTGAATGTATGTACTTCAACCAGTGTTAGAAATTGATTATGTATATAAATACGCTTATTTCTTGCAGCGATGCCTTCTGGATCGATATATTAATAAGCAAAAATTCCTTCAATGATCGTAATTGCTATTGACCAATTTGCTGTAAATGTGTGCAGTGTATATTCCTTGCCACGTCTAATGGTTTTTTTTAGACTGTTTTGGTATTTTTATAAATATGTTGTATTTACACTTCAATAATTTTTTTGAAGGATGTTTACCTGCTTACATTTTCAATTTTTGATTTACTTTGAAACTTCGGGAGTATTCAAATATTTAAGCCACAGTATAATTTGTAGTCGAGTTGACTTATTCTTGTACAAATCATTCCGACAAAAACTACAACCAAAATTCTTACACACATAAATTTGTGTGTAATAAAATATAAAACTTTTAAAAATTTCATCTTAATATACTAATTTTAATGGATTAAAAGGGCGGCGATTTATTTTATTTTTAAATTGCACTTAATAAATTCGATTTTCGCAATACAAGCAAATTTACAGTTTACACAATACCGAATCAAGCCTCATAAAAGCAATATTGTTTTTTATTGCAATCATTTAAAAAATTCAAATGCATTATTTGTTTGATTGCTTCCCAGGTGAAGCCTTAGCCATCGAAATGTACCTCTTCGAGTGAACATATTTATGGAGCGGAAAACCATCGGATGTGACTAGACGTATATGCAACAAGAACTGGCTGGTGCTTGAGGATATAATGCACCCACACATTTTATTAACGGCATTTTTATACCAGAATGCGGCCGTATTGCAATGCGTCGATGCGATTATCTTTGCTATTACCATCAGGGCTTTCCAAGCAACAATAAATGAACATGTAACACGCTGTGCTATAGTTCACAATTATTTCTTATAAAATCTATACGACAATGAAAAAACATGACATATGTATGTGTTACTATTTTTGTGCCTTAAAATATTTTTTTGTATTTATTTGGAATATAGAAGAACGATGATTTAGACATAACAATTTTTCCTTAAAAACGTTTTTCTTGAATTCAGCGAAGTTTTCTTTCATTTTTGATTTTATAATTGGCCAATGCTGCGTGCGAAGTAATTGTATGCCTACAGTCGCGGTCATTCGATGCTATAAGATAAAGAATTTACAAGTATTTTGAATAGTCTGGTCTGCTAATATACAACATTGACCAGTGCGATTAAATTCTGTTAAACCTACACACGTATCTTTCAAGATGCTAATTAATGGGACAATTATTTTAAGAAATTATGTTTGTTTGAAATTGAATGTGCGTATTTGCAATTGTTGTAAATAGTGAATAGAAAACACAAAAATGGGGTCATCGTAGGTCTAAACTGTGTGATTTGCAACTTGTAAACAAACAGTAAATGCTTATAGAATCAAGTGATTATTACGATGATAAAAATAATGAATAGGAATAAATAAGAATAGTACAGTATGGTAGATGATAGCTGTTGAAATTGTGTTTGAAATATAGAAGGTAATGTACAAAGAATCTATGAAGTATAGGATGTAGGGAGGCAAAGGAAATATTATTTACAAATGTATTTAATAAAAAGCATACGAAGCTTTTCAATGTCATTACATATACTGGTGCGAAGAATATGGAGATGTTAGTTAGTTAGTTAAAGAGTCCGCAATCCTAAAGATTGGTTGGAAACAGCACGCCATGCCGATCTATCCTGAGCTAATCCCTTCATCTCCCTATAGCTATTCATCTCAACGTCTTCAACTATCTGACTCACATACTCCAATTTAGGCCTACCTACCCCCCTCTTCCCCTCCACTCTACCTTCTATGATCAATTGCATAATCCCCCCATGCCTAAGGATATGCCCTACTAATCTGTCTCTCCTACGCTGTAACACTCTCCAAATACTTCTCTTCTCCCCTACTAACTCTAGTACAGCTTCATTTGTTACTTTATCTTCCCAACCAATCCTCATCATCCTCCTATAACACCACATTTCGAATGCTTGTAATCTACGCTTCTCTTCCTTTCCTATAGTCCACGCCTCACACCCGTACAGTGCTACACTCCAAACATATACCTTCAGTAATCTTTTTCTAATACCCAAGTCAATATTTGATCTTAAAATCTGTTCCTTTTCTACGAATGCCTTCCTACCCTGTGCTATCCTACACTTTATATCTACCTTGCTTCGATTATCTTTTGTGATTCTACTGCCTAAATAACAAAAATCTGACACTTCTTCGATTCTGTTATCTCCTATTGTGATCCTCATTTTTCTACTGCATTCCTTTTTGTCACACCTCATCACTTTAGTTTTACCTATATTTATTTTCATGTTAAAATCCCTAGTCAATACTGCCTGCATACCATTCAATACCCTTTCTAAATTCTTTTCGCTTTCTTCCAATATAGCTATATCGTCGGCGAATCTCAACATATATATTTTCTCTCCCTGTACATTCACACCTACACTATACTCTTCTTTTACTTTGTTTATTGCATCTTCTATATATAGATTAAATAATAACGGTGAAAGTGTACATCCCTGCCGAACTCCCTTCCCTATTTTTGCTACCTCTTCTTCCCCCTCAATTCTAACTAAAGCAGTTTGGTGTTTATATAAATTAAAAATTATTCTCCTATCCTTATAATCTATACCAGTTTCTTTTAAAATTCTAAACATTATGTCCCAATCTACATTATCACATGCCTTTTGTAAATCTACAAAAGCTATGCAAGTTACCTTTCCTACCCTCTTTCTTTTTTCTACTACCGTTCTTAGTGCTAGAATCGCCTCCCTCGTCCCTCTGTTTTTCCTAAAACCAAACTGATCTTCTCCTAGCCTTTCCTCTACTTTATTTTCTAATCTCCTATAAATAATCTTTAACAATATCTTCGATGCATGTGATAGTAGACTAATGGTCCTATGGTTCTCACACAAATTAGCTCCTATTTTCTTCGGCATTGTTACTATTCTACTACGCTGAAAATCCTGTGGTACTTCTCCCTTCTCATATATTTCACAAACTAACCTGTATAATGTTAGTTAAAGTATACGAAAATTGTAGCAGTCAAAATTCAAAGATATCATTCCAACGTATATAAAACGCACACACGAGTACATTACTTCCGAGGTATATAAAATTATTAAATCGTTTAATAAAGTCAATGTTCTTCAGACTGTTAATAACAACAGCATCTCGCCATACATTGATCTGTATCTGTCCTTATTCTGTTCTGGTTCAGTTGGTCCTCTGCCATATCGGTGGCAGCCAAAGAGCTGCCAATAGCTAAGATGAAACTATAGTCGCCTGCAGTGAATGCATCTGCGAGAACAAGTGCAGTTCGAAGGATGCTGCCGTGCAACTTCACATTGATAAATTGGTATCGACCACGATTTATAGGGTCCAATCGCATCTCCTCCTACCCCATTAATAATTAATACGCTGAACATGATTTATGCGGGACATGTCGTAGGTTCATTTGGATGGTGGTGTATTAAGTCCATTTGTATATATCGGCAATAATGCTGCGCAGAATCGTATTCAATCAATCATTTTTCGATTTTGTATGATAAGAGAGGTGACATAAGATAGCGGCTCTTGGAAATTCACGAAAACGTGAGAAAAACGCTATATGGTTGCAAATCGAATAGAATAACAAATTTTCACAGGTTCGGCCAATGATGTTTTAGAGCAAAACTGTACCGCGTTAAAATTGCCAGAAGATATGATTCTAAAATCGAATCCCTGTAAGCAATAGAAGATTTTTTGAAAACGTGAAATTTGCATAATTAACTTATATGCGCATTCTTAGGTATTCATGTTGATATATCATAGATATCGAATAGAAAGAAATTGCATTTTCAGATATTTTGCTTCAATTTTCCTTCCTATTTATATAATCTAATAAGTTACCGCACCGATACTCATAATTCGTAATAAGGGTGTTTTGTCAAGTCCCAAACATAAAGCCCGAACATTTAAAAAAGTTTCAGCTATAATATTGTTAAAATTCTTAATTCAATGCCAACTAATCATCGTTCTAATATATATATATATATATATATATATATATATATATATATATATATATATATATATATATATATATATATAAACTAAATCCATGAAACAATTTCGCCAACAACTCTTGCTTGAACGAAACAACTGATTATTTTTACGCAAACAATTGATTTTTTTAACCAAAGGTATCTTTGTTTATATTGCTGGTATAGTTTTCTAGTAATATTGTATAATTTTTGTATTTGTGTGTATTGTTTTGTATTTTATCTACTTTCATTCAGTAAAATAAATATTACAATTTAAAAAAAGTTTTATAATGATGACCATTACAGCACTAGTGCTGTAATGGTCGTCATTGCAGCACTAGTACTGTAATGAGTTTTTGATTAATACAGTCATATTTTAAAATTATTTATTATATACATTTATAACACATTTTTTGCAATTTGAAATTTGCAGACCAGAGGTGGACATCACAGGTTGGCGTTTTGAACCGTCATGGTTTTTTTGGAACCCATAATCGTGTTTGCTATTTCGTTCTTATTTTCTAAAGAACTCCCAACATACCCCTCTGCAGTAGCAGAGGATTTCCACCCTCCGTGACACTTAAGCATTTGCATAACCACCCGACCATCTACCAGTATGGAAGCAGAGGACCTCCGAAAACAGTGTCCCGTATATTTTTCAGGTCTCTTCAAGCCCAACTGTTTTGCAGTTAATTTTGGTATATTTCCAAAGGTGTTGATCGCAACAGGCTGCGAGCTAAATTTTCCTTGCTTATAGAAGACAAAAAAACGCCTGTGAGGAGGACTAGGAGGAGCAGTAGCACTAGGAGGACGAAGCTCAGCATATTTTCGAAAAATGGTTAAGCAGTTAATACCTGACAGGTATCCCTCGGTAACTATAAATTCTCGTACGATTTTTGTTTTTATAGATGATTTTAACATATGATAATTGTCTTCAATGTGATCTAACATTAACTTCGTAAGTTCGTCTCGTCGACAAGCCCCAAAAATGCCAACGATCATCACAACTTTCATAAGCAAAAACAATTCATCCTCTGCTGTGCCCAAAAACTTACATACTTCTTCTTTAGAAAAAATGCTAGACTTTTTTGCCGTGTATCCGTCTGAACTTCTCTTAGAGAAAAGCAACTAGCTGTATAAATTTACTTATATCTTGATTTTTCATTACGGAAATCATGGTTCTTAAAATGAAATAGTGCGTCCAAAGTGTTGACGGATTTTGTGATTGTAGCTTTTCGGCGAAATACGCCAACAAATTTTTTTCCGACACTTGTTTTATTCTTTTTGAATCACACCATTTTTCAAATTTCTGGTATTCAAGTTCATATCGTAACTTTGATTTTGCGGGAATTAAACTTGAAATTGCTCCATTTGCAGCTTCCTCTACTTCCGAGGGTAAACTTTCTTTAGAATCACACATTTTCAAAAAGTACTTTTTTTGCAAACTTTTGCTATAAATCGGACGTGTTTAACAGTAACCAAGACAACTCAGAAACAACCAACAGTTCAAGACTACTTAGAACACTTAAATCGTTATAACAGCGGGTATCAATTTTATTTAGGACATAACAACATTTTAAAATTTCTTTTGTCTAATTTTTTTTTTGTAATTTTCGGATTACTTTCGTAAAATTTCGAACAATATTCGAGTTGTAAATTCATATTATGACACTCGACAACTCAACATCTTGGGTCGTAATATGAATCTTTACAACACTTCTATTGTAAATAACTATTACGTCTAAAAGTTTTTTCAATCATTTCACTAATGTTTGTGTAGATAATCTAGCTTAAGTATCCTCGAATGTTGTATATTATTATGATGTATTTGCAAATGTATAAAAATGTAACTGTTTCTATTATGTATGTACGTATATTATCAGACAGGAGTGCCAGGACGAGCAAGGATGAGCCTTATATCTTATAAAACTTATTATTTGATGGCATTTCTTTAACTGTATTTTCCTAATCTAGCATATGTCAATAAGTGGACTTATTATTATTATTATAATTTTCTGTTCCGCAATATTTTTATAATTCATTTTCATCCACGTCTTCTTCATATCCACATATTTGTTTATCTACATTAAATTTTCATTGAATCCCACTTATAATAGTAAATTTTATATTAAAAAAACATATGTTTAAACTTTTTTAATATACATTTTGTTGTGCCAGGGTTCTATTTCTGAACAAGTCTGTGCTTCCAATCCGCGTGCGTTTAGTTCGAAGAAGAAAAAAGGCTTATGATATATTAGTGATGAAGTGCGTGCAGAAATACTGTTTTATGTAATATTATAGGGGCAGGTTTTTGAATTTATTTACTTTGACGGTACATTAATAATGGATACATGGATGCGTAGAGAAAATATACCGAGTGCTTATATTTGGTTGAAATTTTAAATCGAATCAATTGGAATAATAAAGAAAAAAAAATTGAAAACGCACATTGCAATTATTAAAAATAATTACTATTCAAATGTGAAGAATTTTATAATTTACTAGGCGATAACATCGTCAAAAAGTTGCTGCTGGATAGCGGAATGTATAGTTATTGTTTTATTTATTATGACAATTTAATGATCTGGAAATGAGCTTAGTTGTGGTGTGATAATAGAAATGGCTAAATTAAATTTTGAAATCGCCATAATAATTTCACTCTGTAAATGTACGTGTGTGAATTGGCATGGGAGAAACAAGTGCCTCGCATTGCATTTAGCAAAAACCACTCCAGACATTCCGGTCTGTAAACAGATTCAACTCTTCTCTCAATACGCACAGAAGCAGAAGAAGGAATCTTAACGCAGACTTGCGCCTTATTATATATACCCAATTCGAATAACAGAATCTAAAACTAAACTGGAGAATTAGCTGACGAAGGCATAGAAAATGTATGCTTTAAATAAATCAGGAATTCTCAATTATTTCACGAAAATTTTATGGAGTCGATGGTTTAATTACTTAATGGCTGTTTTTTAAATTGTAGATAGTTTTCAAATAACCAGAAAAGTCAAATTACTTGAGCTGATTTAATATTTTTTTTAACAATAGAGTTTACACCGTGTAGGAGATTTTTAAATCCTAGAGTAAATTTGTTTCGAAAACGTTTGTTTTTTTAATATAATATAATATAATTCACTTTTACGCAAAATTTTAGGAAACTTATATAATTGCTAAAGGAGTCGATCGAAAAGAATTTTTTTTTTGTAATCAATGCAAGAAAACATTAGAAATCCTTGCAATTCTAAAAAAGTATTGAGCCAATTTTTTATTATTGAAGATGGTGTATCACGAAAAAAATTTTTCATCTAGGTTTGTGCTATTGTAATTTATATCTAATAAGAATACATTTTAAATACAAGCAATTAAACACGAAAAAAATTACAATCCCAGTGCACCCTGTAATTTATCTAATTTCCTGATGAAAAAGACAAATAACTTTAAATTCAATTAAAATATAACGAAATAAAAAGTGGTATAAAAAAACTGAGCAACATAGCGAGTGTAATAGATTATAAAATAAATATCAAAATGGGATTCGCATTTATATGGACTGCACTATTTCTTCCTCCATAAATAAATATATATTAAATACGCACACAACCGGAATATAATAATTCCACGCAGTTTTGCACTATACAAGCATTTCTATAATATTCTAGTTTTATTGGTTTTGACTTTTGGACGCCGATTTGTACTTCATTACAACGACAATCCTCGTACAGTGCGTTTTGAATACCGTGCAAAAAACGGCACTTGGAATACTTATTATTTACGATCGTTTGGTGAGCTTATCCTAAGGTGTATTACAAAATTTTCGAAAACAAATATTTTACAATACCGTAGTATTTATAATTTATAATACCGAGTGATTTCGTCAATTTTACATGGCTGCTTTTTGAGTGTTTTTAAGAAAATGAATATTTCTACTTTCTTATTATCACTACGGTGTTAAATAATAGTATAGAATACCGTAACTTAAAGCATTCAGTAGCTAGATGCGCATTTCGAAGGCTATGTCCCCCATCTTCAGTAAAAACTAAATAAAATACCTCTGTCCTGAATCGTGATTGATATACTATCAAATAAATTAGTCAACATGACAAAAGTATTTCAAAAATGGCATATAATATGACCTAATAAATCGTTTAAAACAATATAAATTAATAAAATGACCTGAGTTAGTCAAAAATATGCTCGGCGACAGCACTTTTATCTTTTCTATTTAATTTGAAATG
This sequence comes from Leptodirus hochenwartii, assembly GCA_947310635.1. NCBI lineage: Eukaryota > Metazoa > Arthropoda > Insecta > Coleoptera > Leiodidae > Leptodirus > Leptodirus hochenwartii. The sequence goes on along the minus strand of OX371179.1, from coordinate 7,421,601 downwards.
AGCTAAATGCTCTTTAAATCTAGTATATTTATTTATTTCTACTTCAATTTCGATTTTTTTAATATACCTTGATGTTAACAAATATACATTCAGCTTATTAATAGCGGTCTGTTCAAATTATCAATCATAATATACAGTTAGTTAAAGAGTCCGCAATCCTAAAGATTGGTTGGAAACAGCACGCCATGCCGATCTATCCAGAGCTAATCCCTTCATCTCCCTATAGCTATTCATCTCAACGTCTTCAACTATCTGACTCACATACTCCAATCTAGGCCTACCTACCCCTCTCTTTCCCTCCACTCTACCTTCTATGATCAATTGCATAATCCCCCCATGCCTAAGGATATGCCCTACTAATCTGTCTCTCCTACGCTGTAACACTCTCCAAATACTTCTCTTCTCCCCTACTAACTCTAGTACAGCTTCATTTGTTACTTTATCTTCCCAACCAATCCTCATCATCCTCCTATAACACCACATTTCGAATGCTTGTAATCTACGCTTCTCTTCCTTTCCTATAGTCCACGCCTCACACCCGTACAGTGCTACACTCCAAACATATACCTTCAGTAATCTTTTTCTAATACCCAAGTCAATATTTGATCTTAAAATCTGTTCCTTTTCTACGAATGCCTTCCTACCCTGTGCTATCCTACACTTTATATCTACCTTGCTTCGATTATCTTTTGTGATTCTACTGCCTAAATAACAATAATCTGACACTTCTTCGATTCTATTATCTCCTATTGAGATCCTCATTTTTCTACTGCATTCCTTTTTGTCACACCTCATCACTTTAGTTTTACCTATATTTATTTTCATGTTAAAATCCCTAGTCAATACTGCCTGCATACCATTCAATACCCTTTCTAAATTCTTTTCGCTTTCTTCCAATATAGCTATATCGTCGGCGAATATCAACATATATATTTTCTCTCCCTGTACATTCACACCTACACTATACTCTTTTTTTACTTTGTTTATTGCATCTTCTATATATAGATTAAATAATAACGGTGAAAGTGTACATCCCTGCCGAACTCCCTTCCCTATTTTTGCTACCTCTTCTTCCCCCTCAATTCTAACTAAGGCAGTTTGGTGTTTATATAAATTAAAAATTATTCTCCTATCCTTATAATCTATACCCGTTTCTTTTAAAATTCTAAACATTATGTCCCAATCTACATTATCAAATGCCTTTTCTAAATCTACAAAAGCTATACAAGTTACCTTTCCTACCCTCATTCTTTTTTCTACTACTTAATATACAGAATAGGCAAAATTATGATTTATGATGAATTAATTGCTGATTGGAACGTTTCTATGAATACTTTATCCAAATCAATATATTCATAAGATTACTATCTAATAGATATAATGGATTATGATCATTATAGATAATGAGGTACTAATCGGCGTCTAAAAATCAAAACCAAAATGACTTAGTATATACTACACAACTATCTATCTGGTGTTGCTGGTCATTGTCCATAGTTTATGGTCAGCAGGCAGCAATAGATTATTCCTAACTAGACTTTTCTCAATCGTTCAATGCGTCCAGTCTATATATTCATACTATTGTGCGGTATTTCGCCATTTGCGTCTAGAAGTGGAGTATTCAGGTGGAAAAACGTAATTTGTGCACATTTATTACAATCGATTTCTAAACACGTACTTTACAGTATTTAATTTGTTTGGTGGATGTATGGAATTTTGGAATCATCAATACTATAATATATTTCCTCAGTATAAGCTTGAAGGTACATTTTTCATAATTTACACCATTTTCTTCATCAATGTTTGCAAAAATCAGAATAATATAAGATTGCTGGTATATTCATCCATGCTATGGTATTAATTTATTATGTAATATGTTTAAATGTATTAATAAATAATTTATGAACAAAAATTTTATATCATATGCCAATTATTACGCATGGAAGTTCACAAAAGCATTGTTGTTTAAAAAATATTCTTGTCATTTTATGTTTTTTTTTTATTACAACCCTTGCAACTGGTATTTTATATACAGATGCATACAAGAAATAAAAAATCAACAATTGAAATGAAACATCTTATTCAATCTGCTGATAATAATTATTTATCTTATGTTTTTTTGATTGTTTGTTGATGGAATTCCTTGTTTCTTAATACTGTTGATTTTAGTTTCAATGTCCAAATTCCATAAAACAGTTATTTGCAAATCACAAAAAAAAATGTTCAAAATATCTATTAAAATTTTGATATACATTGCTGCATATCCTTTTTAATAAATATATATCCTCGATCCTATGTTACCGATGTTCAATTAACTACTTTACCCCACAAAAAGATAAACTGTACGTAAAAAAATCCATTAAATTGGAAACTCGAAAAAAAAAATCCTCCGTGCAGCGATTATATTGTTACAATTTATAGCAGCCAGTGGCAGCAATGACGCGGTTTTATGGTCGGAATGAAAATGAAATTAATCAGGCCACATTAAATTGCAACCTGTTAACAGCCACTGTGAAAAGTAAAAACACTTCATAAGCGCTGCGCCTGAATCATATTTAAAATTAAACGTCTGGTGAATGTGCAACAATCAATGTTCTGTTCAGAATACAAGAACGTTGTTAGGACACAATAAACACATTGCATTCGGTGTTCCGATTAAATGACAATAAAACAAGACAAAAAACGCTTACGCATAAGCCGTTACTTTTGTTTAGGTTTCAACTTTCGAAGGGATTTCGATGATTTTTACGATTCAATCATTTAGCTGTTGAGAACGTTTACATTTCATAAGAAAGTAGGCAAAACTACCGATCATTGAGTTTCATTAAATTTGTATTTGCGCAATTTTTCTAAATATTGGTCTAAAAACAATTTACGTTTTGATTATGTTAAAATAACAATCAAAATTATTTTCACTTGGTTAGAAAGAATTCATGAACTGATTATAATATTTTTGCAATATGAGTAAACAATTTCGTATTCATAAGCTCCTTCTGCATAAAATTTGTGGATACAAAGAATTTATACAAATATATTATGCTGGTTCTTTAGGGCATTTATGGCCATTTAAACTCTGGAGCATTAAAAATCAATAGTAATTGAATTGCTTACAAGGTGGTCATATTAATTGCGTTAAAATTTCCAACTTGGACAAATTTATAATCTTCTATTAATTTATAGTTGACATAAGATTGATGAAAAATCACCACAGCGTGTTCGATAATGACTATTAATATCTTAATCTATAAAATATGGGATGATATTAGTTTCTAGACCACTTACTATATTGATCCTTATTTATTACAAAACCGCTGATATTTTGAAGGAATTCACACTCACCTGAAAAAAGAAAATTAAACTTTAATATTGCTCAAATTTAATATATATAATGGAAATTACTCGAATTTTACAAATATCACTACCAAGTTTCGCGAAGACACAAAAAAAATATATATTTTATCGATATTATGAAATTCGCTAAATAAATATAAATAATTACAAATAGCTTCAATTTATTCGTACGATAGTATACTACCTTCCAAGCAATTAGACATTAGATCGTTTTTTCGTGTTCGTTTAAAATTTGTTCTTAGTTTTATATAGACAAAACCCCATTCTTATCTTTTTTTCTGAAAGATATAATTATAGTTATAACCTTGCTACTGCCAAGAGCATAAAATGCATCAACATCTTCAAGCACCTGCACACGTCCATGTCGTGTTTGCTGAAGAATCAGCTACCGCTGGCTACGTCACGAGCTAAATATACAGTCCGAAAACCGTGGAGGATGTATATTATCGCTGTACAGAAGGAAAAATTAAGAAACCCTTGAAAACGTACCCATCCCAGTAGTAACCGTGAAACACAAACAATTGCCGTGCTTAAAAAAGAGGTTCTGTCTTATTTATGACATTTTAACTACGTTCTTTAATTCGACACCATATTGCAAAAATATTTTCAAGAAGATCTTAGGTAAATGGAATTTATTATCGACAAATAATCGTAATGACGCAGATATACCGAACTCGGTCAATTTTCCGCTATTATAAAAAAACGACGTGTTATCTAGCAAGAAGTAAGCCATAAATAAAAGTTCAATAATTACATATATCCATCTGCAGCGAAGAAGTATCGATAAACTGGCCTTATCGTAAAAACAAGCAGCTTATTAGTTCACTGATTGCTCACGCAAACCTACAACTACTACTGCACTTGCTACCACTCGTCTTCGTTAGATGGCCGTTTCTATACACTTTTCAAATACAGGGTACTCTTCAAACGTAAACCGTACGCAAGTTGACGTACTCTTTGCAAACTAAAGAGCTTGCTATTACTTATTGTTGCAAAGCTTGTAAAATGAAAAAAAAATCAACTGTTGCTACCATTTTCATTTTTGTACCGATTTATCAATGGAAATCATGTTTTTTTTGTTCAATTTTAACTCAAGTGGTCGAAATAGTACAATAATTATCTTACAGGATAACTTTATTATATGGATACTAAAAAAAAGATATAATTCACGCCAAGAAGATTTTTTAAATCATTAAATATGAGAAATAAAAATGTTAGTCTGTTTTTTTTTTAATTCTGAATTTCCTTCACGAGGATATATACAATAAAGGGTATATTTCATCATTCTTATTTGTAAATATTTTAATTACTAAACAATACATAGTGATATCTCAAAGAGACTGTTAAATATTTTTTGATAATCAATTTTCACTAGACTAATAGACTAATGTGTAGTTTATTGAAGAAAGTTACAATGATTAAAATATAATGTTCCTTCTAATAATCATCTTCAATTGGTCCTCGACCTGAAGTCCTTCATCCTGTAGACTATAATATTGAAGCAATTTATTGCTTTTGTATAAAAACGAAAACTTTTGAAGCTATTAATTTGTATTTAATAAAAAATCGTCCGATATCAGAAGATTTTATAAACCACATGAAATAAGTGACTGCTGACAAGATATCTTATTAGGAAATGGGACGAGATATTGATCGTGCGAGCGAAAATCGGACCACTAAATATATTTAAAAAAAAAATTCAGATCTTATGCGAGCAATTGCGACGAAAGCAGTTTTTGTATCTACTTGAAGTAAATTAAGATAAAGTACAATGATTATCCTGTATATTTATGATATAAATGAGTGTGTCTATCATAGTATCATTGGGATTGAACTTAATAACCGCGTATTTAAGAGCGGCTCCTATATGAGCAGAGCACCAGCAGAAGAAGCTCAACATCGGCAACATGTAGGATATAAAGGTGGTGTTCAATTATATAGCGTTGGTGTTTATGTTAGACGCAAAACCCGATATCAGATAATGTCTGAAGAAATGGTGAGGATATGGAATGGTTTCGCAAGCTCAAAATTTTACTTTTAACGAGTGAAAACTACAGAAAAATCAGATTTTGTTTGGAAAGTACAATACTGGCTTTGCAAATTTAACAGTTTTGTTACGCTTGTTTGCAAAGCAATGTAAATTCGGATGACGCAACGAATTTTTTTCTGCATATTTCGTTACAACTGCATAAAGATTTGTGCGGTTCTTTAAATTAGTTCACTTGAGCATGCGCACAGCTGAGAGCTGATTACATCGTAAGACGTTGAAATGCAGCATTTTCGGTTGGGGACATCTTTCGCGTTCAAAAAATAATTTTCGCATGTTTCGGTGCATTGTTCGAATTCAGGTTTTGCGCGTAACATTCACGCTGTACCAGCATACTCTGAGCGGGGCAGCGCCTGCCTGGCTTGACCGATCGGTCGGTCGGCTGGCCGCGGATAACTGGAGTTAATCAACAGGTGCTGGAGTAGCTGCCTTAATCGAAGCTGCAAGGCGAATGATTATTGTCTGTGATGGTCTATGTCCCCGCGATGGATTCGAATATGTTGGCATTGTTCGCTTAAACCACCGATGGAATCAAGTAAGAAGCAACAAAGAAGATTTCGCGAAACGAAAGAGATAATTCAATTCTGGTCTGTATAAACTTTATTTGTGACAATAGCGTAAATATGTATTATCTTGAATTTTGAGTGGAGTATGTGATGGATAAATTTAAAAAGGTTAAAAAAAATTTTTTTAAATGAAATGTATTAAATACGCACCAAAAAGAATAAGTACAGCATAGAAGTTGGGTATGAACAGATATTTTTCTGGGAAATAAAAATTCGATATATCCGAAGCGATTTTTTTTGCTAAGATAATGAACGTAGATAATAAGAAAAAATAATAATATAACTCGAATTTCGAAAAGTTCATTATTCCACATAAATTTAAAGGTTGAAAAAAGCAAATATTTTTTAGCATAGTAACTACAAAAGTGCGTCATAGTAATTTTACAGTATACTATCGCAACTTTTTTCAGCACTGGTATTAAAAAGAAATTATATCGAAATTATATCAAATAAATGTGAACAAAGTTATGATTTTGTGAAGCTTAAAGGAGACAAGGATATACAGTTTGTTCGGTGTAAGTTTGCCTCGGGTCGCGCAGATAACGAAAGGATATTCGGCATTCTTCGTGAAGAGAAGGCGGTTCTTCTTTTCAACTCTGTCAACCAGTGGCGTTCCCAATACATTTGTCGTTCTGACCATGTTCGTAATATAAGATTTTTTGGGGGGCAAAAGTACCTACTTTATTACATGTAACAAACTAAGTAACAAAGATACAACAAGTCAAATACAAAATAGTAAATTAACATAAATTAATGGCCTATAAAATGCCGGCGTCATTTAACATTTCTTCAGTGAGATATTAGAGGTAATGTTCATTTAATGGATATTTAAAAAGAAATCGAATAATTTACAATTCTTCTTCACTGTCACTATTTAAAAATAAATTACTGTCCTCTTCGTCGGATTCTTCGTTCAGATTTATAATTAATTGTTCATCAGTTTGTGTATCCACTATAGTTTCATTTTCTAAATAAAAATCTTCTTGTTTAATAACATTTTCACAACACTTTTTCCAACGCTCCTGCGTGACATTGTTGAATTGCTCTTCTACTAACACTTTCACATCTTTTAAAGAAAATGTCACATTTCTTTTAGCAACACTGGTTTTCACTTGTGCCCATATTAATTCTATAGGATTCAAATCCGGATGATAAGGGGGTAAATGTAAAACTTTGTGTCCATGGTCTGTGAAAAGTGTGTCAAATTTATTTGTAATGTGGCTCTTTTTATGAGATTTTATAATATCGTACAGCTGGGGCGTTAACATTATATGCGTGAATAGAATTTTTTTTTTCGGGCAACCATTTTACCATTTCCTCCTTAAGAGAATTGCTGTTTGGCGCACAATTAATTTGCATGTTATGGTAAGGCGCGTTGTCGATGATAATTACGAAATCCTCCGGTAAATTTGGTAACAATTTATCTGTTATCCATTTTCCGTAAATTTCACCATTCATTTCATGGTGATAGTCTCCACTTTTTATATCCGACTGAAATATTGTTAAACAATTTGATACAAAGCCACTTTCACCACCGGCATGAATTATTATGAAACGTTGATCCTTTGAGATATTCCTATGCAGTCCTTCATTGGAATTATCACTCCACGATTTCGACTGAGTATGAATATATGTCTCGTCGATATAAATTATTGATTTTCCTAATTGTCGATAATATTTAATTAATTGTAAATAATTAATTCGTAAAACTCGATTATCGTGCCTTTCAATTAAAACTTTACGATTATTTTTTGTGCTTCTAAACTTAAATCCTAAATCATGTACAATATGATTTAAGGCCGTTTTATATCCTTCCCATCCCAAGTCACTGTATAGTTTTTCACGTAACGTTTTAAGCGTAACTCTTGTATTTTCGGTTTGGTGGAAATTATATATTATATATCGAAAGTCACACTTTTCAAAATCTTCTAAATGTCGTATAGTCGCCTTTCGAATACGCTTCTTTTCTGGTGTAGAAAATTTTGCTTCACTTTCGTTACCTGGAGCTTCACATTCCTTTATAATTGTAGCTACCGTTCTTATAGACACTTTGGTTGCTGCAGACACTCTTCCCTCTACTTCCTTCGATGACAAATTGCCATCAGATTTATACACATTTAAAATCAATTCCCTTGATTGGCTATGGATTACTTTACCATTTAAAAGCGAACTCATTTCGGTAGTAAGTTGTTACGCCACTGATAGTGCACAGACTGAAGGGTAGTACCAAGGAATGAATGATTGTTTTAAGCGCGTCTTAAGCAATAGCAATTGCACCCCCACTATTTTTGGACGAGTGCGCATCTAATGGCCAGGCAAATTAAACCGCGAACAGACAATGACAATGACAATTATATCAATGCAATTAAGATATGTTTTCATATCCACTGACTAACTAAAACGTCAAGAACACAGATTCACGCCAAGACCACACTATTAAAAACAGACAAAACACCGGAGGAAGAAACAGACGTTTGACACTCCACACACAGGCCTAACAAGCCACCACATACAAGACGCAATGTTTTCATATCCGATATCTTCACGAACAGATTAAAAACTGCCTTACGGTGTCGGTTTATATATTTCAAAATTAATTAATTATATTTTATTCGCTAACGCTGCAGCAATAGAAAAGTAGTGTGTGCAACACGTTTGGAAAATCATTTAGAACGATTGCAGCTTGAAGGCTATTTTAATTCTCGTTCTACAAGAGTATATATGCAACTGTTGATATAAAAATATTTTTAATATCTATTAGTATATTGACCATATAGCAATTATGTATTCATTTCATCTAAAATATTTTAAATATATAAATGGTACGTAGATAATTCCCGCAATATAATAATTAATAATTATACAGCTTTGGCATTGTTAGAATTAGATGTGCGCATCAAAAGCTATCGAGGTAACTTAACTATTCATTAACTAATGAATTGACGCATTTGCATGTTAAACAAACATTAATCAATAAATTATGGTAATATAATGTTAGTGGCCTTACTTCTGGCAGGGAATTGGTAATCTGTTCATTAGTTCCTTTCAGTTATTTTCAAATAGAAAACACCGATGATGCGTGAAATTGCGTTATATCGTGTTTAATTATAATTATGAAATATAAACATTTAGATTGTCAATACTTTTACAAATAATTCTAATATTATCAAAATACACGGAATTTAGTAATACTTTTTGATGCATAAAATAGACGATAGAAAAATTGACCAATTAAATTTAGCTCGTAAGTTTTAAAAATAGGACAGTTAGAGATCTGTTCGGTATATAATTTTTGGCATCGGAAAGCATAGCAAGAAAAGAATTAAATTTCTTTCGCAATCAACAATTCAGAAAAAAAAAATGTTTTTATCCCACCAATAAAGAAATCTCATCACCCTAGTTACAATCTCTTTAATAAGTAACAACTAAAAGATATTATATATATAGAATAATTTTGAGAAATAATTCTACATAATTTTTCACTTTGTACTCATGCGTCATAGTAACACTTTGGGTAACGCACCAGATTTACCTTTCCCCCCTCGTTGCACCAAACCGCAAAGACAATTCGTAAATTCCTGGTTAACATAAAAGCACGTATACATCTACAAACAAGTACCTGACATAATAAGTGATCTTTATTGCTGCTGGTAGATATAATCTCTTCGTCTTCGACTGCCTCACCAAGTACTATATATACCCGAGTCAACATTATAGTGCAGCCACCGTATAATTATTCATTAAAACCACAATGCGGTGCTTTTTAAATAGTTATGATTATTCCAACAATATTAGATTAAATATCTGAGGATGTTCAGAAAAAAAAATCGGTTTTGAGTATTCCCCCTCTTAGGGGGGTATTGAATAAATAATTTGCATTTCATTTTGACCATATATTATTACAGGTTAATATGTAACCCTGCAGAACTGACCGAAATTGCTATGAGAGAATTTTTAATATTTAAGAATTAAGAATTTGGTCAGGTCAATCACAAATATTACAGTTGACATTATCTTCCATGGCAATCTTAAAGATTTATATTAATTGTAATTGAATTGTTTGTTTGGATGCTGCATTTTTCAAAAATATGTCAATATCTCAGAAACTACTAGTTTTAGGTATATGACATATGTAATAAAAATAGTTCTATTATAATCGTATTATTTTTCAGAATAATAATATATGGGGTGTTCCATTTAAAAAATCGGACTTACCTTTCAAGGAAAATGCCCTAATTGAACATGACTCTTACACATGCCTGTATGTTTCAGGGAAAAAACTGATTTACAAAAAATAATGCCATGTTAGTGGTTACTCAGATTTAAAACTGTACTACTTAAATTCGCTACCTAAGTAAGTTATATATTTTTTTAATTGGGCTTGCAATGAACCAATTTTGTACAAAATTGCTAATATCTTGGCAACGCCGCATTCAAACTAATTACAATTTACGTGTTCATAAGTACTTGAATGTCTGCTATGAAATCTGATTAAAATATATATAGTATTCTATTTTAAAAAATAAGACCAATTTAATTTTGCTTTTATGGTTCATCCTGTATACTTGAAATTAATTTTAGAGTGTGCAACTCGTAATTCTATATAAGATTGCAATTTTTCGCATTTTTATTTGAATTAATTTGGGCAGGGGATTCCGATTCGTTAGAACTGCCCAACCCTATATATATATATAGAGCGAATATTAAATATATTCTATACACAAATTTTCTAGATTTTATAGATATTTTGTATTTTATAGATATTTTATGTCTTGCATGTTAATAAGTCAAATTTGCATACATGTGTTTAATTTAAAAAACAAAATATCTATAAAATACATTAATCGAGAAAATTTGTGTATGGATATATTTATTATTCGCTATATACATATAAAAATATATATACGAGTAAATAAAATCTCCCTTGCAAATTTTTTATATTGATTTCCGTTGCATATCAATTATATTGCTTTTAACTTTTGTCAATTAGTTTATTCTGTATATTTAAGAATAAGCCGTCATTATAAGAAAATGAGTGGAGAAATACTATATTATTCCATTATCATGTCTTAGCAAGCGTAACTGAAGAACTTCGATTTTTTTTTGGCATCAACATACTTGTAATTAAATTATTTCAGTTATAACTACGCACAGAGAAAAGATTACTTGTACTAAACTAAATTACTTTGATCCGAGTAAATATTTACTGTTATATACGCAAGTAAATATATTTTCTTTGATCAAATAAATTTCATAATTCTCAATAAATTTATTTAAAATTATTTAAAACACCAGACAGCTTCAAAATTCGAATAACTTATACCGCAAATTATTCAAGTTAAGTCAATTATTTCTTAATTTATAATAATAAGATATTTAGAATATCACCCAAATGTCGTAGTGATATTTTTTTAAATAAGATATTTGTTTTGAAATATTAAAAGCTTGCGTGACGTTTTTTTTCTTCTTAGATTGAAATTCATTCAGATTGAATAAAAAAATTCATTGAATCAAGATTATATAATTTAAGTCAAGAAATACAATCAAATCAATTTTTTAGTCGTTCTTTATTCAAGTAAAACATATTATTCAAAGGAAGAACGTAATGTGTATTGCATCAAGAATATTTAGATTCAATTTGAAAGATTTATTTACTTAGATTACACTTTTATTGTGTTTTAATTTATTTATTGAAGTATTCATGTCAAGTAAATTTTTTTCTGAGTAACCCTTTCTCAGTGTGTGTATATAGTTTAGTTAGTTAAAGAGTCCGCAATCCTAAAGATTGGTTGGAAACAGCACGCCATGCCGATCTATCCTGAGCTAATCCCTTCATCTCCCTATAGCTATTCATCTCAACGTCTTCAACTATCTGACTCACATACTCCAATCTAGGCCTACCTACCCCTCTCTTTCCCTCCACTCTACCTTCTATGATCAATTGCATAATCCCCCCATGCCTAAGGATATGCCCTACTAATCTGTCTCTCCTACGCTGTAACACTCTCCAAATACTTCTCTTCTCCCCTACTAACTCTAGTACAGCTTCATTTGTTACTTTATCTTCCCAACCAATCCTCATCATCCTCCTATAACACCACATTTCGAATGCTTGTAATCTGCTTCTCTTCCTTTCCTATAGTCCACGCCTCACACCCGTACAGTGCTACACTCCAAACATATACCTTCAGTAATCTTTTTCTAATACCCAAGTCAATATTTGATCTTAAAATCTGTTCTTTTTCTACGAATGCCTTCCTACCCTGTGCTATCCTACACTTTATATCTACCTTGCTTCGATTATCTTTTGTGATTCTACTGCCTAAATAACAAAAATCTGACACTTCTTCGATTCTATTATCTCCTATTGTGATCCTCATTTTTCTACTGCATTCCTTTTTGTCACACCTCATCACTTTAGTTTTACCTAAATTTATTTTCATGTTAAAATCCCTAGTCAATACTGCCTGCATACCATTCAATACCCTTTCTAAATTCTTTTTGCTTTCTTCCAATATAGCTATATCGTCGGCGAATCTCAACATATATATTTTCTCTCCCTGTACATTCACACCTACACTATACTCTTCTTTTACTTTGTTTATTGCATCTTCTATATATAGATTAAATAATAACGGTGAAAGTGTACATCCCTGCCGAACTCCCTTCCCTATTTTTGCTAACTCTTCTTCCCCCTCAATTCTAACTAAGGCAGTTTGGTGTTTATATAAATTAAAAATTATTCTCTTATCCTTATAATCTATACCCGTTTCTTTTAAAATTCTAAACATTATGTCCCAATCTACATTATCAAATGCCTTTTCTAAATCTACAAAAGCTATGCAAGTTACCTTTCCTACCCTCATTCTTTTTTCTACTACCGTTCTTAGTGCTAGAATCGCCTCCCTCGTCCATCTGTTTTTCCTAAAACCAAACTGATCTTCTCCTAGCCTTTCCTCTACTTTATTTTCTAATCTCATATAAATAATCTTTAACGTGTGTATATATACGAGTTATTTTATTAAAAACGAATAAAATAAAATGTTAAATTTTTTACATCGTCACTGTAATGTTATGACAATTGAACTTAACTTGCGTTTCAAAACGGCACGGGCTGGAATGGTCCGATACAACAATTCCAGTGTATCAAAAGAAGACCGACGCCGGCTAAATACGAAACGAAATGCGATATACTAAAGCCAAAGGCTGGTTAGGTCAAGTGAAAAGTACTGACGAGGAAGGCTCTTCTCCATCTATTCTACGCTTCGTTGGAAATGTCTTCCGCAACACCTCTTTGCCAACAATAAAATGAAACGATTTTATATAAGCAAGGCACGTCAACGAAGCAGCAAATGAATGTAACTGCTATTGTGAGTTACCTTTCACAATATTGATATAAGGTACAAGAACGAGTTGATTAATTTGTATATGGTTCATATAAGAAATTCGACATGGAGATATTGTTTACTTGTGGCTTTTAAGCAATAAACAAAACTACAAAAACATGCATTTTCTTAATTATTTCACTGAAAGGTTCCATCCAGGGAAAGTATCTTTCCTGCAAATAGGAAATATTTTTATAGTTTTGGTTTTGTAAAATTATCGCATGGGGATCTGCAAAATAGTGTTTAGTGAAATAATTTCAACACAATCGCTTAGGGAAAATGCTTTGCCAATTGTTGGAGTGCTATTCGAACTCTTTATAAGTCCAGCGGTCGATTATGCTACTGAAGAAATGGCAAAAGAAGAACAAGAAGCAGTAGCAGAAGAGTAGCCGCGTGGAGATCGAAATATGCAATTACGTCGAATAAAAAATAATCGATATGGAAGTTGTAAATTAATATATATTAGGATAATAGTTTTTGTACGATGGTTTGATGTCTGGTTTCATTAGAATATATATTCAAAAAAAATTCCAGCAACTGCAAAAAGATTGATAATGGAAAGTTCCATTGAATTCGTTCCTAAACATGTTTAAACAAGTGCCAAAAATATTTAAAATATTGCTGCAGATATGACTAGTTGTAATAAAGTAACAGTTTCTAGATGGATAACGATTAATAAGAAATTCTACTGTTCGCTTATCGAAATAATTACCTTCCCACATGTTATATCAATTACACTAGAACTTCTAGATGAAATTAATAATTAATAAAGCATTCGATGTAACTTAGGGTGAATCACAGTATTCATTATTTACCACGAAATAATGCGTCATTGTTAAGACACTTCTTCTAAAAAAATTACATATTATCATCCAAACAATAATGAAGATATTATGTTACATACTTGTCGAAGTTTTGTAATATTATGGCATGTTGTGCAATATAATTGTACGAACAATAGAAATGGAATACAAATATTGGTTAGTGCCAAAAAAAAAGAAGAATTTGGATGGTGCTGCAGCGCAGGAGAGAAACTAATATGACATATTCTTAAACACGAGGATATTATGTAATGTGAAATTTTAGAAAATACAACTTCGCGACTTCAATTGATGAAACAATTTTAGAAACCCAGACTCAATACCCAATCATTCAGAGGGATTGGATTTAAACAGCGCACCATCTTATCCTGAGACGACAATATCACTTCTTCACTTCCTCAACTTTATTAATTTCAATGTCATCGTAGAAAATCTAAATTCGACTCTGTAGGTATTACAACACAAACGCGGCCACTCGTAATTAGAGGTACTCTCTCGCGTATAACAGTACAAATTGACCGCTTTATTGTCGGTGCCATTACCACTTCTGTAATAGCGTGGTGCTTCAGCGAAGGCATCTATATGGCAATGGCATCTGTTGAATGGCCACTGGTCGCTATAGGCCAGTTGGTGCTGTGCTCAAAGTCCCATACACTTGCCACACCAGCCGCCTTTCTATGCGACTTCTTCATTTGCAAATGCTTCCGTTTAGAACGATTTCTATTGCTCGCTATAACATATTCCTGCTGTTGTTAGCGGTCAATTGAAATTACACGTAATACGAAGGGAAATAAAGGATGAAAGTTTGCTAAGAAAAGTTGTCGAAGCATATTTAGAAAATAAAGTGTACAAAGTACAAGATATCAGAAGGTTTGAGATATAATCCAGATACTAATTATTGATGTATCTACACATGAGGGAAACATTTAACACTGATGTTATATTAATGAATTATTTCGGTAAAATTTTCTTGCAAAAACTTTTAGCTTTTACCCTGTTGGATAATAAAAATAATATATAATGTTATGGGAATTTTTCCTCGATATGGCTGGGATAAGTAAAAAAAGATAAACTGATTCTTTTTATATGTTTCGAGATTTTTTGATTGTAGCTTCTCTGAAAAAGAGATCTACCGATCTCGAAACATGTAAGAAGAATCAGCTTATCTTTTTTATCCATCCCAGCCATATCGAGGAAAAAATTCCATAACTTTATATATTTACAACTAATGGGATGGTTATGAAATAAAAATAATTTGTAGTTGATTTTAATACAAATCGAAATTTATCCTAGTATTCGTATTCTTGCGTTAGTAGTGATATTATTTTATTTAAGCAATATATACATATTCAAAAATTAAACTTAATAAAGCAACTATTAATGTGAAACAACTATTATGCCATAAGAAAAACATTGTAATTTATTCTGCAAATTACTCCTTCATTTTTTAATCGATTTTTTTCAAATTTCTTGTGATTGCAGTTTATAGATGTTAAATTGCCCCTAAGCTTGTCGTTTTTCGAAAAAAGATTTAATTAGTTAGAAAATTGCCGCTAAACATAAGCCTTTTATTTAAGGGTATAGAGCACTTTTATATGCAATAATAAAATAGTGTTATTTATTCTACAAATTACTCCTTCATTTTTGAATCGATTTTTTTCAAATTTCTTGTGATTGCAGTTTATAGATGTTAAATTGCCCCTAAGCTTGCCGTTTTTGGAAAAAAGATTTAATTAGTTAGAAAATTGCCGCTAAACATAAGCCTTTTATTTAAGGGTATAGAGCACTTTTATATGCAATAAGAAAATAGTGTTATTTATTCTACAAATTACTCCTTCATTTTTGGATTGATTTTTTTCAAATTTCTTGTGATTGCAGTTTATAGATGTTAAATTGCCCCTAAGCTTGTCGTTTTTCGAAAAAAGATTTAATTAGTTAGAAAATTGCCGCTAAACATAAGCCTTTTATTTAAGGGTATAGAGCACTTTTATATGCAATAAGAAAATAGTGTTATTTATTCTACAAATTACTCCTTCATTTTTGGATTGATTTTTTTCAAATTTCTTGTGATTGCAGTTTATAGATGTTAAATTGCCCCTAAGCTTGTCGTTTTTCGAAAAAAGATTTAATTAGTTAGAAAATTGCCGCTAAACATAAGCCTTTTATTTAAGGGTATAGAGCACTTTTATATGCAATAAGAAAATAGTGTTATTTATTCTACAAATTACTCCTTCATTTTTGGATCGATTTTTTTCAAATTTCTTGTACTTTCAGTTTATAGATGTTAAATTGCCCCTAAGATTGTCGTTTTTCGAAAAAAGATTTAATTAGTTAGAAAATTGCCGCTAAACATAAGCCTTTTATTTAAGGGTATAGAGCACTTTTATATGCAATAAGAAAATAGTGTTATTTATTCTACAAATTACTCCTTCATTTTTGGATTGATTTTTTTCAAATTTCTTGTGATTGCAGTTTATAGATGTTAAATTGCCCCTAAGCTTGTCGTTTTTCGAAAAAAGATTTAATTAGTTAGAAAATTGCCGCTAAACATAAGCCTTTTATTTAAGGGTATAGAGCACTTTTATATGCAATAAGAAAATAGTGTTATTTATTCTACAAATTACTCCTTCATTTTTGGATTGATTTTTTTCAAATTTCTTGTGATTGCAGTTTATAGATGTTAAATTGCCCCTAAGCTTGTCGTTTTTCGAAAAAAGATTTAATTAGTTAGAAAATTGCCGCTAAACATAAGCCTTTTATTTAAGGGTATAGAGCACTTTTATATGCAATAAGAAAATAGTGTTATTTATTCTACAAATTACTCCTTCATTTTTGGATTGATTTTTTTCAAATTTCTTGTGATTGCAGTTTATAGATGTTAAATTGCCCCTAAGCTTGTCGTTTTTCGAAAAAAGATTTAATTAGTTAGAAAATTGCCGCTAAACATAAGCCTTTTATTTAAGGGTATAGAGCACTTTTATATGCAATAAGAAAATAGTGTTATTTATTCTACAAATTACTCCTTCATTTTTGGATTGATTTTTTTTCAAATTTCTTGTGATTGCAGTTTATAGATGTTAAATTGCCCCTAAGCTTGTCGTTTTTCGAAAAAAGATTTAATTAGTTAGAAAATTGCCGCTAAACATAAGCCTTTTATTTAAGGGTATAGAGCACTTTTATATGCAATAAGAAAATAGTGTTATTTATTCTACAAATTACTCCTTCATTTTTGGATCGATTTTTTTCAAATTTCTTGTACTTTCAGTTTATAGATGTTAAATTGCCCCTAAGTTTGTCGTTTTTGGAAAAAAGATTTATTTTGTTAGAAAATTGCTGCTAAACATAGGCCTTTTATCTAAGGGTATAGAGCACTTTTATATGCCATAAGAAAAATAGTGTCATTTATTCTACAAATTACTCCTTCATTTTTGCATCGATTTTTTTCATATTTCTTGTACTTTCAGTTTATAGATGTTAAATTGCCCCTAAGATTGTCGTTTTTGGAAAAAAGATTTAATTAGTTCAAAAATTGCTGCTAAACATAGGCCTTTTTTTAAGGGGATAGAGCACTTTTATATGCAATAAGAAAATAGTGTTATTTATTCTACAAATTACTCCTTCATTTTTGGATCGATTTTTTTCAAATTTCTTGTACTTTCAGTTTATAGATGTTAAATTGCCCCTAAGATTGTCGTTTTTGGAAAAAAGATTTAATTAGTTCAAAAATTGCTGCTAAACATAAGCCTTTTTTTAAGGGGATAGAGCACTTTTATATGCCACAAGAAAAATAGTGTTATTTATTCTACAAATTACTCCTTCATTTTTGCATCGATTTTTTTCATATTTCTTGTGCTTGCAGTTTATAGATGTTAAATTGCCCCTAAGCTCGCCGTTTTTTAGAGAAAAGTTTTAATTAGAACAAAAATTGTTGCTAAACATAGGCCATTTTTTATAATATAAATTTATCCACAGAGGTTTCTAAAGACAACCGGTTTATGAAAGTTTAAAACCTAAAAATGGATTGGAACCATTTACTGTAATAATAAGTTTAAAAACTGTATGATGCTTGTTCTCTGTTGCGAAACTCCACCTTTCGGAGACATTATACCCCCCGTGGAGATTTCAAATCTAAGTACCCGTGATGGTACTCTAGGGCCTTAAAGAACTCTTGTGGTAGTTTGCTTGTTATCTATTATATATCTTGTTGTAAAAGTTGTATCTGTTACCTTATGGCCGCTTCATATAGAATTTGGTAAATAAAAATGGAGAATACTAAGTCAAAGAGTTCGTACCCACTAACCGGGACATTCGCAATTATCGAGTACTACTTTGCAATTTCATAAATCCTTATTTGTCTGTTTACAAGAGAGAAACCACATAAGTATTTGTAAAAAGTCTGTCACGGCAATTGTTGTGTCGTAAATAATTTAATAGAGAAACTAATAATGAATATTAATCCAATATAATATCACCCAAATACTTTAATTTAAATATTTTAATATTTTACTCCAATGTACTAAAAAAAAAGAGACATAAATAAAATAGACTTCATTTATACACATAATAATCGGTAATAAATTTTACTGGGAAAAGTGGATACTGCGGTTACAGTTACGATAAAAGAAAACTATAATTTTTTATCGGTAAAAATTTACACCGCGATTATCGTGATATGGTTAATGTCAGTGTGCTCCTACATACCTCATAATAAACGCCATTACCGCAAAATATCACATTATTTCGAAAGTACTTTTGTAATTTTCGACCAAATTTAAAATCCTTTTTTCAAATTGAACCGGTATTTAAGACTCGCGGCTCAGGTTCTGATGGAGTTGCTGGCATCGGTGGGGTCAAGCAAATATTATTTTCTATTCGAATAACTTCTTTTTCGACATAGTTATTTCGGCACTAATATTATTCATGTTCTTATACCATTTTCAACGCTTTCATTTTCAGACATAATTCTTTCGCTTTTTATATATTCATATATCTAGTTTCTAACCTATCAAATATGAAATACTTCACATTACTCTAACAAAAAAATATCACATGTTATATTTAATTTAAATATTTTTCTTTGTTTTTCCAGCTCTTACGATCTGTACGATCGTTTAGGATCTATTTTGTTGGTTTTTATTTTCATAGAGAACGTGCGCTATTTAAGATTTGGTACTGAAATAAACAAAATTATATTTTGCTTCGCGTTTTAGTTTCTAATACAGCTGAATATTGGGCGGAAGTGTTAAAATGGTCTCAAACGCCAATTTAACCATTTAATTAGATCATAAGTCACGAGGGAATTCACAGCCGTAATGTAAATTGCGAAGACAATTTTATGAAAAGCGCTAATTTTCTTGATATTCTAATATTTACAGAAAATAACATATTATGTAACAAATTATATTTTTAAGAAGTATTATTAAACAATTTGATATGTGAGAAGCAGAATGAAATGTCGTTAATTTTCACGATATATTTTGCTATAATTTCGCTTTTAGATCATTTATGCAATCAAAATAGAAATGGTTAAAATGATTTGCCTTCAACTCCTAAACTTCTTTATTATATGCAGACCTAAAGGGGGTCAGTTGAAACAATTTTAAGTATTGGAAGGTAAACCGAATATGGAAAAACATGCAACAAACATTATCCACACATAGTTTAGCATTTATTATAAACATATAATTAATAATAAAATGTTTGAAATAACTGAATCAAATGGAAAAAATGGCACGGATCGTGTATTTAAAAACCACGAAGATATTAAATAACCCGCAAGTATAAAATATACAGAAATTGTAATAAAACGATACGACATGTCTCAACAACTTGTTAATTGCGAAATGCACAATATTATTACAAATATGTTTTATTTACAACTATCTATGAAACGAATTATTATGGGTACCGTAATTGTAGGTAAATGAGCGCGTTGAAATTATTAGCCAAGGTCGATTAATTGACTGCTTTTTACTAGAACTTAATTAGTCATAATTGTTTAGCTTTTACCTGACCGTAATTTTTTTTTAATCATAAGCGAATGCACGAGTTTGTTTATGTGTTAATTAATAGCGCAGTATATCCGTATTGAGCCATCATTTTTACGAATTCCAAAACAAATTAAAACATGTCAATTAATAAAATCCTCCAAACGAATTATAAATTGCGTATTTTTGGCAAACGCGATATTGAAATTCAGGAATGAAAAATTTCAGTGTATCGTAATTTTTCTAGTACCTTTATCTATACTATTTCGAATTCTAAAGGAAATTTAGTGTAAAAAATTTAATCATGTAAAACACGTGTTAAGCGTGTGCAAATATTTTGTTTCGGTTTGACAAAACACTTTAAACACGTGTTGTATACGCGATTTTTCTACTCCTACAAGACAAAAATGGTCAAAAATATAATATATTAAATTGATTTAGGATTATAAATTCAAATAGGTTGGTCGTTTTGCAATAAAACAACCTATAAATGAAATGAATGAAACATAGTTAATATCTGTTTTAAAAATCACTACGGTGTTAAATAATTAAATTTTTGCTGATTTTTTCATTTAATGTAAAGTATGCTGTAATGTTACTTCGCCTTACAACTTTGGTTATCATGCAACAAATCGTGGTTGTCTTCCATTAAATTTATATAAAAATTGAACATGTACAAACAGGGGCAGAAAATTTTTGGTTTTCCAAAAATTTGTAGCGCGTACCAAATATAATTTTCAAAATTAATTGTATATAACTGTAATATCAATAAGATTCGTTAGTTTTCCTTTCAAAAATAATCAAAGTTAATGCCAAGTATGTTTTTCTTCGCTGTGTTGAATTCTTGAATCCAGATTACCAACAATAATCTGAAAAAGGCGAGAATTCTCACTAAAACGAAATTATTACATCTTATCTTCGATCAAAATATGATTTTTCGTGCATATTATTTTTTCACTTAATATTTTCTCCGTACTAAAAAAGTAACTATATCTAAGCTACGTTCATTGTAGCCTTATTTCTGCAATTAGTACACTTTAGATGTTAAGATACGAATGCTTTGCAGGCGGTTAATAATACCAGCATAATATATCCAACAAGTAGTTAACTTATTCTAATTATCTGTATTATACAGTGTTTGTTTTATACACTGTGGTCTGGTAGTATAGTGCGAAAACTAGGTGACGAATCGTTACCTGTCAGCAAATCTTCAGATTAATTTTGAATTGATTTTCAGCTATTGCTATTGTTTAAAAAATATCATATATTAGTTGATTTAAAAAAAGGCATTTGGGGGAAATTAGTTTATTATGATGGGCACGAAGTAGACAGTTCATTTAGGTATAGAAAGTGGAGCAAAGAGAAAGAAGTATGAGTTTTTTAAATATTAATTGTAAAATATTGTGAACATATGATTTTGTTAAAATAAATATATTAACAATAAGAAATATTGATATACAATTAATTTTAATCTAATACCATCGATTCATGGATCATATCCTCATCGTTTTGTTAAAAGAACTCAAAGTATACCAGAAGTGATCTAGCGCACTTATCTAAATTAAAACGAAGTAGGTAAATAAATAGACCAAGTTGGTAGTGTTTTTTGTACACGCGAAGATGCGCGATTATTTCGTCTAATGTGGAATAGACGAAGACTTGTGTTATTAGATAATATAAATATGTTTAATCTGCAATAGTTACAGGGTGTTCACAGGAACTCTTCTATACAGGACTCTTCTAATCTTCAAATTATATGAAAAAGCTATATAATTTGATCCTTCACAGGAGTAGTTTAGATATTCTAATATTTCTAGCAATTAGTGCCAACAATTTCAGCTCGTAATTCGTCAAAATCGTAAAGAATACATATAAATAGCTACGCGAGGCTCTAATGAAAGTATTGTCCAGAAAATGCGTTTTTTATGCAGTTACTCAACTTTTTAGTTTTCAGTAAATTTTAACTAGGCTAACTCGTAAACGAAAAGGGTACCTTTATAATTAATGGAACTACAAAACCTTGTAGTAATCCCTCTTCTTTGAGATAACCACGTTTTTTAATCTTGAAAAAGATAATTACGGATCAGAGACAATTTGGTATGACCAAACTACACACGAAAATTGCAATTATTGATGACAAGAATAGAGTAACAAAAATTACACATGGATATTGCATACGTATTCCTTTCGCAGAATTATAAGTTACGGTATTGTGATAAAGTGGCAGCAAATGAAGAATAGTAGTCTGCAGGAATATAGCATTTGTTCAGAATCAGCGAGCAACGTGCAAAATAGTAACAGTATGTAAATGTGCATTAACTGCGGAAATATTATCATTTAATGTTGGCACTGATAAATCACATCAGAACTCAAGAGGCGGCATATTCTTGCTTATGCACATCTTAATTTCAACCTAAACATTCAGTGATATAATAAAGAAATTTTTATATTTTTGATTTTTTTTTGGATTGTTTGAATTACTCCTTTGAAAGAAATATATTTTTATATTTATCGATAATCTAATATTATTATATTTAAAATTGAAAAGATCCAAAAGATCGCTTCAGAGTAAACATTTTTTATGATAAGGAAACATTTATATTAACGTTTAATTTATGAAGAAATGGAGCCTATTGTTGTTGAAATGTATTAGTCAAAATGAAGTGTGTAACATGTTTCAAACATCACATTTTACATGTTTTGCAAGTGTTTCCAGATTTCGAATTGCTAAGATTTAACCTCGAAAATTCCAAAAAAAAACAGTGGTATCTTATACGTGGGTTTTTACGGTAATATTGAACCTGATACATTATCAGAATTTTATAACTACGAATAATCTCAGTTATCCTTCAATGTTAATTGTAAGTTTTTGCTATTCGTTCTTTTGATCTTAGACGCTATTTTTCTCCATATTTTGAGCACATTCGGGAGATTTCTATAATGTGTATTAGTACTCTTTGTTACCTTTGTAAAAAAAACAAAAAAACTTTATCTATCTATCAAATTAATAAATTAATACGCAAACTATCTTACGACTGGTGATTCGATTGACTTTTTACGCACAACATTTCAATGCAGACATTTGTATTTTTTTAAAGTATATTTCGCTATTGTTGTTTTTTAAACAATTCGTTTTTTATACGGAGATGAAGTCATTTTAATTTAGAATGACACGAAAAATTTTTTGTACTACTATAATTAAATGGGTTAACTACAGCAGCAAATGAAGTATTAGGCACAAATAAAAGGGCAGGTAGGAGGGAATGGATCACGGAAGAAATAGTTGAAATGATAGAAGCAAGAAGGAAAATTAAAATTGGAAACACAGAAGCAGGACAGAAAAAATATAAGGAACTAAGGAACTTAATTAATAAGAAATGCAAGCTAGCGAAAGAAGAGTGGATAAAAGGAAATTGTGAGGATATTGAGGAGGATATGAGAAGAGGTAAAGTAGATTTGGGCTACAGGAAAATTAAGTCACATTTTTCTAAAGTAAAACCAAAGGGTAACATTATATGTGATAAGCAGGGTAAGGAACTCACAGAAAATAAGGAAAAAGCTAGAAGATGGAAGGAGTATCTTGAAGATTTATATAAAGGTAGGCAGGACATGGAGGAGCTAGAAAATGTGGAACAGATAGATGAGGATGACTTAGGTCCTAGCATACTTAGGTCAGAGTTTCATAGAGCATTAAATGATTTACGGAATAACAAAGCAGCGGGGATTGATATGATACCAGCCGAATTAATAAAACACGCAGGGGAAAAAATGCAGGAGCGATTATACAGGTTAGTTTGTAAAATATATGAGAAGGGAGAAGTACCACAGGATTTTCAGCGTAGTAGAATAGTAACAATGCCGAAGAAAATAGGAGCTAATTTGTGTGAGAACTATATGACCATTAGTCTACTATCACATGCATCGAAGATATTGTTAAAGATTATTTATAGGAGATTAGAAAATAAAGTAGAGGAAAGGTTAGGAGAAGATCAGTTTGGTTTTAGGAAAAACAGAGGGACGAGGGAGGCGATTCTAGCACTAAGAACGGTAGTAGAAAAAAGAAAGAGGGTAGGAAAGGTAACTTGCATAGCTTTTGTAGATTTAGAAAAGGCATTTGATAATGTAGATTGGGACATAATGTTTAGAATTTTAAAAGAAACGGGTATAGATTATAAGGATAGGAGAATAATTTTTAATTTATATAAACACCAAACTGCCTTAGTTAGAATTGAGGGGGAAGAAGAGGTAGCAAAAATAGGGAAGGGAGTTCGGCAGGGATGTACACTTTCACCGTTATTATTTAATCTATATATAGAAGATGCAATAAACAAAGTAAAAGAAGAGTATAGTGTAGGTGTGAATGTACAGGGAGAGAAAAAATATATGTTGAGATTCGCCGACGATATAGCTATATTGGAAGAAAGCGAAAAGAATTTAGAAAGGGTATTGAATGGTATGCAGGCAGTATTGACTAGGGATTTTAACATGAAAATAAATATAGGTAAAACTAAAGTGATGAGGTGTGACAAAAAGGAATGCAGTAGAAAAATGAGGATCACAATAGGAGATAATAGAATCGAAGAAGTGTCAGATTTTTGTTATTTAGGCAGTAGAATCACAAAAGATAATCGAAGCAAGGTAGATATAAAGTGTAGGATAGCACAGGGTAGGAAGGCATTCGTAGAAAAGGAACAGATTTTAAGATCAAATATTGACTTGGGTATTAGAAAAAGATTACTGAAGGTATATGTTTGGAGTGTAGCACTGTACGGGTGTGAGGCGTGGACTATAGGAAAGGAAGAAAAGCGTAGATTACAAGCATTCGAAATGTGGTGTTATAGGAGGATGATGAGGATTGGTTGGGAAGATAAAGTAACAAATGAAGCTGTACTAGAGTTAGTAGGGGAGAAGAGAAGTATTTGGAGAGTGTTACAGCGTAGGAGAGACAGATTAGTAGGGCATATCCTTAGGCATGGGGGGATTATGCAATTGATCATAGAAGGTAGAGTGGAGGGAAAGAGAGGGGTAGGTAGGCCTAAATTGGAGTATGTGAGTCAGATAGTTGAAGACGTTGAGATGAATAGCTATAGGGAGATGAAGGGATTAGCTCAGGATAGATCGGCATGGCGTGCTGTTTCCAACCAATCTTTAGGATTGCGGACTCTTTAACTAATAATTAAAATGACTAACAAAGATCTCGCAACAATACAATGTCATAAACTATATACAAACATATTTGATTACCGGGTGTTCCAACCGCTACCTTAGTTCGATACGCCACTGATGCTAGCATATTTGCAGACACACTTTCATTTGGAATTATCTCCGAGCATTTCTTAATACGCGTCGTTATTTTAGTAAGCTTTTCAGGTGGAAGCATCAGTAGTAATTGCCTACACCTTCTGCATAATATAATAATACCTGACCGGCGTTGTGCAGCGCATCCGTAAAATCCAGTTTAGTTATGTAAACTCGCGGAATGCATCACGTAGTCCATTACAATATTCAACACAATATGGCATGCTTCCTCTTAATATCACCACGAAACATAATGCACAATCCATGCCGTAACTATAACCAGAATATGACGAAAGTACTAGTATGTGTTTTTATTCGAGAATGTATATAAACTAGGTAACGGGTGTCCCAAAGAAATGGTAAAAAAAAATATCTCCTCTTAGGAGTTTTAAAAAACATGATTCCTCCTCTTTGCTGTTAACATCAAACGTTAAAAGATATTAAAGTAGGGCAACATTTCATTTCAACAAGTAAAAAAGTCACATGCAGTCCATTGAAAAGTCTTGATAGATCTTTTGGGGAAACAGAAGTTTATCTTTAACAGATAACGCTTCCCTTTTTTAAACTGACGTTTCATGCAGCAACATTCTCTTTTACAATACATAAGAAGTAATTTGTAAAAATTATCTTACATCATCAAAAATTAACAAAACATCTATTTTCGTTTGTAAGTCTTCTTTGATACTTCATTGAAGAAAACTTTGAACATCAAGTTTGAGTTTGAGTTCAAACATATCAAGTCAAGTAACATATGATTCGATCATCATCCACGAACGTCATCTTTAAACATTCCAATTGAATTGAAGAAAAATGTTTGAATTTCAAATTTCGAACGTCGCAAATGTTGCTTTAAACGCTCGATATAAGCAATATATTGACGAACATATTTGACTGGAGGATGAGTGTTCGATGTTCACCGTTAAAAGTCAGATAGTACATTCTCGTGGTCATCGGCATCGACGTTATTGGGTCGTATTTCCAATTCGGCCAAATGATCATCGCGATGATGATGATGATAATGATACCTTATCCTTCCGCTGACAGATTGATGACCAACGTATATATGCGCAATATAATGCACAAATGTTGTACATAGTTTCCGTAATACGAGCAAGTGATGTTACAGGTAACTGAATAATTGGTGTTTACGTTTGTAATAATTGAAATTACGTGTGAATAATGTAACGTATACCAGTCTTTGTGTAATTAGAATAATCATAGAAATATAAAACACAAGCTGAGGACGTGCAAAAATTGAAATTTTGGTACGTTAGTCGAATTTCTGCGGGAAATATAGAATTCGAAAAATATGTGAAATCTAAAGCATTTTAGAAATGCCTAGAAATGTTCCTGTAATCGTTAAAAAATGGCGCATTTTCAGACTTTAAAATTAGTTCTAATCGATGTATTCTAAAATCAATAATCACAACATTTTTTTATTCTGCGATAAAATGTCGTAAACTCTTCAGATATTAAAAAATGTAATACTTGTACTAATTTAAATTTTCTAGTTCTAAATTCTTCCATTGAGCACAAGTCAATTAATATCACACCGAATTAATATAACCAAATATAATCAACACATTCAAACATGTGATATTTTTACTAATAAACGCCCGTGCTCTAAATTCTTCCGCTGCGCATAAGCGAATTAATACAACACCAAAACTAATATAACCATAAAAAAAATGAAGACATTATTGAAAGTTTGCATCATGTATCATACTCGTATAAGCACGAATATAATTTACTTATATACTCACGCATACGCGTGGTAATGTGCAAACTTCATATACATATCACTTACAATTGTGAAAGTACCGCCATTCTCATAGCAGCTAAAGGTTCGAAGAAGAAGAAATGTTAAAATTGTGTACATATACAGTCCTTATAGTAACCCACCCGCTTAAGAAACTGGTTGAAATTGCTGTTGAAGAGATCATGTACGAACTAGGGAAAGGATCGAATGAAGCTTTCAAAAAAAATTTCATTACATTTGATTTGGTACCTGATTATTAACTATATTTAAAAATTGCTGCGTATTTGTGTGCACCAATCTAAAATAAAAAATAAAAATGACTATAAAATCCATTTTTGTTCAAAATGAACGAAAATCATAGAAAATAGTGATCTATAAGTTAAGTATAGAATATCACGCAAATACCGTAACTTAAAGCATTAAGTAGCTAGATGCGCATTTCGAAGGCTATGCTCCCATCTTCAGTAGCACAAGATAAAAACGAAATAAAATACCTCTGTCACGAATCAATAATTTTTTTAATATAAGTTAAGTGACATGTTAAATTTCTATTCGAACTTCCTTCAATTTATTGTAAATAAAAATACTATGAATAATATATCTATAATATTGGTTTATTTAATTATGGAATGAAAGTGTCCAGAGAAATTCTGCAACTTTATCATTTTTGAAAAAATACATTCTAGTTTCCTTTTTTTTTAATTTTACTTAATTATTAAAACGATTTTATTTTCACGTGATTCATATGTTATAATATTTTCATTGACTTTCAATGAAAGAAACATAAAAATTGAATATAATTTGATTATTTACAATCTACAACTTTTTGTGTAAATTTTTTTTTTGTTAATTTAATTATTCATGAATTTGTTGGGGTCCATACGAGATATAACAGGCATATGGTACGATAAATACAGAAACGGAGCACAATTAGTATAAATTTTACATACTTAGACAAATCCTGTTATCTATTTACTTGTATTTTTTTTTACTATTTACTTGACATAATTTTGACAAATTGATATTGTGCTTAATGTATGCTATAACAAAGCTCTGCACAAACAACAGTGCGCATGAGAATAGTTCGTACAAACATGTAAATACAGTCGAAGGTATTTGTAAAAGATTTTTGTATTCTGGTAATAATCATTATCATCCACAGAGTAAGCTAGTCACTACTTTAGATCTTCATAAAGCATCCGTAAGTCAGAATCTATTGTAATAGATTCTAATTGACAACGGAAATAGTTAAAATGAATAATGCAGTTTTTTTTTTAAACTTCTGATTGATACTTTTTTTTTTAGTAATTTTCGATTGTTAGATTATAATATACCCATAAAAATAAATGTTCGTATTCGATAAAAAGCAATTTAGTAAATGAGTATTCGTAAAACTTTCAAATAATTTCCAATAATTGACCAATCGAATACCAACAAATAGACTATTGTTGTGTCTTATAAGCAATAAATATTAATGTCTACTATGTAAGATGTATTCGATATACTATCATATAGATTATCGATATATTTAAAGAGTAATTGATGCGAAATATGAAGGTTTGGACGATGCAAGGTGCGAGACATTTGATGGATAGTTGATGATGGATATGTTCGGATAAGAACTTATAAATATGTACGTGAGTAAAAGTAAATACATCGTGTAAAAGTAAGGCTTGATTAAGAACTAATCGAGCGAAAGGAACAAGAAATTTTTAATTTTAATCAAATCGAAGAAAAAAAACATTTTACCTTCATTTATTTGGTTTGGATTTTTGGTTGGATCCAAAAATGGTCATGTTTTTTTGGACAATTGAATCCGCAAAAGTAAGATTTGTACACTATGTTTACTATCTAGCACCGAAGAGGTTTAGTCAATTCTAACCAAATGTAGAACGTTAGTTTCTCATGTCAATTAAAAGAATTTATTGATTTCATGAAACCAGACGTGGATTTAAATTAATGTGGGTAACAACAATTGTCAAATATACGAGGTAAGTTTAAAAAGTAGTGAGAACGCATTCACAGTGCGTGATTTGGCAACATTGTAAGTTAACTATTTAGATAAACATTTGATCTACCTCCAGTACAAGTCTCAACTATCCACTGCTACTGCACTTTTTTTACTACGTGTTCTTGTGAAGCTAGTTTTTTAAGTGTGTCACGGAAATGGACGTAACAAATTTTGAGTAACGTTATGCGATAAAGTTTTGTGTCAAACTTGCCGAAACCGCAACGGAAACTTTTCAAAAATTGACGCTAGCGTAGGGGCGCAGGTCTTATCGAAAGCTCAAGTTTTTAGGTGGCACAAGGCCTTTTTTAGAGGGACGTGAAAACGTTAATGATGAAAATCGGAAAGGACAAGACCGCGCTGTTCAAAAACCGACGAAAATTTGGAAAAAGTGCGAGTTTTTGTGATGTCTGATCGACGAATGACTGTCAGAATGATCAGCAGTGAATTGAATTTGAACATTGCCACTGTCTACGACATGTTAACCCAGGATTTGGGCATGCGAAAGGTGTGTTCGAAGATGGTTCCCAAAATCCTGACACCTGAGCAAAAACAACATCGGATAGGTGTGTGTTCAGATCTTCTGCAGAACATTGAAACTAACAACGATTTTCTAAAAAACGTGATCACAGGTGACGAATCCTGGGTACTTGAATACGACCCTGAAACGGAACGCCAACGTCAGGAGTGGCACACCCCCGACTCACCACGTCCGAAGAAAGCACGGATGAGCAAATACAAGATTACAAAACAATGCTCATTTGCTTTTTCGACAGTCAGGGGATTGTTCATAAGGAGTTTGTGCCCCCGGGGCAAACTGTCAATCAGCAGTTTTACCGCAAAGCTCTCAAGAGACTAAAGAAAAGAGTTTTTCGAGTCAGACCAAGCATTTCTGAAAGTTGAATGTTGCATCATGACAACGCACCTTGTCACACAGCACTCTCTATTAGGCAATTTTTGACACAAAAAGGAATTTCAGTGGTTGCTCAGCCCCCCTACTCACCTGATCTATCACCCTGTGACTTCTTCCCTTTTCCCAAGTTGAAAATTCATCTCAAGGGACATCATTTTGGCACTATAAACGTCATTCAGAAAACCGTGACGGACCAACTTCGTTCGATCCCACTTAACGACTTGCAACACTGCTATGACGAATCCTGGGTACTTGAATACGATCCTGAAACGGAACGCCAACGTCAGGAGTGGCACACCCCCGATTCACCACGTCCGAAGAAAGCACGGATGAGCAAATACAAGATTACAAAACAATGCTCATTTGCTTTTTCGACAGTCAGGGGATTATTCATAAGGAGTATGTGCCCCGGGGGGCAAACTGTTCTCGAGATACTAAGGAAAAGAGTTCTTCGAGTCGGACCAAACCTTTCTGAAAATTGGATGTTGCATCATGACAACGCACCTTGTCACACAGCACTCTCTATTATTTACTGTGTGTTTTTTTGAAATAATAAATGCCTTTTTTAGCGCCTATTTTTAAGTTTTTTAGTGCCTATTTGCCGCCTATTTTGACATTTTTTAGTACCTATAATCCAGTCTCTAGTGATAATCAATATTAAATGAAATAGGCAATGAAACAATAGGAAATCGTAAAAAGATTTTTTTTTTCGTGATACAAAAACCACGTAGTTTTATTACCCATTTCATAAAAAAAAAAAATCCAAAGTACCGTTCCGTTCGCAATATATAAATAGGCAATATGCTGAAGAGTTGTCGGGTATTGATTTAATGTTAGTTACTATACGAATCCGAGTCGGTGTGCTGGAATCAAAAGCCTTCGGACGGAGTATACCGCATAAACATACAAATACTTATATCGGTAAAAGACATGATTCAATTGTGTGTAAATTATATTACTATTACTTATAAGAATCTGGATACTTGGTTGGATTGGAAGAGTTGGGTGCAACCGCAGAATTCAATGTGTGGATGATCATTTCGTATGTAACGACCTCTGGAATTGGCAATCGGTAGTAACCATATATTGTAAAGCTACTCTTCGTCATAAGTACAATAAGCTTCGGCTTATGTGTGGTATGGATTTTTATGTGGATAACGGGACACATATTATATATTGTGTGAAATATGAAATATTGTCTGCGATTACAATAATACTTAAGTTATAAATAACAGGTAAATCGTATAACAAGCAAATTGCGAAGCATTTCACAAAAGTATGTTTAAAAATTATTGCAAATTCTATTCAATTTAAATATAAACTATTCAATACAGATATACAGTGTGTCCCATTTTCGAGCTGCCACTATTGGTAATCTGAATTATTAGTTTATTTCGGATATTGGAATTAATTTAGTGTTATTTCTAATTAATTTTATTATTTGGTCGGAGGGACTACGAGTTGGAATTTTGTTTTTATTAAGGTTTAATGGTTTTACGGGAAGGTAAATTTAAATCATAGTTTATTTTGGATTTTGGAAGTAATTTAAGATTATTTTTAATTTATTGATTTATTTAAAGAGGGACGGGGGGGTGTGGAATTATAATATATAAATGATTAGTTAAATTAATATAATGACATATATATTTATATATGATATAATAAATATAAATAATAACTCCGTTATTATAATGAATAGACACACGGTTAAATGGGCAATGTTTTGCGCAATTTTAAGCTGATTTCAAATCTGCTTTTAGATATTGAATAACTTTTTTAGTTGTTTAGATATTTGAAAAAAACTAAAATTGTGTATTTTACTTAATCGTCGATATTTTCGTTATTTACAATTTTTCATTAATGACCCTTTGACTTTCTTAAGACACTTTTCAAAAACGCTTTTACAGATGTTATTAGTTTTCTTTTTATTTTGAAGATACGATCACTAACTTTATATTTTCTTATAGACGTCAAATGTCAACATATGTTCCGCCTAATAGCATTTTTTATTTAATTTTCGATGATATATCACACCATCCATAAAAACAAATATTTTCAAAATAAATGACGATTTTTAAATAAATGATTGAAGAAAAATTAAAGCAACAGTTGATAATGATCCAATCCTGCTTAAATTAATAAAGAATTAGCTTACGAAATTATTAAGAACAAGCTTATTAGGAATAGCTTATTAGTAGAGACCGGATTATAGGCACTAAAAAAAATGCCAAAATAGGCACTAAAAAACTTTTAAAAAGGCGCTAAAAAACGCATTTATTATTTTCAAAAAAAACGCACACAGTAAAACAACATTTTTCCTTTTTGGATCTTGGATTCATCTGAACCGCTAATTTTAGGCATTTTGAATTTATTTTCGAATGTATTCGTGCGCTAACTAAACACAGACTGAAGCAATGAAGGGTAAATTATTTATTTGAAATAACAGTTGTTACAAAATAACCACTCTTGGTACTTAAGAGTACATTAAAAACGATTAGGGATTTTTCCATTGGTAATGTGGCAATGACACAAACAATTTAGAAAGTTTTTATCATATATTATGGTAAAAAGCAAAGTAAATATGAAAAAAAGGCGCGATTGCATGAAAAGTGTCGAAATAGGCGCTAAACTGAAAAATTGGTAAAATTTGATCAAAATTGTTGAAATAGGCAAAAATAAAGGCAATTTAAGGCATTTTGCCTAAAATCCGGTCTCTACTTATTAGGAATATATAAAATAGCTTATTAAGAATAAGTCACTAGCTTACGAAATGTCAAAAATAAACGTCAAAGTCAAAAGAGGGAGTCATTACCTAGTTATTGACATTTTGTGTATTAAAGGTGCAGTGTTTTATCAAATAGTGGAAATTATGGCGTATAATTTTTCAAATGAAGAAAAACTTCTAAAGGCAGATTTGAAATCAAAATAAAATTGCGCAAAATTTTATACATTTAACCGTGTTTTTATCTATTATAATAACGGAGTTACCAATAATGGCAGCTCGAAAATGGGACACACTGTATATCTCGAAAAATAACATCAAACTAAAAGACGGTATGTATAGTTATTAAAATATATTAGTATAATGAAGTAGTATATTAGATAACGATATAGTTTATATATAATTTAAGTGAACGTTTAATTTTATTGGAAGAAATGCTTGGAAAACGTTTGATGCTAAATCGATTTTATATCAATTTATTTCACGATTTCTTCGTTTAGCAATCAGATTTTAGCAATTTGTACATTATATTAAGCCACTACTTTCCATATGATCCAAAAAACCGCGCAGGTACGCCATTGGTTTATCATATTGTTTCTATTGTTAATACGTTATTAGTATCAAATGTAATGTATACGTCGCTATCTGCTTGATCTGGTACGAAGGAAGTACTTTACGCAACGGCAATTTCGGACAGGTTAATAAACGTATAAGATGTCAGATCGACAACGAAGCGCAAAACTCATCTCATCACATTCGATCTGCCGCATGCGAGTGAGTACTTTTCTCGATAAGGTACTAAATTATTAGAGATCAATAATACATTGTCGCAAGCCACGTCTAGATGAACGATTCGTTCATTGCAACGGTTGTATTTAGATACGATTCGATTTACAGAAAGTGATTTTGAAAAAAAAAAAATGTATTAGGAAATAGCTGTATGTTAAATTTGTTAAATATGTTAAATATTTTAACAACAAAGCCCGTGTAACAAAGTTGCACTGTAATAAAATATATATCACTATTAAAATGAGAATTACTTCAGCTGTTTTTTTGGAATTATTTTTTAAAATTTACTTTGTTTATGTATTGAGTATAATATACCAATATATGTGATATTAAAACATATAAATTTTGTGCAAATGACCAATTAAATCGATAATTAAATCAGTTGGTATCATTCGATATTCTATAAATTATTTTAAAAAAGATTTTCATTGTACGCTCATATTTTTATTGTTTAGTTAGTTAAAGAGTCCGCAATCCTAAAGATTGGTTGGAAACAGCACGCCATGCCGATCTATCCTGAGTCAATCCCTTCATCTCCCTATAGCCATTCATCTCAACGTCTTCAACTATCTGACTCACATACTCCAATCAGCATTTTTATTGTTTAGTTAGTTAAAGAGTCCGCAATCCTAAAGATTGGTTGGAAACAGCACGCCATGCCGATCTATCCTGAGTCAATCCCTTCATCTCCCTATAGCCATTCATCTCAACGTCTTCAACTATCTGACTCACATACTCCAATCTAGGCCTACCTACCCCTCTCTTTCCCTCCACTCTACCTTCTATGATCAATTGCATAATCCCCCCATGCCTAAGGATATGCCCTAATAATCTGTCTCTCCTATGCTGTAACACTCTCCAAATACTTCTCTTCTCCCCTACTAACTCTAGTACAGCTTCATTTGTTACTTTATCTTCCCAACCAATCCTCATCATCCTCCTATAACACCACATTTCGAATGCTTGTAATCTACGCTTCTCTTCCTTTCCTATAGTCCACGCCTCACACCCGTACAGTGCTACACTCCAAACATATACCTTCAGTAATCTTTTTCTAATACCCAAGTCAATATTTGATCTTAAAATCTGTTCCTTTTCTACGAATGCCTTCCTACCCTGTGCTATCCTACACTTTATATCTACCTTGCTTCGATTATCTTTTGTGATTCTACTGCCTAAATAACAAAAATCTGACACTTCTTCGATTCTATTATCTCCTATTGTGATCCTCATTTTTCTACTGCATTCCTTTTTGTCACACCTCATCACTTTAGTTTTACCTATATTTATTTTCATGTTAAAATCCCTAGTCAATACTGCCTGCATACCATTCAATACCCTTTCTAAATTCTTTTCGCTTTCTTCCAATATAGCTATATCGTCGGCGAATCTCAACATATATATTTTCTCTCCCTGTACATTCACACCTACACTATACTCTTCTTTTACTTTGTTTATTGCATCTTCTATATATAGATTAAATAATAACGGTGAAAGTGTACATCCCTGCCGAACTCCCTTCCCTATTTTTGCTACCTCTTCTTCCCCCTCAATTCTAACTAAGGCAGTTTGGTGTTTATATAAATTAAAAATTATTCTCCTATCCTTATAATCTATACCCGCTTCTTTTAAAATTCTAAACATTATGTCCCAATCTACATTATCAAATGCCTTTTCTAAATCTACAAAAGCTATGCAAGTTACCTTTCCTACCCTCATTCTTTTTTCTACTACTGTTCTTAGTGCTAAAATCGCCTCCCTCGTCCCTCTGTTTTTCCTAAAACCAAACTGATCTTCTCCTAGCCTTTCCTCTACTTTATTTTCTAATCTCCTATAAATAATCTTTAGCAATATCTTCGATGCATGTGATAGTAGACTAATGGTCCTATAGTTCTCACACAAATTAGCTCCTATTTTCTTCGGCATTGTTACTATTCTACTACGCTGAAAATCCTGTGGTACTTCTCCCTTCTCATATATTTTACAAACTAACCTGTATAATCGCTCCTGCATTTTTTCCCCTGCGTGTTTTATTAATTCGGCTGGTATCATATCAATCCCCGCTGCTTTGTTATTCCGTAAATCATTTAATGCTCTATGAAACTCTGACCTAAGTATGCTAGGACCTAAGTCATCCTCATCTATCTGTTCCACACTTTCTAGCTCCTCCATGTCCTGCCTACCTTTATATAAATCTTCAAGATACTCCTTCCATCTTCTAGCTTTTTCCTTATTTTCTGTGAGTTCCTTACCCTGCTTTATTGTTATCTAGTTATATTTCGAGACCACTAACAATAGTAAAATGAACGCCGTTATACCATCGTTAAAATATTTATCATACAAGGTCTTTCTATACACTATACTAAAGGCAATACTAATATACGAAAATTTTAATACAATTCATATAAAATGTCGAATAATATGTTTAAAAATTGCTATCGCAATTGTAGTAGATCTTACATAGATAGCTTCAGCACAAGAAGTAATCTCAAAACCACTGTTATCTTTAACAATCTTTAACAATCAGTCTGTAAATTAAGTAACAAACAATATTTTTATATTGGTACAAAAATGAAGTTTATTGTATGTGAACATTTGAATATACTAAATGAAAAAAAATCGTTGATTTGTGGAATTTCTTTGGTTTTTAAGTGAGTCCGTCTCTGTGCATAACTATAACTAGAGTAGCGGTATATATTGATGAGACAGCAATGTGCCATGTCCTTCCAATTTCGGCTACCTTGCTCGGAGTTGAAGGCATGCATGCATACCTTCCATCGTGGACATGTTACAATTTAAATTAAGCACCGCAAATTCTAGGAATCACTATCGAGGATGCTATCGCAGAGAATATACAAAAAAAAAAAACGGTAATCAGAAGGGCAGGTAACCAAAAACAATAATTTGCTTGTATCGCCATTTGTACGTGCGAGTCATGTGCTAAGAATTTGTATTATTTATGTACTAGATTTCTTGAAAATTTCCGAAATAAAGAATTTTGTACAATATTAATTTTGAAATCACGTTCATCCAAGACAATGTAATTCTACATTTTCTTGGATGAACAGCTGTTGGTAATATGTAATATAAATTTAAATACGTGTTAAATATCAAAAAGCAAAATGTTTACATAAACTGTTTCAATTTTTCCTTTTCAATCGTTTTGTGCTTTACTATAAAATAGTAAATTCATTATAGTTTTATATCAATAGAATTTTCTCACGCTATATATCAATAAATAACTAAAGAAGAATACTATTAATTATTTATCTCTAAAATATATTAATTACAAGTATATCGATTGAATGTTGTTTGTATATTTTTATTGCAAAAGAAAATCATAGCACAAAAGGTTACGAAATATTTTTGCTCGTTATAATATTTAATAATAAATAAGTAAAAAATTAACATCTCAATTTAAGAACATTTATATCTAGTTTCGAAGACCGCGGGAATTGTTATTTAATTTTGGAAAAGTATATAATTCTTTCTATCTCACGTGTATCTTATTCTCCTATAATCCACGCTCAGAAGCATATAAACGGCGTAAAGAAAACGTCATCACACCACAATGAAAAAGGTGAAAAAAATGTCTACACATTTATCGTTAATTTCTTTTTGCGAAATCTTCTTTAAAAAAAATACTTTTCCAAATCTTGCAAGATTATAAAACAAATAAATAACTCTCGAAATCTTTAATATGGCATTTAAACTGTAACTTCCGTAACTGAGTCAAAATTAAAATGAATTAAGATGTTTCTAAACAATATAACTGGAAAGCACAAATGATTGAAACAGAAGCGAACAAAACAGTTACGAGTGAATAGAATAATTGTTAACCTAAGCAAGAGTTCTAGTAATTACAATTATCCTAGACAGAAAGTTTTAAAAAAAATTAATTGAACCTCGTACAGATATCTCACTGGCCACAGCTTCCACGTTTCCCATGAGAAAACTATTGGATGTAACAACTGTTGCACTGTGAAAAGACTAAAGCACTCTAGTCACGACATTCATTCATTTATGCTTAATCAGACTTTTGAATCAAAGCAGTTGAATCTATAAGAGCTGGTGTGTTAATCGGGATACAAATTCTGTTTAAATTGGATAAATTGAAAATGTATTCTTAAAATTCGTACGTCATTATAAATAATGCTAATTGAATGTTCTTGTTCTTGTATGCGCTATTCTGGAATTTTAGTTAGTCCATTAATTAATAGAATTTATATCGTATTTAATTGCCTTGGAATCGCGAAGGTTTTTGAATAAATTGAGAAGCGAAATTAATAAACTGACTTAAGAATTTTAAATGATCCTACAATGCACAAAGTATATAAAATTTTATATATAGTTAATAGATTAATATAAAACAGAACGATGGATAAAGAATTAATATTTTTGTTAATTTTTTATGCCAAAACTTCATAAATAGACAACGTACAGTATCGGTTTTGTATAGATACATTTATTTTATTTCGATTCTCAAAAAGCTAAATGCACCATTTGTGAATTGTAAGGTAAAAAGGTACATTACGAAGATCGACCTCTTTTATAAAATTATTACTACGGCAGTTGCGATCTTTTGCAAAACAAACACAATAAAAGATTTTAGTTCAACTTGCATATAAGATGTCGCAGAGGTCTTTTATGAAGCCGATGTCACGGCAAGTTATATTGGCATTTACTACAAATTGTGCTTCTCGTTCGTTGTATATTGGCTATCCGTTAGGATAATACGAAGAAGGTTACGGCAACAGTTGTAATTACAATATTCGTAGGCAGGTATGTTTGTTCTAACTGTTGAGAGAAGCGGAAGATATGTTATCGGAGATATAGAACTTACAATACAGAAGATAATTGATACTGGCTTATTTCGAAAGAGCGGATTGAATAACAAGTGGCTGCGAATTTTTGTCTGTCTTTAATTGTAACACGATATTTAGTATCAAGACAGGAAATGGCCAAATATGGATGTTAATTAAGATTTCGTTAAAGATCGAGTAAAGCTGCTTTATTAGTTCTTATGTTGCATTTGACATATGGCAGTATAAAAAAGATTACATGTTCTCTTCCTAAGATTATGCCAACATTAACAAATACAGTAATAGAAACAAGAAGTTGCTGTATAATCGCATGTTATGCGGAACAACTTTGTTAATTAATTAAACAACATTATATACCCGCTAACTACATTAACTTTTTATTTTATTATATATATACTATAAATATTTTACAAATTATTGAAAATCTGTGATATATTTTTGAAGTGAAACTTCTATAGGCGCGGTAGGGCAAATTGGCCTGAACGTCACGAAAAGTGAAACGTTTCCGTCACGAAAAGTGAAACACCTTACGCGCATGCGCCGCGTGTACTGTGTGTATACGTGGCATAAGGCAACCAGTAGACGCTTGCGTATTTTATTATATATTACACAGTTTAATCTTTTAGCTAACAATTTCCATTGTGTGAAAAGTGAAATGGAGAAAAAGACAAGTACAGACAGAGAACGGAAGCAAGCGAATAAACCGCCAAGAAAAGTGCCAACAAGTACCTTGGAAAGAAGTAGAGAGTCTCGAGCCAGGCAAAGGGCGTTAAAGAAACACGGTGGACAACATAACCTTCCAACGACCTCAAATACACTGGATGAATCGATACCGTCGTTAAGTGAGGACACAGTGAGTGGTATAGAAAATTTGAATGCCACTGATGATTTGTCTACACGTGAAGATACATGCGGTGTAAGAGATCAACGAAATGAATCTGATACAGCTGAGTTATCGACAAATAGAAATGCACCCACTAGTGCATCATACACAAAATTTACATTCTTTCAACCTGTTCATCGCGAATTTGATAAACAATTTTTCAATAATCCGCTAGGTACAGTGTGTTCTGTATGTGATCGAATGTGGTTTAAGAACGATGTGAAACCGGTTGATCCGAACTTTTACATACTGCGTTTCCAGCCATTATCATTGAAGATATGATAGCGTGCAATTCATGCCGAAATGTTCCCACTCGGATTACCATTCCAATGTTATCGAAGTCAAATGGTTTTGTCTACCCAGAATTACCTGGTCATCTACCAAAATTAGATTTAGTGTCAGAGAGGTTAATTTCACCCAGAATTCCATTTATGCAAATTCGACATTTACGACATGTACATGGTCAACTATGGGATTTATGGGCAAATTATTGATGTTCGAATATCTGTGAATACGATGGTGAATCATTTGCCAAGAGACATTGATGATGATCATTGTATTAATGTCCACATAAAAACAAGAAAAATACCCAGATCGAGTTATTTAATTGGTTTGGTGAGAAAAAGAACTATAAAAATATGGCTATAATATTTAATCAAAACTCCTCTTTATAGACTGTACGATATTGCAGTTAATAATGCTTTCTTTGATGATCAGAGTGTTAATCAAAATCAAAATCAAATCGTTAACAAATGGAAAAAAGCAATGCAAAAAATCAACTTTTCCTAGGCGCTAAGAAGTTTCACTTCAACCGCGCGAGAGTCTCACGCATGTTTTTTTTTTAATGTAGTGACGATATTCGTTTCATTGAGCATAATACTACTTAAAATTATTGATATGCAATTAAACCATTTACCAAATTTTCAAAACGGTTATTATTTTTCGAAGGAATAATATGTTTTTATTTCGTTTTTATCCAACAGTTAAATAAATTTGTATAACACTATAATTTTGTTTTCATGGAATATCGCCAATTAAACTTTTCGGCAATTAAACCTTCAACAGATATAATCTGCATGAAAATTTAAGCCATAGTAAAATAGCACATTACGGCGTAATGTATACCGCGATTTAAATAAACTGTTTTGCAACTCTTTCTCGAGTTAGCTAGAGCTTTATAAGTCAGTGCGGATTTATCACAATATTTATGTATTTCTATGTTTTTCCACAAAGTCCGTAAGACTTACTTTACAAGGTATAAACATGTGAAATGTGTGAGTTATAATTCGTTACTTATAACTTTATACAGGTTTATGATGACTGTATTATAAATATTACTGCAAATTCTACAAAAACCAACATTATACCATTCAAACATGGAGCTGCTCAAAAATAATATCAGTAAGCTGGATTTTCATCCACATTCTTACTTT
Organism: Leptodirus hochenwartii; assembly: GCA_947310635.1. Taxonomy (NCBI): domain Eukaryota; kingdom Metazoa; phylum Arthropoda; class Insecta; order Coleoptera; family Leiodidae; genus Leptodirus; species Leptodirus hochenwartii. The sequence goes on along the minus strand of OX371179.1, from coordinate 7,380,816 downwards.
CTACAAAGATTGAAATACATCTACAGGTGTTGTACTTTATGTGCAGAGATAATATAAATGTAGATCATGCCAAAGATATTTTTTCAATCACCAATTATACCATCTAACGTACGTATAATATCTTAATTTATTGCGCTACCTTTCGAAAACTTGTGTTACGATGATGTAAATCAAAAAGAACGATGGTGTCGATTTGTCTGGATAACGTACATTTGTGAAAATGCGTTTCTATACATTAAAATTTTATTTTTTAACTCACCTTTTTCAACGTCTAGTAGTATAGAACTAATAATTCCGCGACTTTGATGAATTCTGTAAATTTAAAAAAATATATATATTAGTTGGACAATTCCTCTGGTAGTGAGGTATTAGTTAAAGAGTCCGCAATCCTAAAGATTGGTTGGAAACAGCACGCCATGCCGATCTATCCTGAGCTAATCCCTTCATCTCCCTATAGCTATTCATCTCAACGTCTTCAACTATCTGACTCACATACTCCAATCTAGGCCTACCTACCCCTCTCTTTCCCTCCACTCTACCTTCTATGATCAATTGCATAATCCCCCCATGCCTAAGAATATGCCCTACTAATCTGTCTCTCCTACGCTGTAACACTCTCCAGATACTTCTCTTCTCCCCTACTAACTCTAGTACAGCTTCATTTGTTACTTTATCTTCCCAACCAATCCTCATCATCCTCCTATAACACCACAATTCGAATGCTTGTAATCTACGCTTCTCTTCCTTTCCTATAGTCCACGCCTCACACCCGTACAGTGCTACACTCCAAACATATACCTTCAGTAATCTTTTTCTAATACCCTAGTCAATATTTGATCTTAAAATCTGTTCCTTTTCTACGAATGCCTTCCTACCCTGTGCTATCCTACACTTTATATCTACCTTGCTTCGATTATCTTTTGTGATTCTACTGCCTAAATAACAAAAATCTGACACTTCTTCGATTCTATTATCTCCTATTGTGATCCTCATTTTTCTACTGCATTCCTTTTTGTCACACCTCATCACTTTAGTTTTACCTATATTTATTTTCATGTTAAAATCCCTAGTCAATACTGCCTGCATACCATTCAATACCCTTTCTAAATTCTTTTCGCTTTCTTCCAATATAGCTATATCGTCGGCGAATCTCAACATATATATTTTCTCTCCCTGTACATTCACACCTACACTATACTCTTCTTTTACTTTGTTTATTGCATCTTCTATATATAGATTAAATAATAACGGTGAGAGTGTACATCCCTGTCGAACTCCCTTCCCTATTTTTGCTACCTCTTCTTCCCCCTCAATTCTAACTAAGGCAGTTTGGTGTTTATATAAATTAAAAATTATTCTCCTATCCTTATAATCTATACCCGTTTCTTTTAAAATTCTAAACATTATGTCCCAATCTACATTATCAAATGCCTTTTCTAAATCTACAAAAGCTATGCAAGTTACCTTTCCTACCCTCTTTCTTTTTTCTACTACCGTTCTTAGTGCTAGAATCGCCTCTCTCGTCCCTCTGTTTTTCCTAAAACCAAACTGATCTTCTCCTAGCCTTTCCTCTACTTTATTTTCTAATCTCCTATAAATAATCTTTAACAATATCTTCGATGCATGTGATAGTAGGCTAATTATATTAGGTATTACATAATTGAAACAGTAACTATTCATAGAATTCAAAAAGACCACAACAAAATAATCGCTGTTCATTACCACCAAAGAAACACCGCGCACATCTGAAGCAATGTGTGTCATCTAATTACTTCAATGTTTCTGCTCAAACGTACATAATTTACATGAAACCTCGCAGGTTTATTTGTGTTTGGAATGTGAAACACCTGGTGGGTAGTGAGAGACTTTTTTTTTAAATTTAAATTAAATTATACACCAAAAATAAGATCGAAAAGAATAAATAAGATTCTTACACAAATTGTTCGCATTGTTCTAAAAATCAAGTCATTAGCCACATCAGCTGTTGCGGCATCTTATAATACACCTACTGTTTAATATGAGCATTTATTTGACGCTACTAGGTTCAGGTAGTTGTTGGAACACACACATACAAGCACGCTGAAGACATAGATCATTCGCCAAACTGCGAACATAATGTACAACGAGCAGTTGATTCACGATTCCTTGTTTGCGATTATGAAACGAGAGACAATTTAGTAAACTAACTTTAAACATATAGTTGTTGGAAACTATAAACCTGCCTCTAAGAAAATGCCTTGTGCGTTAACATTTATATACAATTTCAACGAGGAAACAAAATGAATTCAAGAAGTCCCTTCCATTAAAAAATCCATTATACGAAACTAATTGTTGCTTTATTTTGGCATTTACACATTTTAAACTCTCATTGAATGTTTTCGTTTACAGTTTGATCTTTAGCTGTTTTTTTTTTTGTTTGTTCTTAAAGGTAACATAAAATCCACTCAATGAGATTTTCATTTTATTAATTTGTTAAACGCTATGCTGAGCTGGAAATAAACAATTCAATGAAAAGTTACTACAAAGTTTTTCATGCGAGTTGACGTTGACATATTATAACATAATTTGCATACATGAACGTCTTTGTTGGCGTATTCATTTTCATGGGCTAAACTTTGCAAGAAAATATCACCAAATTAAAGGATCCGCCATGTACTTGTCACGCACCCATTAGTGAAAATACATTTCGAATTTCACGTGCACTTAAATTTATATTTGTCATGATCAAAATTAATTGTCTGCGAAAAATCGGAAATGTAAATGTCACTGGTTTTTTTTTTTTGTAATTATAAATATTTAGACTTCCCCTAAGAAACTATGCTATGGCTTAATTCAATTGAAGCGATTTTCATATTAAAAAAACAAGAAATTTGATTAATTATATTTAAATATAAAAGGTAAAGCAGTAAAAATGAATTTTTCACAGTTAAGGTACTAAACAAGTAATAAATCTTTTAATGTTTGAAGCCGTCGGGAAGCAATTTTCTAATAAAATTTACAGTTATGAATCTGTAGTATTTTTTATTAAAAAACATAAAAAAGGACGTACAAAGGCACGGTTCACTGTGGCATCATTTCAAGTAATAACTCAATAAAATCAATCTATCGCGGAAATAGAACAAATTAAATTAAGATCATTACGGAAATTAGAATACGAATTTTTACCAATCACGACGGCAGTTTAGAAGCGATATGCAATTTGTTATTAATTTACTGGTTCATTTAGCGTTAATGTCGAGAAAGCAAAACGTCCAACGAGACTACATATCTGTATATAACTAGAGTACGTACCAAAAATCCAATAAATCAATGGTCTGTCCGAAGGTATTTGATTGAAAACCAGTATGAGTATGAAATTCTAATTGAACAAAACCTATTGCAATATCCTGACCAGCCTATAAATAAATTCATCAAATAAATTCACGTATCAGACCGATCGAAACTGCTTTATAATACAAGAAAAACCGTATATCATTACGAAAACTCAGGCACGTCCATCGTAATGTTTCTTTGCGCTACAATACCACGTAGTTCTTTTAAAATTGGTAATGCGATACAATTCTGTACGATTCATTGCAAAGTGATCTTCTATACTTGTTGTATTTCCAATAAATTAATGATTTCCAATTATTTATCCAATTATCTGATTGATTTGATTTAATATATCGTAGTAATATGTCAGTGAATATGAGAATAATGATTTCCATAAGCGTATCAATTCAGGGAAAATTTATTAGGGAAACGCGCCCAACAAATATAATAAATTTCAGGAGTTTAATTTGAAGAGTACAACATATGAAAGATGAACCATTAAATGTTTGTAAATTTAACTTAAAATAACGTGACATCGTCAATGTTTCTGTGAGCGTAAAACATTTTAAATAATGTTTATAGTTGGTAGTTAAACCATTTAAACGTTTCTAAATTGGATCATTTAGAATTTTTTTTATTATGTATCTCTCGTATTATTTTTTTACACAACCAAAGACAATCTTATATTTCCATTTTGTCTTTTTAGTTAGTTAAAGAGTCCGCAATCCTAAAGATTGGTTGGAAACAGCACGCCATGCCGATCTATCCCGAGCTAATCCCTTCATCTCCCTATAGCTATTCATCTCAACGTCTTCAACTATCTGACTCACATACTCCAATTTAGGCCTACCTACCCCTCTCTTTCCCTCCACTCTACCTTCTATGATCAATTGCATAATCCCCCCATGCCTAAGGATATGCCCTACTAATCTGTCTCTCCTACGCTGTAACACTCTCCAAATACTTCTCTTCTCCCCTACTAACTCTAGTACAGCTTCATTTGTTACTTTATCTTCCCAACCAATCCTCATCATCCTCCTATAACACCACATTTCGAATGCTTGTAATCTACGCTTCTCTTCTTTTCCTATAGTCCACGCCTCACACCCGTACAGTGCTACACTCCAAACATATACCTTCAGTAATCTTTTTCTAATACCCAAGTCAATATTTGATCTTAAAATCTGTTCCTTTTCTACGAATGCCTTCCTACCCTGTGCTATCCTACACTTTATATCTACCTTGCTTCGATTATCTTTTGTGATTCTACTGCCTAAATAACAATAATCTGACACTTCTTCGATTCTATTATCTCCTATTGTGATCCTCATTTTTCTACTGCATTCCTTTTTGTCACACCTCATCACTTTAGTTTTACCTATATTTATTTTCATGTTAAAATCCCTAGTCAATACTGCCTGCATACCATTCAATACCCTTTCTAAATTCTTTTCGCTTTCTTCCAATATAGCTATATCGTCGGCGAATCTCAACATATATATTTTCTCTCCCTGTACATTCACACCTACACTATACTCTTCTTTTACTTTGTTTATTGCATCTTCTATATATAGATTAAATAATAACGGTGAAAGTGTACATCCCTGCCGAACTCCCTTCCCTATTTTTGCTACCTCTTCTTCCCCCTCAATTCTAACTAAGGCAGTTTGGTGTTTATATAAATTAAAAATTATTCTCCTATCCTTATAATCTATACCCGTTTCTTTTAAAATTCTAAACATTATGTCCCAATCTACATTATCAAATGCCTTTTCTAAATCTACAAAAGCTATGCAAGTTACCTTTCCTACCCTCATTCTTTTTTCTACTACCGTTCTTAGTGCTAAAATCGCCTCCCTCGTCCCTCTGTTTTTCCTAAAACCAAACTGATCTTCTCCTAGCCTTTCCTCTACTTTATTTTCTAATCTCCTATAAATAATGTTTAGCAATATCTTCGATGCATGTGATAGTAGACTAATGGTCCTATAGTTCTCACACAAATTAGCTCCTATTTTCTTCGGCATTGTTACTATTCTACTACGCTGAAAATCCTGTGGTACTTCTCCCTTCTCATATATTTTACAAACTAACCTGTATAATCTTTTTTATATATGTCTTTTTATCGTTTAGAAATTATACTCTAAATTTCTTGTAAAATCAACAATTTTAGTATTTTGTATCAAGTATAAATTTAGTTCCAGGCGTCCAGTTTAATATAAACTTTTTTCTATATACCCAAACCATGATTTTTCTTCATCTATTTATAATTTTAAATAATTTCTTGCATAATTTAATGCTGAATCCAAGTTGTTTTCTGTTTTCTACTAAAACTTTTAAGCACAATTCATGGCGCCACTTTATTATTTAAAAAAAGGGGCCAAGTCTTAAGACAATCTTGAAAATCTATTCTGAATTGAATTATGACTCGATTATATGAGATTCAATTTAGCACTGATGATGATGACGATGAAGAAAGTATTTACTATTTGCTCTCTCGATTTAAGATTTTTTTTAGTAGGCTTTCACTTCATCTCAAGCAACTGAGTTGCATGCATACGAATGGAATGTTAAATGATCGAATATTGGTTACATTCACGAAAATCATTATATTATAGAGTTGTGATATTCCCAATTCGAAATAATAATTTCAATGTGATTAATAATAAATTACCAAATTTGTCCTCCTAGAAGTCAGAGCATTAAAAATTCTGTAAATAGATGAATATGTAGTAAATATGTCAAATTTAAAATATATGTCAACATCAATTTCTGGTAGAAAATACCAGTTCTTTTACAGATTTTATGAAAACAATATTGCGTTTTAAAAATATATAGCAGAGCATATACGAGGTGTGTTTAAAAAGTAATGAGACTGTTTCAATAAAACTCTTTATTTATTTTATATTTACAATTCAACCTTATCACCTTCAAAATAATTCCCTTCTTAGGCCACACAGCGTCGGAGACGTTGCACCCCCCACTGCTCATAGCAGTGTTGGATGTCGTTAAGTGGGATCGAACGAAGTTGGTCCGTCACGCTTTTCTGAATGACGTTTATAGTGCCAAAATGATGTCCCTTTAGTTGAATTTTCAAGAAGGGAAGAAGTCACAGGGTGATAGATCAGGTGAGTAGGGGGACTGAGGAACCACTGAACTTCCTTTTTGTATCAAAAATTGCCTAATAGAGTGCTGTGTGACAAGGTGCGTTGTCATGATGCAACATCCAACTTGCAGAAATGCTTGGTCTGACTCGAAGAACTCTTTTCTTTAGTCTCTTGAGAGCTTTGCGGTAAAACTGCTGATTGACAGTTTGCCCCTGGGGCACAAACTCCTTATGAACAACTGTCGAAAAAGCAAATGAGCATTGTTTTAATCTTGGATTTGCTCATCCGTGCTTTCTTCGGACGTGGTGAGTCGGGGGTGTGCCACTCCTGACGTAGGCGTTTCGTTTCAGGGTCGTATTCAAGTACCCAGGATTCGTCACCCGTGATCACGTTTTTTAGAAAATCTTTGTTAGTTTCAACGTTCTGCAGAAGATCTGAATACACAGCTATCCGATGTTGTTTTGCTCAGGTGTCAGGATTTTGGGAACCATCTTCCAACACATCTTTCGCATGCCCAAATCCTGGGTTAACATGTCGTTGACAGTGGCAATGTTCAAATTCAATTCACTGCTGCTGATCATTCTGACATCACAAAAACTCACACTTTTTCCAAATTTTCGTCCGTTTTTGGTCGTCCTTTCCGATTTTCATCATTAACATTTTCACGTCCTTCTAAAAAGGCCTTGTGCCACCTAAAAACTTGAGCTTTCGATAAGACCTGCTCCACATACGCTAGCGTAAATTTTTGAAAAGTTTCCGTTGGGGTTTCGGCAAGTTTGACACAAAACTTGATCGCATAACGTTGCTCCAAATTTGTTACGTCCATTTCCGTGATGACACACTTCAAAAACTAGCTTCACAAGAACACGTAGTAAAAAAAGTGCAGTAGCAGTGGGTAGTTGAGACTTGTACTGGAGGTAGATCAAATGTTTATCTAAATGGTTAACTTGCAATGTTGCCAAATCACGCATTGTGCATGCGTTCTCACTACTTTTTAAACTTACCTCGTATTACGACATACTTACAATTTATATTGGAACTGACAAATTACAACAGGTTTTCTACGACACGTTTTATAATAAAGTGCCTTAAAATGGGTACTTCATTTTTTTTTGCGGCATTCTTTCGGAACACAAACCCTTTTATTCTCCATGCCCAAGTAGAAATCCAAGTATTCTTTAGATGATTTAATGGATATTTGAAATTTCCTCATATTAATTTTAAATCATGATGGAAATTGCTTCTAAATACTTTTTAGATACCGGAAAGCTGATTAGAGATTTGCTTCTTTTATATTCCATAAAATTTCCAAGAACTATTAGCATGTATCATTATGTGGTCCTCATCTTATTAGCACGTTGTAATTTTCACGGATGTAATTAAAAACATGTATATTTAAAAATATTAAGATTTCAAAGGCAATCTAAAGTAATCAGCCGCTTAAGAAATTATACGCATGCATTCTACAGGATACTAACTAAAAACAAACACGTGCATTTTGTAAAAATTCTGCAAGTGAAAAAAACGAGTTATCGTGAGCATTATGAAATGACATATGGAAAATTATTTAAAATATACTTAATCTCCAAAAAATAGTATTCTCGATAGTTGATACATGGACTGCAATAATTAAATATTGTAAGAAAATAAATTAAATAAAACACGTAACGTTATATGTGTTTTGTAACTAAAATACGATTATAGATGAGCTAATTTTGCAATTAATTACAAGAAACTCATAATCAAAGGGATTTTTTGTATTGTGGCATGATACCGCAGTATTCTCTTGGTAGCTAGTTATTTAGAATTATTTCTTACACAAAGTAGAGGAAATACAACCTACGTAATAATTAAAATTAATTTACTTCGTTTGTTTTTTTTTTTTTATCAATACATAAATTGTCATAAATTTATATGCAATGATAATTTAATCAGCGAAAGGAATTATTAATTAAAACTTACACTTAGTTAAAACAATAAGATTATATATAGTAACAAGATATGAAAAGTTAAAAAATAAACGAATCCTGTATATAACAGATTGGCGGCATTATTAAATAGAATTATACAGGAATTTATTGATTAGTCCTACACCGTTATAAGTATCAAATAATAATTTTCAAGGTAATGCGGTGCTCATTATAGAGCTTTAACTATTAATATGAGATCGCTTCAATGGTTTATTACAGCTGTTCCTTCGCCATAATTAGCTCATATGGGCGATTTTGCATGGAATAATGTGTCGGCAGATCAGCTCTGTTCTAAATTAGATCACATTATAATATATTGCAATAGAACTGTGGTCTCAAACACAGTACACAAGGGCCGTATAAGTGACGCGTCACAGCGCTCAACATACATTAAGCGACTGCAATGAAAAAAAAATTGTATTGCTTATTATTAAAATAAACTGAAGTACGATGTGAAATTTTTCACGCAATCACATTGTAATTAATTTCAGCCTCGCCAAAATTGTTAATGTTCAATGCATCGAATTAGAAATATACGCCGCAGGCGATTTTATACGCTGTCGTCACAAGAACAAATCCTCGTTATTATGTACCGCATAAAAACAAATCTAACAAATCTAACTATTTAGGTATATATCTTTTTTTTCCAACATTTTTCTCGCAAACAATGTAATTTTTAAGATAAATGTTGCTTAGTGAATATTTTCGGAGTAAATATATTAATATTTTTAAATAAACCGTCTAAAAAGGCTAAGGTTTGATTTTATTTATGATATGCGCTTTCTTTATACCAGATGATGAATATTATTTCGAAGACGAAAACCGCACAACGCTTTAAAAAATAATAATAATAATAATAAACTAAAGATATTTCATATTGTTCAGTTAAACAATATAATAACTCGTAAAAAAAAACAAATATCAAACATAGCGAGTAACTTTGGATTAGTTAGTTAAAGAGTCCGCAATCCTAAAGATTGGTTGCAAACAGCACGCCATGCCGATCTATCCTGAGCTAATCCCTTCATCTCCCTATAGCTATTCATCTCAACATCTTCAACTATCTGACTCACATACTCCAATTTAGGCCTACCTACCCCTCTCTTTCCCTCCACTCTACCTTCTATGATCAATTGCATAATCCCCCCATGCCTAAGGATATGCCCTACTAATCTGTCTCTCCTACGCTGTAACATTCTCCAAATACTTCTCTTCTCCCCTACTAACTCTAGTACAGCTTCATTTGTTACTTTATCTTCTCAACCAATCCTCATCATCCTCCTATAACACCACATTTCGAATGCTTGTAATCTACGCTTCTCTTCCTTTCCTATAGTCCACGCCTCACACCCGTACAGTGCTACACTCCAAACATATACCTTCAGTAATCTTTTTCTAATACCCAAGTCAATATTTGATCTTAAAATCTGTTCCTTTTCTACGAATGCCTTCCTACCCTGTGCTATCCTACACTTTATATCTACCTTGCTTCGATTATCTTTTGTGATTCTACTGCCTAAATAACAAAAATCTGACACTTCTTCGATTCTATTATCTCCTATTGTGATCCTAATTTTTCTACTGCATTCCTTTTTGTCACACCTCATCACTTTAGTTTTACCTATATTTATTTTCATGTTAAAATCCCTAGTCAATACTGCCTGCATACCATTCAATACCCTTTCTAAATTCTTTTCGCTTTCTTCCAATATAGCTATATCGTCGGCGAATCTCAACATATATATTTTCTCTCCCTGTACATTCACACCTACACTATACTCTTCTTTTACTTTGTTTATTGCATCTTCTATATATAGATTAAATAATAACGGTGAAAGTGTACATCCCTGCCGAACTCCCTTCCCTATTTTTGCTACCTCTTCTTCCCCCTCAATTCTAACTAAGGCAGTTTGGTGTTTATATAAATTAAAAATTATTCTCCTATCCTTATAGTCTATACCCGTTTCTTTTAAAATTCTAAACATTATGTCCCAATCTACATTATCAAATGCCTTTTCTAAATCTACAAAAGCTATGCAAGTTACCTTTCCTACCCTCTTTCTTTTTTCTACTACCGTTCTTAGTGCTAGAATCGCCTCCCTCGTCCCTCTGTTTTTCCTAAAACCAAACTGATCTTCTCCTAGCCTTTCCTCTACTTTATTTTCTAATCTCCTATAAATAATCTTTAGCAATATCTTCGATGCATGTGATAGTAGACTAATGGTCCTATAGTTCTCACACAAATTAGCTATATATATATATAACTTTGGATATATATATATATTTAGGAATGTAATTATTTGAAAATAACATGGATGTTTTATTAGAATTTAACAATGCAGCAATTAATTAGCGATTAGTAATGGATAAAATTAAACATATTTTGTGAGTTTGAGACTTCTGCATTAAGTAATCCGCAGAGGTAACGTGATTTCGATTTACAAGATCCTGTAATAGCAAATTTCAACTAATCTAATGAGATCTTATTTGGTCGATTAAACCTGATATTTAATGGGATTAGAAGAAAAAAATGACCACATCATGACCATCATTTAAACTAATTAATAAAATCGTAATCGTTTTGTTTTGTAGCTTATTTTTTTGGCATCGCAATTTCACATCAAAACAGTATCATTAATAAATTCACAAAACATTATTATTGATCATATATCGTTTATATAATTAATAATGTTCTCTGTATTAAAATATTTACTACGACAACTTTTCACGAATCTTCACGAATGATATTTACCATATTAGACAAACTTTTGTTGATATTTGGAATTTCCAAAGGTTTGTTCGTGAGAGTAAAAATTACTATAATAAAAAGAAATTGTTTTCTTGATGCTTGAAAAAAAGCGGAAAAAATACATTAAGATAAATATATAAAAATTTAATAAGATAGAAAATAACAAAAAGTTGACTTTGTAAATCAATAAATTCGATTTGGATTTACAAAAATAAATTGAACCGAAGCTATTGTCGCAGGTGCTACAAGCTTTTGCGTTAATTCAACATTTATATTATCATTTCTCCAACATAAATATTTATAATGCATACAACGATTATATTTGTATGCATTTCAATATATCTTTACGCCCAGTTTCATTTTCAATAAGAGACAAAATGTCGATCAAGAAAAGCCAATATACTACACAACGCACTACAAGACATAATTATGTGTCAATGTACAATATATTAGAAAGTTACTATGCCATGCATTGTATAATTGAAGAAGAAAATTCGTTAATGATGCCCCAAAGTACTACAGCATATATTGGAATTGCAAATTTATATTATTTGATTCACTAATAACATATATATTGTAAGTTGCAAACCCTTTTGATTAGCAAAACTTGATTTTTTCTTAGTCTATGGCAAATTTCAAGCTATTTTTTAATTACGACTTTTAGCCGCATAAATTAAGTTATATAGCAATCAAGTTTCATGTATTTTTGGTACTTTTCATATCTAGTATTTACGAAAATACATAACTACAAATATATAAGATATGGTTGTGTCTTTCCCTTTGGTAATTTTTTAACTGGTCATCGTATATTTATCAGGTACATGGCGTGGGCGTATCTTTTATATCACTCCGATGTTTGGGTCTCTATCAGCACCAAGATGAACATGGCCTCTTTAGTATTACACGTATCAAACTGACATTTTATTATATGTTCGTATAAAAAGAAACATCAACATCGTGAGGAATGATTTACGAGATATGAATGGCCTAAGCTTCTCTTCAAAAGCGATCGAAATTTGTGTGCGTTTATTACTTGTACTTGTAAAACGATTCTGCCAACGATATATTTAAAAATATATGTATCAAAAGTATATCGAAACTTAAAAACAAAAGAAATTGAACAATATATACTGTATAGAATATCAATATATTCGTGACAGACGTATTTTATTTTGTTTTTATCTTGTGCTACTGAAGATGGGGGCATAGCCTTCGAAATGCGCATCTAGCTACTTTTTACGGTATTTTGGTGATATTCCATATTATAATTTAACACCGTAGTGATAATTTAAAAAAAATTTCATACAGATTTGTTTCCACCCGCTTATAATTAATTTACTGGTAGGTTAACTGCAAAACGGATGAACGAGAGATGAAACTTCAGGACAGAGGTCGATTGATAGTGACCAGGTCACATATAGGTTATCGAAATTGATTGCGTTTTCAGTTAAAAATAGACTATAATTTAATATATATAATGGATCGTTAAACATTGAAAAGATTGAGTAAATATTGAACGTTGTTTCAGACTTATATTGTCTGTAAAAATTGTTGTTTTTAAATACGACAAGTACATCAGCTGGTAACATACATGTCGATGGAAAATCAATACTTAGAATGTTGGGCAAATATTAAAAGAAAAGCAATAAAACCTCTAAATAGATTCGAATTAATCCATTTTCTGGAATAAATTTCTGGATAAATTACTTTTGGATTTTTAAATTTTATAAATTACATTCTGGATGTCGTCAAATTGTAGGAATTCTAAAAAATCTCATTTTGCTTTTGTATGCCATTGCGCACACGTCCAATAAACGATGTAAACAAAATTTCAATCGATTTATAGGTGCAAGAGCATTCATCTACTTTACAACACATTATTGTAGATTTATTACCACGGCTGTGTTCTGGCAAGAATTAACATCAAAGTCACGAGAAGATATACAATGTAACGTTGTATATCTTCATCATAGAGGCAATTTACTGCAGTTCCAGACAAGAAAACGCATGTATAATAATATAGTCAGTCAGTCACGCCTGGGTTATACAAATTCAAACGTATTTAATTCACTAGTATTAATTGTTTAATAGTGAGCAAATTCAATAAAAATGTATACATGAGAAGATGTTTATTTATGATTGAGAACTGTTCGAATTAATGCGGAATTGAAATTATATTTAAATTACATATTTGCTATACAAAAAAATATATAATTTTTAAATGATCGGCGGTTCAGAATTGCTAAACAATTCCATAAGCTGTCCAATATATTGCAGAATCTTTTTTTGAAAATAAAATCAAGAACGTCTCCTTGTTATTTCTCGTAAACAATTTATTTCATTTTAAAAAAATCTCATATATACATATCATTCTTAGATCAATAAAGGGCATGACATATTGAATGTGTCATAGTTAGTATTGAATGCTGAAGCAGCTATTCATCTATATTAATTAAATCAAGTTGAAAGGAAGACCGCTGTTTATAGATTTCATCTAAAGAATTAAATTGGTAAATGGGGAGGGTATGAAAAAGTATTCAAAATTTTAGTCTTCCACACAATTGATCATCGGTAAAAGAAAAAAATGTTGGACATGATTATTTGAAAGGCAATAAAGGATTATAACATTTACAAAAAAAGGAAATATTTTTTAATACATCGTTTTGAAGAATATATCGTAAAACAACGATTTTTGAGTTTATACTGCAAATGGCACTGCAAGAAACGTATTATAGAAAGAAAGACACGGAACGGGATTTCTAATAATAGAGATTTTATCTGATAAGTGTATAATATCTATAATTTTATAGTCTATAAGGGTATAGACCAGGCATGGGCAACCCACGGCCCGCGGGCCACATCCGGCCCTCGAGTAAGATTTATCCAGCGCGCAATTGAATTTTTTCGTTGCATATTAACACGGCCCGCAAAATTTGTGAAGGTAGAATCCTAACGTGTCGAATATTTCCCGTACGATAGCGATCGACGAGAAGGCGCTAGTAAATTCAGGAATATTCGAGCTGCTTAGGCCACCCGCTATATAAGGAAGTCTGCCTTAGGATCAGTTTGGAAGTGCAAAAGTTGGGTTAATAGTGTTATGATTGTTTTGGAGCTCTGAAACAAATTATTCCTAAAATATGTCGGGACCTTCAAGTAGTAAATATAGAAAGGTTGATCAAGAACGTCGTACCTTCCAGGAGAAGTGGACCCAAGAATATTTGTTTGTTATTTATAAGGACAAGCCAATTTGTCTGATATGTAATGAAGCCGTCGCGGTTTTAAAAGAGTACAATTTAAAAAGACATTATACCACCATGCATTTGCAAAAATACGAAAGTTTAACAGGGCAACTAAGAAGTGACAGAATCGAGAAGTTATGAAAGAATTTAGCCGGTCAACAAAATATCTTTGTAAAACATAGTGAAGAAGCTGAAGATATCGTTCGAGCAAGTTATGTTGTTAGTAAGAAAGTGGCGGAATATTCGAAGCCGTTCTCACAAGGAGAATTTGTGAAAGAGTGCTTAATAGAATTGGCAAATATCTTGTGTCCAGAAAAAAGGAAAAAGTTCGCAGAAGTTAGTTTATCCAGAAGAACAGTCACAAGATGAATAGATGCAATGGCCGAAAACATAAAAGTCGCTCTAGGAGAAGTGATGGAAAAGTGTATTGCATTTTCTATAGCATTGAACGAAAGCACCGATATTAGTGATACAGCGCAACTAGCAATTTTTATTCGCGCAGTCGACCAAAATTTAAAAATAACAGAAGATTTGCTCGCGCTTCGAGCCATGAAAGACACTACAAGAGGAGAAGATATTTTCGAAGAAATTGTTAATGTTTTTAGTGCTTCTAAAGTGAACTGGGCAAAGTTAAGCGGTGTCACTACAGATGGAGCTCCCGCGATGATAGGGAAAAGTTTGGGAATGGTGGCTAAAATAAAATCAGAATTATCACAGAGAAATATCGACATTAATAATCTGTTCACATTTCACTGTATAATTCATCAAGAAAACCTGTGTGCTAAATCATTAAAATTTAAGCACGTAATGAAGACAGTTGTTTCGTGTGTAAATTTGATCAAATCAAGAGGTTTGAATCACCGCCAGTTCCAGCAATTCCTGCAGGACTTGGAAACAGAATATGGAGACATAATATCGTGAAGTCCGCTGGCTCAGTAACGGCAAAATGTTGAAGCGATTTTATAAATTAAGAGAAGAAGTGCAAACTTTCATGGAAATGAAGGGCAGACCCGAGCTGGTCCAACTTTTGGGAGATCATGCATGGTTATCTGATTTTGCATTTTTGGTTGATGTCACCAGTTACTTGAACGAGCTAAATACAAATATGCAGAAACAAGGACAATTTGTCCATGAGCTATTCACCCATATAAAGTCTTTTCTAAGCAAACTTCGGTTGTGGGAAAATCAGATTCTCATGGGAAATACTTATCATGTTCCTACCCTGGCTGCTCAAAAAATTTTTGAT
The DNA here is from genome assembly GCA_947310635.1 of Leptodirus hochenwartii. Taxonomy (NCBI): domain Eukaryota; kingdom Metazoa; phylum Arthropoda; class Insecta; order Coleoptera; family Leiodidae; genus Leptodirus; species Leptodirus hochenwartii. The sequence continues at coordinate 7,365,196 of OX371179.1, read as the reverse complement.
AAGAATACCCTAGCACAGGAACTATCTTCATTAAATACAGAATTTACATTCATATTTAAGGATTTCCGTTCACGAGAACTTCAATTCCAAATATTCATGACTCTTTCGACGTGGACGTGGAGCAAGTGGAAATGTTGCAACAAATGGAATTAATTGAACTCCAGGCAGATGATGTTCTGAAAAGTCAGTTTCGTGAGGTACCTCTGCAAGACTTTTACGTGAGATGTTTCCAAAGATAAATATCCAAATTTAATTAATTTTGTTTGTAAAACAACGTCTCTCTTCGGCAGTTCTTATTGCTGTGAGCAATTTTTTTCAAAAATGAATAACACAAAATCAAAAAACAGATCAAGGATTATCGATACTAATTTGGAAAACACCTTACGCGTAGCAACAACATCACTTTCACCAGATATTGAACTTCTTGTAAAAGAAAGGCAATCCCAAGTTTCTCATTAGCTAGAGTTGTAGCACTATGTGACTATGAGAAGTTATTAAGTTATTTCTTTGTTGGAGTTTATCAGGTTCAGTTTTATTTCTTCATTATTTTATTGTAATAAAAACGCTAGGTATGCTTACATATATGTACCTTCTTTTTTTTAATAAATATTATTACTATTATTATCAATTGTTTATGTCCAGTTTAACAAACCTGATATAGTAGTACACGACAAGGTATTAAACGAGATAACTATTGTGGACGTGGGAATTACATCCCAAGATAATTTGCGTACAGTACAAGTGGAGAAGAAGAGGAAGTATGATCTGCTGGCAAATGTTTTGGCCCGTGGTCCACATTAAATTTGTCTATTCGGCCCTCTACAAAAGAAGGTTGCCCATGCCTGGTATAGACAGTTGTCTAATCCCTGCCAAGTCCATCATGTGGGCATATCGCATGCATCGACGTATTTTCCTCTAAGCTGGCAGGTGGTACTACTTCAGTTTAACATTGCAGACGACATAAGATTAACAATAAACGAGCGATTCAAGAAAAAGCAGAACATGACTAAAAAATCGGCCATGTAGAATGCCTCTTTAAAGCTACAAATATGATATTAATATTCTAATAGATGCTGTCAAAATATTACGAGGGTTAATTATAATGCAAATTATCTTCGGAGTGACAATAGAATTCTACGTGGCTAGATGGATGTCTTGTGTTGTTCGCCAGCCCCACATATTTACTGGTGTGTTTGTGGCAAGTAGATAGACATTGAGCTGTGGAAGTCAGGTGCTCCGTTCTTCGACTAATGACAGATAAGGTGCTGACCCAACTGTCAGATAGCCATCCGTCAATAATTCAATGCGTGCATAAGATATACAGGGTATACGGTATTCACCAGAAATCGAATTATTTAGAGATCGAGGTAAAGACATTAACGAAGGACTCGAAAAAAGAATCGTTTGAAATGAGACACAGCTTCAGCAGTGTCATGAAGAGGCATCAGTTCGGACGCTAAATAATAGAAGCGTAATTATTTAAAACGAAACTGCGTTAATGTCGAAAGAAAAACCCTGTAAATTTACCAGTATATTTACGTTGTGTGTAGAAGTGATCGGCCCACATTTGTTGTTACTAAAAGTCTTGAACCGCGTCATTATTATTGTCCTCCCCAATAATTGGGTACTGCTACAGCAAATAACCATACGATGCGTATACCTCGTACTATTCCTGTACACCTGCAGTGTATATATGTATAAGGGTCCACTAGGTATTAAACGCATTCTACTGTACATTGTATGTTCAGATGGATGTGACTTGATTGTTGTGGGTGATTATTGTATGCGCGCCGGGCCTTCTTCATGTTGATGTGCTTGTTGAACAGGAATAATAATAATTGATCATTGATCGAATGGGAAAGATATGGAAGGCATTATTAAAAAGCGAAACTACTTGTAGAAATTGCACCTACTGGTGGTGTCCACTTATTCTGGCCAGTTGTGTATACGAATGCTACGTGTAATAAAATTGAAATTGAATTGCTTTGTTGATTTCAATTAAAATACTCAAGATTATCGTATTGTAATTAAAGACCAGAAAAAAATGTGTTTTATACCGAAGAGATTGTACGGTGGAAAATAATTTATTGTCATTGTGAAAAAACGGACGAAAATCCTATAGTTATTGCACATGTTTTATATGCTTTCTGTAAGTGCATGGCACTTTTCCTTCAGCGACTAAATATAATGTTTTATGACCCTAATATTTCTAATTTCTTGGTCAATATCACTAGCTAAAGTGTAAATGTTACAAAAATTTAAGTCATTATGACTTTATCAATGCTATCATTCATCTCTATCCACTTTACTGTAAGCAAATGTATCTTTATATATAAAAAGTATTCTAAGGAAGAAATATGATTTTTCAAATGTATATTCTTTCTACTGGATGTGATTTTTACATTCATGAGATGCCACATCTCAGTTCAAATGTAAATATAGTCTATGTACCTTTTCTCGTAAAATGATTTGTTTTTAACATGTCTTACTGCACTTAATTGCAAATTGCAACTTAAACGAATAAACAAATAATTATTTTAAAATTCTAGTCGCAATATCGTAGTTCCAATCAAAACTAATTTGTTAAAAATATAACTTATGTCTGTATAGAATGATACAACTTTCTACAGTTTAATGAAAAACTTCTACGATAGCTAATTTAGACTATGAAACGTTAAAAATATAATCGCAACCAAAAATCTTCACATGAAATTAAATATTATTGTAAATATAATGCATACACTTTCAATTTGTAAGTAGAGAAGAACGGACCAGCAAGTTCTCAAATACTTTGCGATAACGAAATTTTGGCAGTGCATAATTTTCTATAGAATATCATAATAAAAAATATGTACCTCATAGCCAGTATATGCTAGATGCATATTTTGTAAGTTAAACTGCCCATTCTAAACAATCATGTAATAAAATAATATATCCATGTCATTCAAACGAATTGCTAACTATGCGACTATCGTGCTGTTAAAGATTTTCGAAATGGGCATCAAACTAACCATGCTTTGTATTTCGATGTGATTCTTTAATATTTATTTAGCGCGGTAATGAATAATTTTACAATATATTACTTTTCAATTTATAAAATGTTGATTTCATCAAAATGTTGTTAGTTTAGTTAAAGAGTCCGCAATCCTAAAGATTGGTTGGAAACAGCACGCCATGCCGATCTATCCTGAGCTAATCCCTTCATCTCCCTATAGCTATTCATCTCAACGTCTTCAACTATCTGACTCACATACTCCAATCTAGGCCTACCAACCCCTCTCTTTCCCTCCACTCTACCTTCTATGATCAATTGCATAATCCCCCCATGCCTAAGAATATGCCCTACTAATCTGTCTCTCCTACGCTGTAACACTCTCCAGATACTTCTCTTCTCCCCTACTAACTCTAGTACAGCTTCATTTGTTACTTTATCTTCCCAACCAATCCTCATCATCCTCCTATAACACCACATTTCAAGTGCTTCTAATCTACGCTTCTCTTCCTTTGTTGTATAATTTTATATTGTAAATGTTGTACAATATAAAATCTAATCCGATTATTAGGAACCTCTTTGCAAAGAATAGAATAAGCAGTAATTTAGAAGCCCTTTCATTTGTATTCACACACAATATTTTCACTATTTCTATGTACTTAAAATGTCCTTTACGCATTTTTCTGTACTAACCGAATTTTCTTATTCAACACTCAATTTTCCAAACTTAATCTGTTCCTTTTTTTATCTCACTATGGTGTTAATGTACTTCTGTCATGTTGACTTATTTATTTAATAGTATATCAATCGCGATTCGTAATAAGAGGTATTTTATTTAGTTTTATCTTGTGCTACTGAAGATGGGGGCATAGCGCTTGAAATGTACATCTAGCTACTTAATGCTTTAAGTTACGGTATTTGGGTGATATTCTATATTTTAATTTGTTGTGTTTATTAAATATTGTGGAATGTTTGCAGTGATCCATGTGTATTAGGGTACGACCGATTCTTTCAAAATATTCTTTGATATGCTACTTTCATTGGTTTTTTGCAATTTGCCCGAATCAATTTAAAAATTGATCTTTTTACACGTTTTATAAACAAAATTCCTTTAAAACTGACGATACAATCAGTAAATACACTCTCACTATGGTAACACGCTTTAGTTTCTACCTCTTCTGCTTGACAATTATGCGAGGTTAATAAAGTAATTATACCCAGGTAGCTTTTATACAAGTACATCTACTAAATGACTAGGCAAGTTGTAAATTATCTCACTAGTTACGACTGGACGAATATTGGCTAAGGTGCAGTGTGCAGACGACGCCATGTATACGTTCTTTCTATTTACAGTTGAGTATTGGTGTAAATATCAGCCTACGAAGATCAGAGTACCTGGTGCACTTGCCACAAGGTACCACACTTCGGCTAGAATATTGGCTTCTATCTGTTTCATTCCTTTATAAAATGTATTAGAAACAGGACTCACCACAATTAAATAAAACTTTGTTACGTACGCAGAATGTCATAACAGTGTTATTTTTATTGGCCAAATAAAGGAATTATTCAATAAACTGTTAGGTTAAGAATTACGAGTTGATGTGTTGCAAGTTTCAATTTTGGGCTCAAGTTTATTACGGGCAAAAGCAGTGTTTACTGACACAATGAAAAAAGATCTAAGATCTAAAGATAAATTCAATTGCACTTCACATTTAAAATTTGTTATGCGTTTTATTTCCTAAAATAGGAACCATTTCTTATTTCTGTATTCTTCATCAAATGTTTTCTTGAGACAGGTAAAAGTCACACATAGTAAATAATGTAAATATCGATAGCAAATCCTATTAGAAAATTTTATAAAACACTGTCCAAAATGTGAGCATTATATTAAATAATTTGCAAGCATCTATTCAATCTTTGGCTTTCTTACGATATCTTGCAAAGTGATAATTTTTGAACAAAAATTTTTGGTAAAAATCCACGTATAAGGTACCCCCGCGCATAAGATATCCCCTATTTTGTTAAGACTTTTGACCAGAAGAAAAGGTGGAGCTACGAGAAAAGTAGAAATGTCTGAAATCTGCCGCTGGATCCTTCGCGCTTAGGATGAGATATCCGTGGATGTTATCAAAAAAGCATTCGAAAAATGCTGCATTTCCAATGATTTGGATGGAACTGAAGATGATGGGAACAATATGGGATTAGAGGACGAAATGGATTGTGATGAAGATTTAATCTATGCGGATGATATGCCTGAATAAATGGAGCCTATTGTTGTTGAAATGTATTAATCAAAATAAATTGTGTAACATGTTTCAAACATCACATTTTACATCCTTTGCAAGTGTTTCCATATTTTGAATTGCTTGTACCCGCGTATAAGATACCCCTAAGTTTTAACCTCGACAAATTCCAAAAAAATGTGGTATCTTATACGTGGGTCTTTACGGTACATCGATTTATCACGTGTAAGTAAATTTTCTTAAGTTTCCAAAACGAATTCACCACATTTCAATAAGTTGTGCATCTATCAAAATATTCAATGGGATCAATCTTAGTTTATAGAGGCCAAAGACATTTAGGTCAGGCAATAATTGTATATATGCAAGTGTAATGGTAACAGGAAAGCAATAACATCTTATTATCCTCCGTTGATCTGTTTGAGGGCAGTCACATTATGAGCGAGATCAATAACTTGTCTAGGACTACTAAAACACTTTACTAACACTAAAGGAAATATACGTTCAACTACTCGCCATCAGGTGTACCGTTTCACTTCACAAGAACTATTCATTTCACTTGCAATTTGCAAACGAGACAGCAAGTACTATCTCGTCTCCATATCTGCCTACTGATGTCCGCTGAGTGCAAATGCGACGAGATCATACCCATTCAAATCAATGGCAATTTCTGCCGTGGCAACGTTCACATTTAACGTAAAAATCATTTGATTATGTGTGTATGTGTGTAAGACTAATCGATGAAAGTGGGATAGTTAATCCGACTATTTTAGCTTGCTAAATCGTTGTAGCAATAGCTAAATGGTGTGATGATTTTAATTGGAGTTTATTGTGATTTGAAAATTGAATGTACAACTCCTCCAAATGCAAAGAAGTATATACGAAAGTCATTGTCTAGTTTGGTTTTTCTTATATTTATATTTAATAGTCATGGACTTTAGTAATTCGAAATTTTAATGTAATTGCAAAAAATATATATATATATATTTGAGGAACGCAAGAACTTTTGTTGTATCTCCAAATCTGTCACTTGTTGCAATTGTCATTTTTAATTAAGCACAGTTTTTTCACAATTTTTTTTAATTGTATACGCCTGCAACTAATGAGTTTATATTTAACACAATAATTGCTATTTCCACAATAAATGTTCTTTCTTTCTCTACTTCTACAGCTTTGACATAGATAGTGATTTTTCTTATTAGTTAAGCTTGTGGTCAATTAGTTTCTTTCTACAAGCTGATGTTTCTTAAAATTGACAACCTGATTGCTGGCAAAATAGACGTGTACTTGTTCTGCAACTGCATACGTTTTAGGAATAGATTTATACTGTATATGAACTATATCATTTTTTATCTAGTGTCTTTTTTATATCAAAGAAATAATTGTGTAATCATAAAAATCAATGCGAAAAAAATTAATACTATATTAGTATTTCAATTAAACAGCAAATGAGGAAGCTCAAAACTAACAATTTAGCTATCTTAGATGAAAGGGTGCAGAATTTTGAACATAAAATAAATGGTATGCAGCAAGTAATAGATAAAATAGATGAAGGAGGTGAAATAATGGTAATAAAAAGTGATACTGAGAATTGTGAGGTATAAAAAATATGAATTATAACAGAAAGCTCTTGTAACATCAAGAATGAAGATTGTTTCGGTAGATAGAGTGACAATTGAAGACAGATTTTGGGTTCCGGTTCGGGTAAGTAGACCTTAACTAGAGGTCGGAACGCGGGAGAAGCATACAGATAGAAGATATATTAGCAGGTCACATTCTTAGACATGGGGGTATTTGTTATAAAAGGTAATGTAAAAGCAAAGGAACGTAGACCCAAATTAGAGTAAATAAAAGTAAGATGCAACATAAAAAGGATATATGGGAGATTGATTGGCCCAAGACAAATCGACATGAACGTGAAGGTTATGCAAAGAGATTTTGGCTAGTACTCTACTGAACAGGGGCCAAAGTATATATAAATAATCCGTTAGTGTAACAAGTACATTATGTGGTCGTAGTCACAGCTACTTTAGCGTTGAGTGACGCAAACGTTGTTTTTACATAATATGTCACACGGCAATGGACGGCGACCGTGCGGTGGTGGCGATTGTATATATGTCGTATATTGAACAGACGCCTGATGGACGTCCGCGCCGCGACGCCGTGCATTGCGACGGATCCTCTCAGACACAAAACACGCGTGTTCCGACACCGAACACACGCAAACAACACGACAACGACGACATCGCCCCAACCAACAACACCTGGTGACTCGTTCGTTCGTTTGTCTGTCTACCTCCGCGTGCTTCATCTGCAAGCTGCGACCTCATATAATGGGTACGGGTCTACGTGTGAGATAAATGTGCTTACAATCCTTGGAACACTTTCCGCGAATGTAGATCATAAGATGCTTGTTCTTTTTTTTAATTCCGATAAATGGCCGTGGTAACTTGAACACCATTATGTAATTGGTTTCAAAATTTTATATTAACACTTTTAATAAATTCGTATATAATTTCATAAACCTCGTGGTTATTACTTGGAGATAAACCTCCTTGGAGATGGAACGGAATTACGAGAAGATGCTTTTTGTAATAGTATTTTTGGATATTGACCAATATCAATAATTACCATAGAACTCTTTATATGCTTATATCAAGGGTACATTCATAAATCGATTTTCTTAGTTACAATATAAAGTGAGATTTAGGTATTGACGACACAAGAAGGAAAAGTATCTATTGTTAATCCGAATTCTATGAGTTAATTTCTTCTGGGAAAAAATGCTCACAATTTTTAAATTCCCCTGTGCCATGCTTACTTTTTGCGCGTTAAAAGTGAGGAGGATTAAACCAGAAGAAGAACGAACCAAAAGCGTGAACAAATCTGCTCAGTAGTTAGTAACGTAACATGGAAAGCTCCATCGCCAAATTCAGATAAGGTGCAATAACAAAATGTATTAGTCTAGGGGCCTTTCATCCATTGAGATTTATACACCAGATTTCAAATCTATACAATCAATACTTGATGTCATATGATTGCGATTTAAGTGAATACATAGAATCCCATGTAATTTTAAGTAATTTTATGCGATTGTAGTTGATTTCATCGAACTACACGATTTCAAGTCTCTTGGTGATTTCTAGACGATTCTGTAGAATTTGTACACCTAACTCCGAGGTGTAGTATAACAGATTTCAACTGATTTTGTGAAATCTCATATGATATTTATATACCAGATTTCGATGTGAATTTCCACTCAGTAGTTGGTGTAAAAATGATTTGCAGATTTACACAATGATAATTAGCAATTATCACGAACGCAACTAGCATAGGAACGATGAGACTTTGTTGAATTTTGGTGTTCGCTTTTTGTGCTTCTCTTGGTGGTTTTTGGCATAATTACCATTTAGTAATATCTTTATTTGGAACAAGTTTCGAGGACGTATAGTCCCCCATCATCAGCCCATAATTATTACAAATTGAATTCGTTTTTTAGATCACAAAAAGTAAATTTATTCATGTAACAACGTTACTAACTTTTTGTGATATAAAAAACGAGTGTTTGAAGATGTACAGGTGCATAAATAGTGGTTTATGAGGGTTCGAGGATTTGACAAAAGAATAAGAAAGGACGCGGCAAATGGACATTTCTAAAAGGTGGGCGTAAAATAATAAAACTATAAAGTAATTGGTTTATGAAGACTAAAGGGTCGAAGATAAACTGAAGTATGCATTCGGTATTGTTGGTATAGATGAATAGGTATGACTTCGAGGAAGGTGTAGGTTAAAAATCATTGTGTTGTGTTGTGTTGATTATCCTAAGTCCAGGACTTATAAAATTAGCTAAATTACAGATTGGGAGGGAGGTTTTTGAAGGGAGACCAATAAGAAGATGTTTAGTTGAGGGAAGTGATCTTTACTAGGTTACTAGTAGGTTTATGCAAAAAGTGTTAGTTGGGGTATAGTGATGAAAAGAGAGAAATTGAAGATATACAGTTATATACAGATATAAAGAAATATTGGTTTATGAGGGTTCGAGGATTTGGCAAAAGAATAAGAAAGGACGCGGCAAATGAATATTTCTAAAAGGAATAGTGTGGGCGTAAAATAATAAAACTATACAGTAATTGGTTTATGAAGATTAAAGGGTCGAAGATAAACTGAAGTATGCATTCGGTATTGTTGGTATAGATGAATAGGTATGACTTCGAGGAAGGTGTAGGTTAAAAATCATTGTGTTGTGTTGTGTTGATTATCCCAAGTCCAGGAGTTATAAAATTAGCTAAATTACAGATTGAGAGGGAGGTTTTTGAAGGGAAACCAATAAGAAGATGTTTAGTTGAGGGAAGTGATCTTTACTAGGTTACTAGTAGGTTTATGCAGAAAGTGTTAGTTGGTGTATGGTGATGAAAAAAGAGAAATTAAAGATATACAGTTATATACAGATATAAAGAAATATTGGTTTATAAGGGTTCGAGGATTTAGCAAAGAAATAAGAAAGGACGCGGCAAATGGACATTTCTTAAGGGGAATATAGTGTGGGCGTAAGATAATAAAGGTATAAAGTAATTGGTTTATGAGATAGGTGAAACTTAAAGCGTCGAAGATATAGATGAATAAATATGACTTCGAGGAATCTGTAGGTTAAAAAGCAGAGTATTTTTACAGTTAAAGGTAACAGGTACAAAGGTACCTAATGCGAATTGTTATTGAATTTACGATAGAAGGTATAAAGAGATGGTTTGAAAATAATTTAAAATGTACTGGAGGGCATTGTAAAGGATGACGTTGAAAGATATTAAAAAGGAACTGTATAATTATAAATAAGCTGCTGCTAAATGTTACGGTTACTTTAAGAATATAGGTATAGGAAAATATATTATATAAGTTCATTACAATTTTGCTAATCGAGCAGCAAATTTATAATTGATTAAATTGATATATCGAAGCATTATTAAATGTTACTGAAGTACTGCTTGTAAGGGACCTACAACATTTCATATAAATTACATATCTAGGAAGTAATTAAACCAACTAAAACGTAACAGTCATTAAACGATATTTATCTGTATACGTTTTCTGTATAAATTTAGTGTCAGACGGTCCCGAAATAGCGACGATGGACGGAGATGAAGGTGCGTGTGTACACGGACGGGTATGTGGGTACGTATACCGAAAATTAATATATCTCCCATCAAACGATGCAATCTAACAACGCAGTATGCCCTCGAATTCTGCAAGATACATGAACAACGTGATCCAGAGTGACGTGTGGCCGCCTTTGGATCTTGCTACAGTTTGGCTCCGTTTTCTACCAGCTTAAGTTGGAGGGAGAGATTAATTTAGAGTACAGCTAAATACTAGCAGTTTTGTGTCTCTTTCACTGAAACATCTCCAATCGTGCTCGATCAGCTGTATTGTATAACCAGAACTATAAATTCTTCCTGGTAGACGGGACACGTTTATACGATGACGTTCTCATTGTGAAATAGATCGCTTACGTTAATGGTTTTATACCGCTAAATTAAAATGCGATGAAATATTTTAGAACATATTGACGAAATTATTAGATGCTTCACATTGACAATACCTGCAGCTCGACTCTTTGAACAGATTGGATCTTAAATTCAGATGTGTACGAAGAATGACCAATTTATGAATCTATTTATACGAGATCGCCGTAGTAACTAAATCACAAAAGTCGCCTCCGATTTATTATTATCATCATTGTCCGTTTGCCGCGTCGGTAACTTATAAATTATATCTTCATTAAACGCTATAGTACGTATGTATCTCAACTGCAGTGCATTATGACTTGAGTTATTCCCATTCTCATATTAAATGTGCCACCAACTCCGTCATCAAACACCCACATACAGCAGAAATCCCATGCTTCATTTGAACAAAATTCTTACAAAAAAAAGGTCAACGTAGCCTTGCAATTAATTGGTATTACAAAATATAAGGTATTGATGGACTCAAGTGTTACCTTGTGGTAGTTCATGGGTTTAATGGAAAATAACTTAGTTATAACCAATTAAAATCTAGGCGGTTTAAGTTTAAATTTAAGTGGTATTATAATTAAGTTCTTTTCCTTCAAACCCATTTATCGCTATACATAAATGTAACTAACTGGAACACAATTATTGTATATTGTACATTTAGCTCAAAAATAAGAAGAGGTAGCAAAAATAGGGAAGGGAGTTCGGCAGGGATGTACACTCTCACCGTTATTATTTAATCTATATATAGAAGATGCAATAAACAAAGTAAAAGAAGAGTATAGTGTAGGTGTGAATGTACAGGGAGAGAAAATATATATGTTGAGATTCGCCGACGATATAGCTATATTGGAAGAAAGCGAAAAGAATTTAGAAAGGGTATTGAATGGTATGCAGGCAGTATTGACTAGGGATTTTAACATGAAAATAAATATAGGTAAAACTAAAGTGATGAGGTGTGACAAAAAGGAATGCAGTAGAAAAATGAGGATCACAATAGGAGATAATAGAATCGAAGAAGTGTCAGATTTTTGTTATTTAGGCAGTAGAATCACAAAAGATAATCGAAGCAAGGTAGATATAAAGTGTAGGATAGCACAGGGTAGGAAGGCATTCGTAGAAAAGGAACAGATTTTAAGATCAAATATTGACTTGGGTATTAGAAAAAGATTACTGAAGGTATATGTTTGGAGTGTAGCACTGTACGGGTGTGAGGCGTGGACTATAGGAAAAGAAGAGAAGCGTAGATTACAAGCATTCGAAATGTGGTGTTATAGGAGGATGATGAGGATTGGTTGGGAAGATAAAGTAACAAATGAAGCTGTACTAGAGTTAGTAGGGGAGAAGAGAAGTATTTGGAGAGTGTTACAGCGTAGGAGAGACAGATTAGTAGGGCATATCCTTAGGCATGGGGGGATTATGCAATTGATCATAGAAGGTAGAGTGGAGGGAAAGAGAGGGGTAGGTAGGCCTAGATTGGAGTATGTGAGTCAGATAGTTGAAGACGTTGAGATGAATAGCTACAGGGAGATGAAGGGATTAGCTCAGGATAGATCGGCATGGCGTGCTGTTTCCAACCAATCTTTAGGATTGCGGACTCTTTAACTAACTAACTAACTAGCTCAAAAAAAAACTGTAATAAAGATGTCATGTGATCCTTATTAATTAAAAACAAAGAGATTCAAAACCATCAACAAATTCATTTGAATGAATATGAAATTTTAAGCAAATTTGAATATGAATTTTTCATTTAACAAATTGTGAAGTTGAATTTTGCAAAATCGAGGTTGAGTTCTATTCGCCTTTAGACAACAAGAGAATTGTATTGTTTATTAGCATAAACGACCGAGGATGGTCGAAACTGCAGCACTAGAGAGGAACCTTCCAATGTTAAGAAGTCGTGGCACTAGCTGCTGCTGCGGTTAGTATTTATTACCGCACCGAAATAGCGACAAATCATTTATACAATTAAAAGTGCCATCCATCTTCCGTCCGCCAGCCGTACTGTTTATTAAACATGTATGTACGCTTAAGGTTAATGAAACCAACGAAAAAGAATACCACACGTAACACACAACGAACAAACAGGCGCGGATTTACATATATGATCGAATTGATGGGCATGATGGGGAAAGAATATGTCAGCGGACCAGATTTTGTCCAAAGTAAAATGAAGAGGTGAGCAAAATGACCACACGATGCCACGTTCGATTCGTTTTCAGTGTTATAAAAGATGTAGGAAAAGAAGCATTCTGCGATGGGGCATGACTATTCGCAAATGAACAAATATAAATATTTTCATGTAAATCGAGAATATAATTAAGAATATTGAATATAATGTGCCGATAATATTTGTCAATATATGATACCAATCAAAAACCTAACAGTCATGGGAGTATGAAGATCCTAACACGAGCTTAATCTGATATCTACATCAAGTACCCATGCTTGCGTTTCAATTTTTTTTAAATTGTAATTTCGTTTAATCTTCATATCATCACGTTTGTTACGGTTAGAGGTACGCACATTCGAAGTATGTTGAAAATGTAGCATTTTCACGAGATGTCATAATTTTTCCCGATCCGATCCTGCAGATCGTAATAATCGTCAATATTATATGGCGGTAGTGTTTTACGACATTTACCGTAAATGCTGAAATGCGTGATATCAATCAGGTGCTAATGTTTGCGCGCGGGATCTTAATACGCGAAGACACGTGGTTCGGTAATAAATGACTATATGACTAAAAGATGAGAAAACACCGGAGAAGGTCACATTTAGAAGAATTCATGTTTAGAAGAACTGTAAATGCGGCGCATGGTAATACGAGTCGCTTACTAAAAGTTTACGAAACTATATAGCAAAAGTCTTACTTCCAAAATGTTCTTAGATTTAATAATGTTAATTTTGATACTGGGTCGTTTTATTACCGTGAGAATAAAAACATGGAAAAGAATCAAGCTGAATCATTTACGCACAACGTGAATATGGCAAGAAAATTACAATTACGGCAGTTGTTGACGCATTCGAATAGACTTCAACGATTAAATCATTTAATTAGTTAAACAGTCGTATCAAATAACATTTGCAAACTATTTTTATTATAAGAAACTAAGTATTTAGCCGGCCCAAAAAATATTGCCAAAGTCTTGTTCTGACCAACTTTCCAACTCTCATATTATTGGCATATGGAATGTTTTAAAATAACTTAAAGTAACTATAATAGTATGGAATATCACCCAAATAAAAATAATTATTTATTTATATTATTTATAATATCGAATATCACCCAAATACCGTAACAAGCATTAAGTAGCTAGGGGTACATTTCAAGCGCTATGCCCCCATCTTCAGTAGCACAAGATAAAACAAAATAAAATACCTCTGTCACGAATCGTGATTGATATACTATCAAATAAATAAGTCAACTTGACAGAAGTATAATATCGAATATCACCCAAATACCGTAACAAGCATTAAGTAGATAGATGTACATTTCAAGCGATATGCGGCCATCTTCAGTAGCACAAGTAAAACTAAATAAAATACCTCTGTCACGAATCGTGATTGATATACTATGGGCGCATAGCGCTTGAAATGTATATCTAGCTACTTAATACTTGTTACGGTATTTGGGTGATATTCTATATTATAATTTAACACCGTAGTGATAATTTTTAAAATATATTATTTATGTATTTGTTTATATTGGGGAAGAGAAATAAAAATACAATGTTACTGTTAACAGCGGGGATTTATTCTTTTAATAATGTTATTTCCATTGTATTTTAAATCTCTTCCCTAATATGGAATATCACAACATAACGAATTTATTTATCTTTAAATAAAGTTACCATGGGTAGATGTTTGTAATAAGAACAAAGTAATATTCTTTCATTTCCCATTTTATGGAATATCACAAAGTAAGGACCAAGTCAATCAACGATCATTTAAATTATTAAATGCACAGCCTTTTATGGAACAAAAAACACGCAAAAATAAACAATAGATAAAAATCTAAAACAAGAACACTTACATTTTGGTTCTTCGTCTTTGTTATCAGATGTCGTCAGTCCTGTAACAGAAAAAAAACTCCGATTAGAAACCATTGTATTCCACAAATAAACCACCATTTTTAATTCCCTTTCATTTTTATTTATGCTATTGTTCTTGAATTCTTATAAAAATCACATAAGAAAAAAATTACCCTTGCATAAGAACAACACAATATATCCTACTACGATCTTACTACCACTGCCCTAATTCCATCCCACTACATAGATATCTTCACAACGTACAGACGAGCGAGTACAATATCCCGGTGACCGTGACCGTGATCTTCCAGCATTTATCTCTCTCTTCCCTTTACGCTCAATGGTAGACCTTGATGCCCTCTCACTCTGGCGAGTGCAGTCACCACCGCCAACTGTTCTTTCCTGTTGAAATGCCAGCCGCCGCCTTCATCACACATTTGTCCAGAATAAGGTTGTATCAAGTAAATCAAAACTAAGATCCAATCGAATAATAATTTTACATCACACTAAAAATGGAATTAAGACAATACTCAAAACTAGTTAGTTTAATAATCACGGTTCGTGACGAAGTTATTTTACATTATTTATTTATTTATTATCCCACATATGTAGATAATAAAAATAAAATAGATTCGATACACCGTTTATTTAGGCTCAAGAGAGAAATACAATTAAACATTACTTCTTTATATAAGTCTTAAATATTAGTAAACAATTGCTAAATACATCAAAATCGTTACAACATTCAGAAATTCTACTAATCTGATGAATTTGAATATGCGTTAGTTCTAAAGTTTGCTGGTCGAAATGCGTATGCTAGTGAAGATGGGGACTTGGCCATCGAAATGCGCATTTAGCGATTATATGTTTTGCCTTACGGTATTTGGGTGATATTATTTAATACCGTACAATAGTGAGATTCGGCTTTACATTGCAACAACCTCTGGTACATCTACAGCCAGATCAATACAGCTCCATCTATCCACTATATTTAGTATTTACACAAAAAACGCGTTTCTCACTAATCTGGGCCACGTGCAACGCCGGAAATGTACAAACAAAATAAAACGGAATATTGTCTTGTGTATTCGTGCGATTTGTCGAGTTAATTAACAGTCTTGTTTGTGTTGGCGTAGTACAGGTGGAAGTTTCGATAATATCTAAGAGAATACTGTGGAAAATGACTCGGATGAAAAGTGCGTTGGAAATGTCAAGTTTGGTCAAATTTTCTCAGCACTTTATCGGATATGTTAATGCAGAAAAATGTGTGGCATGAATTATTGAAATTTTGATTTGTATATTCTTAACGTTGTTTATTTAAACATTACTCGTGTCCATTAAACTAGTGTTTGCTAATTTTAGTATTACACGATAATAGCATCTTCAATTGCAGATTGTAATTAACAATCACTGCTAAGAGAAATATTATTTTCAAGCGTCGCCATTTGGGTAATTATTACAATATTTGGAAACGATAAAATTAATTATTGTCTGTACTTAGTAATCGCGATATATTACTACACAATGTCTATGAAGACAATAGTTAGACTATAAAACTCCAAAACAGCCCGAAAGTGATTTAATTATCTGGTTCCTTGTATATAATATTTCGTTCGTTGCGATGTATAGCTTTTTTTTTTTGAATTGGCGGAGAATTTTGGTAGTCGTCTGCCCTTATCGGGGTTATACAGTACCAGTGGTGCCAAACAACAAAAAATACTCTAGGTCTAAGAATTTAAATTTGTCACTATTTTATAGCTATCGTACAAATTAATTATGACATAAATATGATAAGTATTTATCAAAATTTCTTATATTCTAGTATAACTTTTTTGTATTAATTTCAAAGAATTCATTCTATTGCATAAAATGGTTATAACTGTGCGTGGTGATTTGTCAACATTGCATTTCTTAGGACGCACACCTTCTGCACTAGACACACCTACTTATTCTTTGCAGAAGACAGAAGCGTAGCGTGTTTTGGTAGAATTATATTTATTGAAATAAAAGTTATATTTTTGTTCAAAATCGAAATAATATTCTATGCCCAGCTCAAAGTCAACCCAAAGCTAATAGGTAAGAGTTTATTAGTAATTATAAATTGCGTGCACTTATTTTGCAATCATGTTTTTGCAATTGACAAAACTAAATTTGCCTCGGAAATTCAGATAGTGATAGCGATGGTTATGATGATGATTTATAATATACAAAATTAAAGTATTTGTGTATATAGTTTTAATTTTACTTTGTTTCTTTTTTTATATTATATGTTTTCAATTGATTGTATTTTGTAATAAATAATTTTTTTATATCTCTTATCTCTAGTTAATATTAATTCTTTTAAAACATAATTATTTAAATAATCCATCGTTAGTAAAAATACGAACATTGAACAATATTTTCAATAAGTGGGAAATAAATGTCAGCTGAAGTTTAAGTGATTTTATTTCGAATTTATTTTCAAATTTTATTAAGCGATAACTAGGCGCCATATTTGACTTCATATCATTTTTAAATAATATTAGTGATACTTTTCATGAATTTGCAAAAAAAAAATGTACTGCACTGGAATATTCAATGTGCTACACGACTGATACCATACTATTTCGAATATCACTGCTCCGTACTGTATTGGTCAAGCCATTATGCCGGTTTTGATTTATATACTTCTGTCATTCTCCGCCAATTTAAAAAAAACGAGCTGTATTTAACGCTTTCTTATATAAAATCTAATATTCATCAATCCTAAACGTTTCTTACAACGTAATCGAGTTAGTAGAATATAAAATGGTATGCATTTCCAAAATTGTTAACAGGTTTAATTAATTGGTAGTTTTGTCAATTAATTCTTGTAAATAAGACGTAAAAGTGTTGATCCCAATAAGCCGAGATATCCCAATTCTATTGTGACTTTAGGACATTTTGTACTTCTTGTGTACGAGTATACTTGTCTATTGTAAGGTACTAATAGGCATCTAAGAAGTGAAAATACATCAGGCGACATAAATATTATATAATGAGAGATTAATAAAAAAAATCTTCAGGTAATAAAATGGCTGCTTCTTTTTTTTGAATGTAAAAATATAATAATTCGAAATTTACAAAATACTAAATAAAATCTAAAATTGTTAATAACAATGACAGAAAGTTCAACTATACACAATGGACAGAGTGGACAAAGTGGACATAAAGTTTTAATTTATAAAAATGCAAAATAAATAGGTAGAAACAAAAAATATTTTACATATTCTTGTTAAGTTGTTAAGTTTTGCATAAGCAAGCTATGCATAAACAATTGTGTCAAATATTTTTGTTTTCTCTATATAATTTACTAATTCTGAATGGACACGAGAAAGAAATCAGAAAGTTGCTGTTAAATTGACTCTTGGTTCAATTGTACAGCAATTGCATTGAATCACTACTTATAAGACAGACACTTAATTTTCGAAATGCGCATCTAGCTTAGCGTTACTTTTTTGTCAGCGATATTCGATGTGGCATGTTGGACTTTTTTATATATAAAATATGTAGCTTATCTGAGTCTTAACACAATGTGGCGTATCTGTCAGTACAAAGCAGTCCAATTTTGTGCCACGTTTACCAGAGGCATCGTTCATAATATCCAAGTGTGACCAATCAGTCTTAGTTTAAAAATACTGGCCCGGCAAACAGAAAGCCTTGTATAAATTCAATTGACAGCAACTTCAGGGTTTCAGACAACAAATGCAATTATTAAGAATCGAGCACATCGGCGCTGCAATGGAGAAGAGATTTCTTTATTTTGTGTTCATATTACGACGAGGTAAACATGATTTTTTTTAATTCAAATTGTGTGCTTTAAAGAACGCACATCCTGTAAAATAAAATTGTTGATGAATTTAATACACAAAATTCGTTTTTTATAAGTTTTTTCTACTGACTAATTTCACAATAAAAACAAAAGTAATTAATTGATCATCATTTTTTAACTGAAAATCTAGTATAAAGATATTTGTACAAAATAAATATCGTGAGCATCTTCGGCAGTTTTAAGAAACATTTGTAAAAAAAAACAGTGTGAACTGTCACATGCGTTGATAAATTGTTATAGCGCGGAAGACAATTCCCTTCAAAACCATTAAGAGTAGCAGTTAGTCCTCGATCTCGAAATCCCGCAAAATATCGCTTTAACAACACCATAATATATTACTTAAACTTAAACTGACTCGAATAGTTTTTGTATTTAATTATTTTTTACTTTTGTGGAAAGATATCATATATATTTACTATGCTGGGAAATCACGGTCGTGAAGTTGAACGAATTTCAAAATGGTAATCCAAATAATATTCAAAGATAAAAATATGTCAATTAAAATATAAAATTGTGATTTGCTTCGGCACGCGATTAAACGCAAAATAATCCGCAATTACCTTTCATTATTTCCAAAGTATTCCATATGGTAGAAAAGCTCCATGTCTGCATAATTTTATATACTTTTCGTAAGCTATTGTTTCTTTCAAACAATCCAAACTATTTTGACACACTAATTTAATAGCATTATCTGTTGAATGTCGCCGACGCGTAGAAGTCTTTGGTCTTTGCGCTGCTCAATCTATCCAATAGCCGAGGGAAAAAAGTTAGGTGTAATACCGCTCTTCCCCTGCGGCAATAATCAACATTCTTCTTCGCTATGCATACAACAAAACCCGCGCCTATTAACAATTTATTACTAAATGAACAACTACTGCCTTTTTAAGTTATTGGGTGATATTGCCTATAAAAGAGTATATTGTGAGTATGCTTTTTCGAACCAGTGCTTTACCTGTAAGAAATCCTTAAAAGAACAATCTAAGAATACATCCCCTGCCATTTAGCTCAGTTAATTAAAAATCAATTTAAATTACTTCCAAAATCCTAAGCAAACATCCTACATTTTAAAATAAATGTGATTTCGGAAGAAAGGGTGCATAATAAATTTTATAAAAGAAACATTTTCAACTTAACAAGACAAGAGAAGTTTGTGATTGTTTGTGTAAGAAAGTGGCGAGTCCAATAATGAAGTTAGTTAAAGAGTCCGCAATCCTAAAGATTGGTTGGAAACAGCACGCCATGCCGATCTATCCTGAGCTAATCCCTTCATCTCCCTATAGCTATTCATCTCAACGTCTTCAACTATCTGACTCACATACTCCAATTTAGGCCTACCTACCCCTCTCTTTCCCTCCACTCTACCTTCTATGATCAATTGCATAATCCCCCCATGCCTAAGGATATGCCCTACTAATCTGTCTCTCCTACGCTGTAACACTCTCCAAATACTTCTCTTCTCCCCTACTAACTCTAGTACATCTTCATTTGTTACTTTATCTTCCCAACCAATCCTCATCATCCTCCTATAACACCACATTTCGAATGCTTGTAATCTACGCTTCTCTTCCTTTCCTATAGTCCACGCCTCACACCCGTACAGTGCTACACTCCAAACATATACCTTCAGTAATCTTTTTCTAATACCCAAGTCAATATTTGATCTTAAAATCTGTTCCTTTTCTACGAATGCCTTCCTACCCTGTGCTATCCTACACTTTATATCTACCTTGCTTCGATTATCTTTTGTGATTCTACTGCCTAAATAACAAAAATCTGACACTTCTTCGATTCTATTATCTCCTATTGTGATCCTCATTTTTCTACTGCATTCCTTTTTGTCACACCTCATCACTTTAGTTTTACCTATATTTATTTTCATGTTAAAATCCCTAGTCAATACTGCCTGCATATCATTCAATACCCTTTCTAAATTCTTTTCGCTTTCTTCCAATATAGCTATATCGTCGGCGAATCTCAACATATATATTTTCTCTCCCTGTACCTTCACACCTACACTATACTCTTCTTTTACTTTGTTTATTGCATCTTCTATATATAGATTAAATAATAACGGTGAAAGTGTACATCCCTGCCGAACTCCCTTCCCTATTTTTGCTACCTCTTCTTCCCCCTCAATTCTAACTAAGGCAGTTTGGTGTTTATATAAATTAAAAATTATTCTCCTATCCTTATAATCTATACCCGCTTCTTTTAAAATTCTAAACATTATGTCCCAATCTACATTATCAAGTGCCTTTTCTAAATCTACAAAAGCTATGCAAGTTACCTTTCCTACCCTCATTCTTTTTTCTACTACTGTTCTTAGTGCTAAAATCGCCTCCCTCGTCCCTCTGTTTTTCCTAAAACCAAACTGATCTTCTCCTAGCTTTTCCTCTACTTTATTTTCTAATCTCCTATAAATAATCTTTAGCAATATCTTCGATGCATGTGATAGTAGACTAATGGTCCTATAGTTCTCACACAAATTAGCTCCTATTTTCTTCGGCATTGTTACTATTCTACTACGCTGAAAATCCTGTGGTACTTCTCCCTTCTCATATATTTTACAAACTAACCTGTATAATCGCTCCTGCATTTTTTCCCCTGCGTGTTTTATTAATTCGGCTGGTATCATATCAATCGCCGCTGCTTTGTTATTCCGTAAATCATTTAATGCTCTATGAAACTCTGACCTAAGTATGCTAGGACCTAAGTCATCCTCATCTATCTGTTCCACATTTTCTAGCTCCTCCATGTCCTGCCTACCTTTATATAAATCTTCAAGATACTCCTTCCATCTTCTAGCTTTTTCCTTATTTTCTGTGAGTTCCTTACCCTGCTTATCACATATAATGTTACCCTTTGGTTTTACTTTAGAAAAATGTGACTTAATTTTCCTGTAGCCCAAATCTACTTTACCTCTTTTCATATCCTCCTCAATATCCTCATGAAGTGATATATTAAAATTTAGCTAAAAGTAACTAGATTATATTTCTCAGCTTCGTAACTGTACATGTCTCATTAATGAAAATAATGCGACGAATTCAAATATTGCTGCCTAAAAAAAAACGGTGTCGTCTAAAAAAAAAAATTAAATACTAACGATTTTTTAATGCGAAATTAAATAACCTTACGTAAGGTTCCTAAGGCACGCGGAGTGAGAGTGTACATACAAAAAATATCATCTTTGTTATACGAGTTGTGAGTGGACAATAGATCAAGTCTGACGAAGATGGTGAATAGACGAATGAAGAAATGTGTATGAACTTAGTCTTCTTATACCTCGTTCTTATATACTATGGTTAATGGGGTTACTTCTGTTATTAGCCGAAATGGCTTTGATACAATTTCCATCATCCAATACGAATGCAGAATTTTTGCCCACATTTACCGATTTTCAATTACAAACGAGTATATTTTATTATATATTAATTTAAGTGTATCTATCGGTCGTATAATATATACGATTTTTTGGTTTTTTGTTTCAACCCCCCCGATTCGTTCACAACAATAAACGAGTGTACACAACCCCTATTATTGTCATCAATAACAGAACGGTACTAAGGATTTTTACTATCAAATGGGGACCTAAGGAGTATTATAAAATTCCAAAGAAATAAATATTTACACATATCTTTTAAGAGGGTTCTGAAGCAGGATCATTTACGAGTATTCTTTAAGAGGGTCCTTTACTAGTCCTATAGGAGGCGCTAAGCCAAAACCAAAAATATTCGGATTGAGTGTATTTATGAACTATACTTATTTTGAATGTTGCAATTATGAATGCAATACATCCAGCTGTAAGGAGTATACCAGAACAATGGCACTATCATTCGCGTACTACCACATTGTACATCTTTTCTATTGCTATATACAAAGAAAATGAGACGTACGTATCGCAGGTAGAAGAACTAAACAAGATCAGAATATCGCATTGTTATTTGGTTGTATGGCTGCCGTGGACACATTCCGCACAATTACACCACAAAAGACGAATCTCGAATTACGCAACAGGTGCCCGACCGTGTGGTGAGGTAAGGCAATGTGGCGTTCTGATGATGAGTTGGTTGTATATATGTATAGAAGCATTGTTATATGCAACCTAGCAGGTTATATACAACAAGTGAAGCGCCACTAGCGGCAAGTGTTCATATACTTTTCTATAGAATATAATAGCTACTGTTAGGGCGTTATTTCACCGCCATTCAGCGTAGATTTCCGGATTAAACACTTGTAGACTTTCAAAACTGTTATTTAAATACACTGTGAAATTTTTGCCCGGCGTTTTGATATAAATGAAGTACTGCCTATACGTAGAATATTAGTCCAGGGTATACCAGGGGTGGCCAACTTGTTTGTTCTTGAAATCGATTTTGATACTTAAAAAGTGATCGCCATCTACGTGTGAAAATATTAATATTTCACACAATGACATAATCAAGTTCCTCAAAAACCGATATCTAGTGAAAGGTACAAATGAAATTTAAACGAAACGATAACACGATAATAATATTTATTGAACAATTAAAAAAATAAATATATGTATAATAGAAGATTTATTAATGCGACGTTTGTGGTTTCATATCTTCTATCAAGCAATCATAGTAAGGATAAATATGTGAGTAAAGATAATCGCAATGCATCTTCGGTATGTGAATTGGTAAGTAAAGAACGATGCTGTGTCTTTGTTAACTTTAAATATGAATAAGTCGATTCACACAAATACGTTGATCCAAAACAAGAATAGATTTATTCACTACATTTTTTAATATTTGAATACAACTAACATATTTCCAAAAGTGTTCTTCAAGCTCCCTAGCTTTTATTTATCAGATTGTAGAGTTATCTAATTTGGTTTTTTCCAAGTCAAAAATATCTGATATTTTTGCAGCAATATATTTCACATTTATATCTTTCTTAAAACAATATCCTCAAATTTTTTTAAATCACCAAATCTAGCATCAAAATCCACAATAACGTTTTTAATTTCTATAACGTATTTTTCAAAAAATTGGGATGTTTTTGTAAATGGTCATTCATATTTGGAAAATGACCAAAAAATATTTAGCGAAATTAGTTAAACAGTCCGCAATCCTAAAGATTGGTTGGAAACAGCACGCCATGCCGATCTATCCTGAGCTAATCCCTTCATCTCTCTATAGCTATTCATCTCAACGTCTTCAGCTATCTGACTCACATACTCCAATCTAGGCCTACCTACCCCTCTCTTTCCCTCCACTCTACCTTCTATGATCAATTGCATAATCCCCCCATGCCTAAGAATATGCCCTACTAATCTGTCTCTCCTACGCTGTAACACTCTCCAGATACTTCTCTTCTCCCCTACTAACTCTAGTACAGCTTCATTTGTTACTTTATCTTCCCAACCAATCCTCATCATCCTCCTATAACACCACATTTCTAATGCTTGTAATCTACGCTTCTATTCCTTTCCTATAGTCCACGTCTCACACCCGTACAGTGCTACACTCCAAACATATACCTTCAGTAATCTTTTTCTAATACCCAAGTCAATATTTGATCTTAAAATCTGTTCTTTTTCTACGAATGCCTTCCTACCCTGTGCTATCCTACACTTTATATCTACTTTGCTTCGATTATCTTTTGTGATTCTACTGCCTAAATAACAAAAATCTGACACTTCTTCGATTCTATTATCTCCTATTGAGATCTTCATTTTTCTACTGCATTCCTTTTTGTCACACCTCTTAGCGAAATAACGGTTTTAAATTAATTCCAGCTATCTGCACTTTAGGGCAGCCTAATAAGGCCCTAAGGGCACGTTTCATCATTCTGGTTGATGAGTATTGAAAAGGGTCGGTGGAACTCGAGCCCATATAAATTTTAAATATGATTTTTTTTTTAAATACAGTTAGCGAAAGAAAGAAAATTCTCAGCTCGATGTTGTTGAAATTATTCAACTGTTAACTGTTTTATTTATTCACTTTAGAATATATTACAAAAAAAAAAATGTTGTAAAAATTCTAATTGTCGGCGCCGATTATAAAGAAGATTTTTTTATAGAACATCAATGCAAAAAATGAATATATTTTGTACAATCCTTTATTATACATAGAGAATATTAAAGGACATAAAATAAAAGTTATTTATATTTTGATTCTTAAACATCCTAGTTCAAATTTATAAATAATTTACACATATATTGCAATCTCTTTTATTATAGACACAAATACATAAAAGCTTTTATATCTCTAATCATATCTACAAAACCCTACTTTTAAAGAACTCCTCCACTTTCCATAAAACAATCGGCTTATCTGTCCCATGTCTAAATCCAACCTTTCGTTGGTATTTCATATTCTTTACCAATTCGAAGATAGTTCCTATTCTATCACATATCAGACGGGCCGTGTAATCTGTAGTAGACAAATCTCTATTTAGATTTGTAAAGAATGGACATTTAGATTTAGAAGGTCCATGTATAAAATTGTATAATAAAGGACCTAACCTAGGCAAGTCCCACTAGAATACGTTACAAGACGACTGGCATCCCGAATCGAATTGTCCTCAGCAATTTAAACTCAAGAAACCGAAAGAATTACATTGACGGTGCAGGAGACAAGTCTGATACAGAGTCAGATAGTTGTTAGATAAGTCACAAGCAAAAAACGCTGAATACAGGGACCAATTAAGTGAAAAGTACAATAAATACACTAGCCATATATAATCCCTACAATTCACATTTTCAATTCATTTTCAAGTCCATTAATTCAATTAAATATTTTACCACAACCTACCTGGCTATATACGATTTAAAAAAAAAATCTAGTTTATACGTTGTTTACTTCAAGTTTTATTATTTTAGTTTTCGATCATTTTGTTATTTTTTAATTATTCTTGAATATGCGACAAATCGATTTTGATATAATTACCGAACCCTGTATAATTAAACATTATGCGAGAAGATGCATAAAAGCACAGAAGTAGAAGAATCTGTATTATGTACAGCGGCAAGTTTTTTTTACTCCCGCTGAAGTGTGTGGGAGAGCGGAGGAGCACAATAGAGATGAGAAGCAGCAATTCATTAATGATTGCGGCAATTCAAATAAATACAAGGACTTCAAAAGTTGGAAAATTACTAGTGCCGAATACTATGTTCTAAAAGACAATTATAACCGAAATCAATAAAAAAATACTGGTGAATGTAAGGAGGACTAGTTTTATCCCAATTCTATAGCAGCAATAAAGAAACTTTTTTTTTCTATTCTTTGCGAATATTGCGCGAACATTAGCGAGAGCGGAATTTTTGAAGACACATGAAACTTGAGTTATATAAATAATATTCAACAAAAATGTCAAAAAAATAATTTGTAGCCAAACATATTTTTTAAACAAGTATACAGTATACAATGTGGTGCGCTCATCTTCACTATAGCATTACCAATAAGCGCATCATCATCATCGGCATCTTCTTCATCTGCAGCTTCAGGAGCAATAGCAGCAACAGCAGCAAAAGCAACAGTAAAAGAATTTAAAAAAACTAAAATAAAGGCAGCTCATTCCAAGAGAGACCGCGTCACAGAGAGCGATCCACGCTACTTGACCAAACTTAAAGCGCAGTACGTTTCTTACAGTAGTAACGAGAACACTTGAAGCTATACAAAAGTTAGTACAATTTATACACAACATTGTACTGTTTCTTAAGATTGGAACAAGATGGTACATAACTCGGATACATAACTCGGACATTGACAGACCATGATAAATACCTGTACTGTGTGTTAATGCAGGCTCGTTTTGACTCGAGAAGATGTGAAAAAGGCAATGTGCCAAATGGCATTTTCATATATAAACTGCATATTTAATATTGTATTGTTTTCTAATATATACGGCTTTTGTTTTGTAATAACTATTTATAAATATATAACGGTTCTTCAATACTTTGCATTCGAAACGGAACATTTGCTTTTTTTTATCTGCAATACAATTAAACAATTGTTCATGCATATCATCAACTTGTCAAAATCATCTTTGTATGAAGGTATAGAAGAATTTCGGTATGATGATGGGAATGATTCTTTGTATAGAAAGGCTACACTCCATGGGTAAAAGTGTGTTTTTAGAACTTTTGAAAGTTGCGTATTTTATGTTGTTTTGCTATATAGAAACAGTTTTGTCGTGATAAATCAATCAATTAGTTCTTAAATATGTTGCCAAATCGTTGGCTTTTGCGTCAGCCAACTCCACAATTTTTGTCTATCCATTAGTGTTCGGTAAAACTAAAGTGATGAGGTGTGACAAAAAGGAATGCAGTAGAAAAATGAGGATCACAATAGGAGATGATAATAGAATCGAAGAAGTGTCAGATTTTTGTTATTTAGGCAGTAGAATCACAAAAGATAATCGAAGCAAGGTAGATATAAAGTGTAGGATAGCACAGGGTAGGAAGGCATTCGTAGAAAAGGAACAGATTTTAAGATCAAATATTGACTTGGGTATTAGAAAAAGATTACTGAAGGTATATGTTTGGAGTGTAGCACTGTACGGGTGTGAGGCGTGGACTATAGGAAAGGAAGAGAAGCGTAGATTACAAGCATTCGAAATGTGGTGTTATAGGAGGATGATGAGGATTGGTTGGGAAGATAAAGTAACAAATGAAGCTGTACTAGAGTTAGAAGGGGAGAAGAGAAGTATTTGGAGAGTGTTACAGCGTAGGAGAGACAGATTAGTAGGGCATATTCTTAGGCATGGGGGGGATTATGCAATTGATCATAGAAGGTAGAGTGGAGGGAAAGAGAGGGGTAGGTAGGCCTAGATTGGAGTATGTGAGTCAGATAGTTGAAGACGTTGAGATGAATAGCTATAGGGAGATGAAGGGATTAGCTCAGGATAGATCGGCATGGCGTGCTGTTTCCAACCAATCTTTAGGATTGTGGACTCTTTAACTAACTAGTGTTCGGATATTCCGTATTTAAAAAACTGGATTCTATGAAAAATGTTTTGTGTGTTTTGTACAGTTCGACTTCTCTTATTGTTTACATATTTTATTATTAAGTTGCATATCGAGATGTAAATTATTTGAATTAATCACTAAATATTCTAATCACTTATACCCTTTCGATACAGTGAAATGGGCAAGAAATACGGAAAATATTAGAAAAAATCATATCATTGCCCACGAAAATCTGGTAACCGAGATAAATGTACTTAAAGGTACTCCATTTTGGGTAGAATTTCTTTAATAGCATCGAAATTGTTTAAAAACTATATCCCGAATTTTTCAGAAATCGTTTACATTTTTCATTTCCAATAAAAAGTCCTGCAGAAAAAATACTTTATTCATTCTGCAGCCACTTATAGATCAAGGTCGCTAAAAAGTTTTTTTTGTAACAAAAATTTGATTTATGTCACATGATTATATCGAACAACTAAGATATATAGTAGAAGAGGAATTTGCATTAGTAAATAAAAAATTGAAATTCTTATGTAAATTTGTTGCTTGTTTGCTTGCGTATTTTGCACAATTCTGCACATATTGGTGTATATAATTATTGGGTACCCGATTCTTATTTATAGTAAAATTTCTCTTTATCAATTACTTGATACAGCCATAATCGATATCCTTAATCCTTATTTTAATTTCAGATTGTTTAAAGAGTTATATTAAGGTACGGTAAAATGACAAAAGGTCCAATGAAGATATATAAATATATATAGAGGCACACACTATATATTCCACATAGCATGTGAGTAGTAGTTGTGTAGATATGGAGGAGGATCGAAGACATCCAACGCGGTGGTTTTTATGCCTGAAGATGCGCGCTATTGCTGCAATGCAGTAAATCAGAAACTTTATGGGTTGACGTGCGACTGTAATATGGCTGGAGCACGATGAAAATACAACAATGGTTAACACATAAAATTTGACCAAATAGCAGCAGACAATAAAATTTCTTTTACGATATCCCCCTACATCAATCTCACATAATAAACTTGTTTTATAAGAGGATAAAATGATGAAAGTTGAATTAGTGTTATATGTATGTATCAGGTATAGATTATCCAATTAAAAAGTTAGCGATTCAAAAAAGTTCATAAAAAAATTATATACATTGTGCAAAATTGTTTTTTTCAAACAGTAGCTATTTTGCCCTCAAACGTACAACTAAAACGTTCGTGAAGAAAAGGGGGAGAAACCCAACGAGAAAACTCACCGTCTAATATTAACAGTAACTTAACAAAACGTATAAGTAACTGCAAAAACCTTGATGATATTGCAACAAGAATAATATCCCATTTAGAAACAGAATTTGCTTTCAGTACCAGTTTATATTCAATATTTTATATACATTTTTTTCGCAGCAATGTGTCCGTGAATGATTGTTCCAGACTAGCTGGACATTATTGCACTGGCATCGGAGAGAGAGGTCGCTAATATAAAAGCAACATCAGTTTTTCCCTCCGAAGAAAATATGTCTTTATGTACTCTACTGCGAGAGCGTATATAATCTGATCTCGTGCGGTTATTGCTACAGATTAAATAGACTTGGCGGCATGAGTGCTCCATAAATAATATATCATGAGATTGGCAGTACTATATTATGCGGTACTGCTAGAATATAACAGCTGAGCCAAAGACAAAACACATTATTTTCCGGTGCGTGATTGAGTACGAAATTAATTAATTCGCGCATTTTGCAGAAACTGTGGATTTCGGAAGCTATTAATACATCAATTGAAGGGGTTAGAATAGAAAGGGTATAAGTACTTTTTTAAAAAATTTGAGATAAGTGTACATTAATATACCAATTTTTGGAGCGAATTACGTTTACGGTAAATTTGCATATTTTGAGGAATGAGGGTTTTTAGGCCTTTTTAGGGTGGAAACTTTAACATTGAATTGAAAAAACCAGGCGGAAACATTTGCAATTTTCACAGCAATTACTATGTTTCTATGGTTTTTTTCAATCCACAGCCAAAATGTCCACCCTAAAAAGGCCTAAAAACCCTCATTTCCAAAAATATTTAAATTAAAGTCGCAAAAACACTGACCTTCCTGGACACAGAAAAATTAACGCCGGATTTTTAGGAATTTTTACCGTAAACCACATTTTACCCCAATTTTTTAGTGGAGAAAAGGTTCAAGTGATTTTTTTATACTACGAGTGCTATTTATCGTCGAGTAGAAATATGAAGTAACTTACATCACTAATGAACTAAGAAAGGGTACAAGTGAGCTTATACCCTTTCTATTCCAAAAAATATATTGTTTTTATTAAGAGCTTGTTGCATGTAATTTTCGTATAAAACCGGTAAAACCAAAAGTTCGTGTTATTCGTGTTAAATAAAGAACTTTTATCTATCTATTAATATGAAAAGTGACGAAGGTAAGTTTTTATTTTATTATTATTATTCACGACATGACAAAAGAATGTTTTTCTTTTCTTTTCTACATCTGAACAGTTTGATTCACGATCCAAAAAAATACTCTGAGAAAAAGAGCTTAAAATTTAACAGCATTATCCACTTTAAATATACGAAGTTTATTGTTTTAAATTTTAAAGTACATTAGATAATGATTTTCCATTTTCCATTGCTCCTACTGCTGGTCGACTGCCAACAAAATTGAATATGGTTTTTTCTAAGTTGTCAAATAACAGCGCCTTCAAAATTTATCAAGAAAAATGGAGTAATCTGCAAATATTATTGGACTATGTGCCACCGAAATTTCACAAATTTTATAAAGACATGGAGCACGGATCCAAGGCTTGCAAAAAGAAGAAAATTACAAAAGACGAAAACATCATTCCTACGGCTTGTACATCTAACACTGAAACTCAAGACTCTGATCAGGACTCGGTTGTTGAAGATTAATAGATTCGGATTATGAAATTATGTAAAATCGATGTTTTTTTTTCTAAATAAAACTGTTTTTGATATTTTGGCTATATTTATTTTCAATGTATGTTGCATTGATTTGGAATAGTAAAGGCATAAGTGCAATTTTTTTTTAAAAAATTTGTACATAATCATTTATAATGTTTGGATAAGTTTTATATTTATTACATAGAAATATTAGCCTTTTCAGACGCTATATGTGTAAAAATATTTTTTATTGCCCCATTCAATAATTAATAAAGTCCAGTCAACTTTCATGTTAATTATCTCAAAACCATAAAAATGTTACTTATACCCTTTCTATTCTAACCCCCTCAATTATAAAAAATATTTACCCATTAAATCAGTGGCGTTGCGTCTGATTGTATCAAACGATTGTAAATCTGACCAACGCATTCTATTGAAGTGTTTAGGAACAGACAGGAACGCCTTTTGCTAGCTTTTTTTTCATTGTGTTCGTGATAAATATTTACAATATATCAATTTTAATTCAGTTATCAATAGATCGATAATATCCTATATACGTTTTGTAAGGAAATCATCATATATCATCAATTATCATCTAAGCGATAGTATACGTGGTGAATTTCAATAATATACCATCATTTCACAAAAGTATTTGAGTTCAATATTAGTGTACCTTTTTAAAGAATGACGTTTATGAGATTGGGATGGCAATTTCGCGCATTTATAGATTTATAAAATTAGACCATTGAGATGTGTATTATTGTAGTATAAAGTTTGTCTTAAAAGAAATGACCATTCATAAAACTATTAAAAAGGAATTGCGCCGCAACTTTCCAGAACAATGCACACACAGCAGTTATTTGGTGCCAATTGTGGGTTTCGCGTGATGAATTATTCCGATAGTTCAATATGAACTCGAACCATTAATCGTGACCTTTTACGTCAGCAAGTAGACATTAAAAGACGTGAGGATTTCGTAGCTAGTCAATATACCTCACATATTACATTGATGCACTCTTCAGACGAACTGTTCTAGTTCCATTTAAGAATGCGAAACACTTAAAACGTCATAATAAGAGATTAAAGACGATGATAAAATGATATCGATGTTCAAGGTGAGATTTTGTGATACGATTACTTACATAAAACGCATATTGGCATGAAATCGAAAATTTCGTTAGAAATTTGATAAATCCATTAGAAAATTCGAAATGACTTGGTCTTTTACAGAAAAAAATTCGACTTTTATCTCTCATTATGATTAATGAAAATATTATGTGCAGAATTAAAATTAAAAATAAGAAAAAAAAACACCAGAATTACCATATTGATTCACCTTGATGTGATCTCATTAAAACTTTTATAATTACTAATTGTGCGTTCGAATAGCCATTATGACAATTGAAGGGGTTAGAATAGAAAGGGTATAAGTACTTTTTTTAAATTTTTGAAATAAGTGTAGTTTCTGAACATTAATATACCATTTTTTTAGTGGAGAAAAGGTTCAAGTGATTTTTCATACTACGAGTGCTATTTATCGTCGAGTAGAAATATGAAATAACTTACATCACCAATAAACTAAGAATAGAAATGGTACAAGTGAGCTTATACCCTATCTATTCTAAAAAATATATTGTTTTTATTAAGAGCTTGTTGCATGTAATTCTCGTATAAAACCGGTAAAACCAAAAGTTCGTGTTATTCGTGTTAAATAAAGAGCTCTTATCTATTAATATGGAAAGTGACGAAGGTAAGTTTTTATTTTATTATTATTATTCACGACATGGCAAAAGAATGTTTTTTCTTTCTTTTCTACATCTGAACAGTTTGATTCACGATCCAAAAAAATACTCTGATAAAAAGAGCTTAAAATTTAACAGCATTATCCACTTTAAATATACGAAAAAATCAGAAGTTTATTGTTTTGAATTTAAAAGTACATTAGATAATGATTTTCCATTTTCCAAATGTATTATTGCTCCTACTGCTGGTCGACCGCCAACAAAATTGAATATGGTTTTTTCTAAGTTGTCAAATAACAGCGCCTTAAAAATTTATCAAGAAAAATGGAGTAATCTGCAAATATTATTGGACTATGTGCCACCGAAATTTCACAAATTTTATAAAGACATGGAGCACGGATCCAAGGCTTGCAAAAAGAAGAAAATTACAGAAGACGAAAACATGATTCCTACGGCTGCTACATCTAACACTGAAACTCAAGACTCTGATCAGGAATCGGTTGTTGAAGATTAATAGATTCGGATTATGAAATTATGTAAAATCGATGTTTTTTTTTTTTAATAAAACTGTTTTTGATATCTTGGCTCTATTTATTTTAAATGTTTGGTTGCATCGATTTAGAATAGTAAAGGTACAAGTGCAATTTTTTTTTTTAATTTGTACATAATCGTTTATAAGTTTTATACTTATTACGTAGAAATATTAGCCTTTTCAGACGCTATATGTGTAAAAATATTTTTTATTGCCTAATTCAATAATTAATAAAGTCCAGTCAACTGTTATGTTAATTATCTCAAAACTATAAAAATGTTACTTATACCCTTTCTGTTGTAACCTCCTCATAACATTGAACATAACATTAAAAAAATTAATATTGAAGGATACATTCGTTTATCGGAGATTTGCCATTCTTTTAACTAGGTGTTAACTAATGCTAGGTGTTCATTTAATCATATGTATAGTACGTCAGATATCTACACCTGCATCCTTTCTTCAGATCAAGATTCCTTAACAAATCTTAGATTAAAAATGTGATTAGTAAAACCAACATTAACTTTACCAATAAAAGAAATTAAATAAAACCAAAAATGCAACATTAGGATGGACAAACCAACATTTTCAGGTCTGTCCATCATTGTTATTTTTTTCTGAGAAAACTAGTTTTTATAGCTAGATTTAAATTCCATTTTGCCACAATTTTTTTTTTTTGTAAGCAGCCATTCGAATGTTAACCACTGAACAAAGATTACTGTTTCCCTCCACAAAAGCGAATTCATCAAATCAAATGAATTAAGAATTAAGTATTTGATAAATTAATTAATTAAGTATTTGGGCGATATTCTATATTATAATTAAATTAAGATTAGAAATGCATATATTTATTTTCGTACACCAAAAGTGCGTGACAAAATATTTCATCAGATATGATATTCTCGAATTTATAACATAAGTGTTTTTAAATTGTCACACTACGTTGTTAAATAATTGTGTAGAATATCGCCCAAATACTGTAACTCAATTCAAGTGCATTTCGAAGGCTATGCCCCCATCTGCAGTAGCACTATTAAAAATTATATTTCATATAATCTTTGTATTGCATAAAACATGAAACTAGACGGAATTGCGATGGGGAAATGTACAAAATTTTAACAGTCCATAATGTTACGATTGAACTTTGCATACAAGATGTTCGTGGTTTTTTTATGTCGTGCAACAATGGCTCGAGGAATGGTATATATGCACATGTGTGTGAGCCGTCTAGTGTTCAATATTACACGAATAATGTTCATCCCAACAACCTTCGGAGGTCGCCAGAATCGTCTACAACTAATCTTGAGCATATACATATATACAAAAACATAGAAGTGTGCTGCATTTGTAATATCCATAGAAGACTATGTGCGATATGAACAGACAAATAAAAACATCGACATGAGAAGGTGTATGAAGACATAGTAAAAAAAAAAAGATTTTCCTTAGATTTTCTATCCATTAGCAAAGTCGAGCTTGTTATAATGCAGTTCATAAGAATTTATTTATTTCTGAGAGAAAAAAATATATATAAACAACCTATTAAAAAAACTCTTTGTTTAATAAAATTTTAGACAAGAAACGTTTACTATTTTATTTTGAAATACTTCATTTTTCTACTTGATATCTGCAATCATTAATATTTAGTTGAAATAATTCAAATTCGAATTTGTCTATTATACCAGAAATATTGTGCTATTGCTACTGACGATGGAGGTTACGTGTTCGACATGTGCTTCTAACTAATAAACGCTTTAAATTGTATTTTCAGTGATATTCTACGATGGGCTGCCAGACGAGCGATTTTAATAAAATGGGAATCATTTTTAAAATCCTATCTGGCGCGTTTTTTTTTTTTTTCCTTCGTACTTGAATTGGTCAATAGCAGCTCCGTGGAGAGTGGAGACCATCGCCGCTTACCACGCCATGATGCTAATGAGTGTCAAACACTAAGATATGCGCTATGTCTGTGCATGGATGTTAAAAGCTAAAAGATGTGTTGTGTGTGTGTCCGTGTGTGTTGTAAAGGATGCTTACAGAGAATCTACTATACAAGGTGTCGAAATTTCTTTGTTTTTGGCTGCCGACATATTTATTGCACACATTATACACATTGCAGAATTATTCGCGAAGGTAATATTTGTTTAAAACATAGGATGGAATATATCAATCAAGTTTATAAGCTGTATGCGCATTTCGAAGACTAAACTGCCATTTTCAGTAGGCAGGTTTGGTATATTATATATATGAGTGATATAAACCTTTTAAAACCCAATTTTTCATTTGGACATTGGACACAAAATGCTGTTGACAAGGAGTACGAGTTTTATTCGATGGGAACGAAATCATTTTGAATGATATTGCTGAGAACTTATGAAATTGGTATACCATGGGAACACGCAGTATACGACATTTTTATGTGACAAAGCCAGAGGATGCCAGGGACTAGAGAAAACGTTGTCAAGTGCTATGTGGGTGGAATGTTATGTTATAAT
The DNA here is from genome assembly GCA_947310635.1 of Leptodirus hochenwartii. Classification (NCBI taxonomy): domain Eukaryota; kingdom Metazoa; phylum Arthropoda; class Insecta; order Coleoptera; family Leiodidae; genus Leptodirus; species Leptodirus hochenwartii. The sequence continues at coordinate 7,329,960 of OX371179.1, read as the reverse complement.
ACGATGCGGGCCGCGGATCCTGGGCATCCGTAAAACTCTTCAGTTGATACCGTCACCCGTCACTGTCCGTCTTCAACTTAGTGGAGGTATTTTTTGTGTATAACAAGCGAAAAAAAAACAAAAACGAAAACACATACCGATCGTCCCAGAGAGATTTATTTGCGCCGTGACGATATTCCACATCACAATATGACTGAAAGAGGTCCTCACTAATGGCTTTCGTACAGAGGAAGCTTATTTTAAAGTTGCTCATGTTTCATATGCAGATAGTAAATAATGGTACAACTAAGAAAACATTTTCGGAATGATAAACCTTTTGCTTCTATTGCTGTTATTTTGATATTGCTTTGGCAACAGCTAGTTTTACAAGAATTTATTAAATCCAAAACTTAAATATACCAAACGATACTTTAATATCGATTTAAAATGTAATATAATAAAATTTAAAAATTATACCATTGCTTTGGCAACATTGCTTTGGCAACATCTAGTTTTACAAGAATTTATTAAATCCAAAACTTAAGTATACCAAACGATACTTTAATATCGATTTAAAATGTAATATAATAAAATTTAAAAATTATACCATTGCTTTGGCAACATTGCTTTGGCAACATCTAGTTTTACAAGAATTTATTAAATCCAAAACTTAAGTATACCAAACGATACTTTAATATCGATTTAAAATGTAATATAATAAAATTTAAAAATTATACCATTGCTTTGGCAACATTGCTTTGGCAACATCTAGTTTTACAAGAATTTATTAAATCCAAAACTTAAGTATACCAAACGATACTTTAATATCGATTTAAAATGTAATATAATAAAATTTAAAAATTATACCATTGCTTTGGCAACATTGCTTTGGCAACATCTAGTTTTACAAGAATTTATTAAATCCAAAACTTAAGTATACCAAACGATACTTTAATATCGATTTAAAATGTAATATAATAAAATTTAAAAATTATACCATTGCTTTGGCAACATTGCTTTGGCAACATCTAGTTTTACAAGAATTTATTAAATCCAAAACTTAAGTATACCAAACGATACTTTAATATCGATTTAAAATGTAATATAATAAAATTTAAAAATTATACCATTGCTTTGGCAACATTGCTTTGGCAACATCTAGTTTTACAAGAATTTATTAAATCCAAAACTTAAGTATACCAAACGATACTTTAATATCGATTTAAAATGTAATATAATAAAATTTAAAAAATTATATCCAAACGTTTTCGAATCGTTTTCGGTAATTTAAATGGCAAAAAAATCTATTAATATCAGAACTCTATAATGCAAAGAAACCATTTGATTTTTTTTATAAAACGTAATCAAATTAAACTTCATGTACGTGAAATTTATATAATTGTCCTAATCAAAGCATATAATTAACAAAGGCTGCTAAAAATGAGCTAAAAATATAATTTACTTCTAATAGTCTTGCTAATTTTCTAGGAAATCCAAAAGATTTGATTGATTTCAATAAAAAATCTGGTATTTATGAAATATCTTGTTCTAGTTGTCCTAAAGTATATATAGAAGACAAACACGTAGACCAAATGAAACTAGATTTAAGGAGCCATTTAGCTCATTTCAGATTAAATAGAATAGATAAAAGTGCTGTAGCCGAGCATATTTTTGACTAACTCAGGTCATCCTATTCAAATTAGTACACTTAAATTACTTAAAAGTGTTTTGAATTATTTCGACTGAAATGCTTTTGAAAGTATATACATGGAAATGAAATTTAATGAATAGAGACCGGATTGTAGGCACTAAAAAAATGCCAAAATAGGCCGCAAATGGGCACTAAAAAAACTTTTAAAAAGGCATTTCTTATTTAAAAAAAAAACTCAAAAAAGGCATGAAAAACAGATTCACTGGACTGCTAATTTTAGGCATTTAAAATTTATTCATGTTTTCATGCGCTAACTAAACACAGACTGAAGAAATGAAGGGTGAATTATTTATTTGAAAAAACAGTTGTTACAAAATAACCACTATTGGTACTTACGGGTAGGTACTGAAGAGTACATTAGGAACGATTAGGGATTTTTCCATTGGTATTGTAGCAATGACACAAACAATTTAGAAAGTTTTTATCATCGAACAAAATAAATTATGGTTAAAAGCAAAATAAATATGAGAAAAAGGCGCGAATGCATGAAAAGTGTCAATAAGCAAAAAAAGACAATTTAAGGCATTTTGCCTAAAATCCGGTCTCTATTAATGAATTTAGATTCAGGCCCAATTTCATGTTGTCTATTTAATTAATTAATTTTTTTTATTTTCGGTTATTTTCGATTTGACAAACCAATGTTTATTGCTGTTACTTGTTAATTTCCTTAATTGTTAATTTGTATTGTTTTTAAAAGATTTATAGATCATATTATATGCCAATTATGAAGTACTTCTGTCATGTTGACTTATTTATTTAATAGTATATCAATCACGATTCGTGACAGAGATATTTTATTTCGTTTTTATCTTGTGCTATTGAAGATGGAGGCGTAGCCTTAGAAATGCGCATCTAGCTACTTAATGCTTATTACGGTATTTGGGTGATATTCTATATTATAATTTAACACCGCAGTGATAATTTTTAAAGAGCTAAATATAAATCAGAAAGATCGTTCGCAATGAAATATGTATCGAAACGGTCTCGCGTCAGTAATTTCTGACGTTTCCATTGAAGAGTTTTTGAAGACATTATGTCAAATTTGTTCAAATTTGGTAAGTATGAATCAAGTGCAGTAAAGTACAGCGATCAAATATTAATTGACATTAAAATTGAAATTCACCTGAATTGCAAACAATTTGGAGGAAGATATACGATGTTATAACACAAGTTATGCGATGAGTAGCAAATTGCGCCTAAATAACCTTCAATGCTATAATAAATATTTCATATTAATTGAAAGTTTCTATTAGCAGCGTTTGATAATTGGTAGGAAATTTATACAATGTTTTTTAAATTCTTCGGTTGTTTTGTGAAATAAGATAATGCTTATCTATAAACACCTTCTCAGTTGTTTTTTTTGTAAATAAATACGTGACTCGTCCGCCCACAATATCTTAAGATATATCACATTGATGTTATAATTAACCGTTCCGATATCAGGTGTCCGCTAATAAGTGCCCCTTTTCTCTATCGTGTTCTTTAACAACTCCATTCCAAGAAGCTTATTCTGTATTAAGAATATGGTGATATTTTTAAGCATATTTTAAGATGAAAATATAATTGTACCTACGATAGGCCACCGTTTAGTGATTTCATAAAATTGCTATTCCGAAAATATATCCTCAAAAAAATCGCAATAGCATCCAAATGAAGCAGCCGAATTGGTAGTACCATTGATTAAGTATTACTTAATCAATGGTAGTACGAAAAAGCATACAGAATAAGTCCCCACATAACGCCAACAAGAAGCAGGGCAAATATTTAATTTCTCACTCATCCCACCTGGTCTTCTCTATGACTAATAGCGTATATCTTCACACATAACTTCATCATATGTGACGATAAATCTACAAAACTGGTTTTGTTTGAAATTATTTTTATCGGGTGTTAGATTTCACGTATCTTCTTTCAAATGGAGATTTTGTCGTCCGATTACGCACGTATATGTTGTATAGTTAACTCTATGCACGAAGATAAAGTAAAGGAGACATTCTGTTCTTATGACTTCATAATTTGTACTAGTCCAGAGCATGAATGAAGTATATACAATATTATTGTTTTTCGGATGAACGAAGAATAGTATAATTTAGTTAAAGAGTCCGCAATCCTAAAGATTGGTTGGAAACAGCACGCCATGCCGATCTATCCTGAGCTAATCCCTTCATCTCCCTATAGCTATTCATCTCAACGTCTTCAACTATCTGACTCACATACTCCAATCTAGGCCTACCTACCCCTCTCTTTCCCTCCACTCTACCTTCTATGATCAATTGCATAATCCCCCCATGCCTAAGAATATGCCCTACTAATCTGTCTCTCCTACGCTGTAACACTCTCCAGATACTTCTCTTCTCCCCTACTAACTCTAGTACAGCTTCATTTGTTACTTTATCTTCCCAACCAATCCTCATCATCCTCCTATAACACCACATTTCGAATGCTTGTAATCTACGCTTCTCTTCCTTTCCTATAGTCCACGCCTCACACCCGTACAGTGCTACACTCCAAACATATACCTTCAGTAATCTTTTTCTAATACCCAAGTCAATATTTGATCTTAAAATCTGTTCTTTTTCTACGAATGCCTTCCTACCCTGTGCTATCCTACACTTTATATCTATGTATGTGAAAAGTACAAGCAGAAAGTAAAAATTATGGCTAATGGAACATCTAGGAGCGACATAGATTGCGAATGGAGGGAAATCAGAAATGGGTTAACTACAGCAGCAAATGAAGTATTAGGCACAAAGAAAAGGGCAGGTAGGAGGGAATGGATCACGGAAGAAATAGTTGAAATGATAGAAGCAAGAAGGAAAATTAAAATAGGAAACACAGAAGAAGGACAGAAAAAATATAAGGAACTAAGGAACTTAATTAATAGGAAATGCAAGCTAGCGAAAGAAGAGTGGATAAAAGGAAACTGTGAGGATATTGAGGAGGATATGAGAAGAGGTAAAGTAGATTTGGGCTACAGGAAAATTAAGTCACATTTTTCTAAAGTAAAACCAAAGGGTAACATTATATGTGATAAGCAGGGTAAGGAACTCACAGAAAATAAGGAAAAAGCTAGAAGATGGAAGGAGTATCTTGAAGATTTATATAAAGGTAGGCAGGACATGGATGAGCTAGAAAGTGTGGAACAGATAGATGAGGATGACTTAGGTCCTAGCATACTTAGGTCAGAGTTTCATAGAGCATTAAATGATTTACGGAATAACAAAGCAGCGGGGATTGATATGATACCAGCCGAATTAATAAAACACGCAGGGGAAAAATGCAGGAGCGATTATACAGGTTAGTTTGTAAAATATATGAGAAGGGAGAAGTACCACAGGATTTTCAGCGTAGTAGAATAGTAACAATGCCGAAGAAAATAGGAGCTAATCTGTGTGAGAACTATAGGACCATTAGCCTACTATCACATGCATCGAAGATATTGTTAAAGATTATTTATAGGAGATTAGAAAATAAAGTAGAGGAAAGGCTAGGAGAAGATCAGTTTGGTTTTAGGAAAAACAGAGGGACGAGAGAGGCGATTCTAGCACTAAGAACGGTAGTAGAAAAAAGAAAGAGGGTAGGAAAGGTAACTTGCATAGCTTTTGTAGATTTAGAAAAGGCATTTGATAATGTAGATTGGGACATAATGTTTAGAATTTTAAAAGAAACGGGTATAGATTATAAGGATAGGAGAATAATTTTTAATTTATATAAACACCAAACTGCCTTAGTTAGAATTGAGGGGGAAGAAGAGGTAGCAAAAATAGGGAAGGGAGTTCGGCAGGGATGTACACTCTCACCGTTATTATTTAATCTATATATAGAAGATGCAATAAACAAAGTAAAAGAAGAGTATAGTGTAGGTGTGAATGTACAGGGAGAGAAAATATATATGCTGAGATTCGCCGACGATATAGCTATATTGGAAGAAAGCGAAAAGAATTTAGAAAGGGTATTGAATGATATGCAGGCAGTATTGACTAGGGATTTTAACATGAAAATAAATATAGGTAAAACTAAAGTGATGAGGTGTGACAAAAAGGAATGCAGTAGAAAAATGAGGATCTCAATAGGAGATAATAGAATCGAAGAAGTGTCAGATTTTTGTTATTTAGGCAGTAGAATCACAAAAGATAATCGAAGTATAATACATAGCAGATAATTTTCTATTGCTGGTTTCCTCGAGATATGTTTAAATAATTTCCAAGGATCTCCTCATTTCCGAAAGATCTTGTGAGGTCAAGTTACCTTGAGCAACAAACGAGTCTTTAGGACAAGTAATTATTAAAAACAAAACCAAAACTTGCACCACACTAATTAACATATTTCTTCACTATGAAAACGAGTATATTTTTAAATAACACCCACAATATTCGTTGCTTTAACGATAACCACCTGCTTATGGCACGTTCGAAACCACGAACTTAAATATCAATAATATATGTGTTAAAAAAATTACATAATAAATAAACGTAGCCAAATCGTACAACTACCTTGACTAATTAGATTAGTTTCACACCAAACAGCAATTCGAAAATTATTATGATACAGCAACCTCGCGGCAAATAGAAAGACATTTCACGTGCCAACAATATGGCTATCTATCATTCGTAAATTTCACAATATTTTAACGAACTGACTAAGTTATTGATTTAGGTTTGCGTGGGCGTGAGAATTGGATTTTTTTTTGAAAACAAAACCGCGTGTAATATATTTTAATTGCTTTTCCAAGATTATTTTTGGGGAAACAAAATGCAAAAGAAAAAACTATACGCCATCATTAGTATTTTTAACAATATGACGTTACAAGCAAGTTTTCTTCTAACAACCATTTTCTTGCTCTCATTTTACTTCAATTTCAACATTTCAAATAACCCACATTGAAAAATAAGCTGCAGTTGTAAATATCCTGTTCTAACGTAATTACTAGAGGCAAAATGCCTTAAATTGCCTTTTTTGTCTATTTCGACAATTTTGATTAAATTTTGCCTATTTTTCAGTTTAGCTCCTATTTTGCCTATTTCGACACTTTTCATGCATTCGCGCCTTTTTTTTAAATATTTATTTTGCTTTTTACCATAATTTATTTTGTTCGATGATAAGAACTTTCTAAATTGTTTGTGCCATTGTTACATTAGCAATGGAAAAATCCCTAATCCTTCTTAATGTACTCTTAAGGACAAAATAGTGGTTGATTTTGTAACAACTGTTTTTTCAAATAAATAATTCACTCTTCATTTCTACAGTCTGTGTTTAGTTAGCGCACGAAACATTCGAAAATAAATTCAAAATGCCTAAAATTAGCAGTTCAGATGAATCCAAGATCCAAAAAATAATACGGGAGTTCGTCTCCCGAATTATTTTTTTAATGGTGATGGTATAAAAAATAATTTTGTAAGGTTTGCGATACAAAACTGAAACATGCAAAAAAATATTGTATTTTTTACTGTGTTATTCATGCATTTTTTGAGTTTTTCTCAAAATAAGATATGTCTTTTTTAGCGCCTTTTTAAACGTTTTTTTAGTGCCTATTTGGCATTTTTTTAGTGCCTATAATCCGGTCTCTAGTAATTACTATCCTTATACAAAATATATCTTAATTCAAAGGACTTTACTAATATTTTCGATTTATTAAAACAAGCAGCGTCGCGAATTGAACATTAGATCACATGTAATACATATCAGTTATCATTTTGTTACATAACTGATAACACGGATGAACTATTGCCGTTATCAATTGATGGCCAATGACGCACACGAGTGCATAAATTATTTATAAAATAAATAATCAGTTATCGGTTACTCCAATATTAATTGGTATCCTAGGAATGTACTTTAATCGACTGAAAAATTCAAGACGGAAAAATTATAAATCATGAAATTTCGTAATTACAATTATGCTTTTCAAAAAGATGTACTAAATTTAGTATTAGATAGCTTAGTATATATACTAAGAATCTAGAAATATATACGTTTATTCTACAGCGATAGCGGCCAATATTATATTACGTTTTTCATTTTAATTTTATTTCATTACGAGTATTATTTAAACATTTATAGTTAATATGTTTACGAGTATATGTAAGTAAATAACTTTCTATATTATGTCGAATGTGACGCGGTGAAATTTTAACCAAATACTTGATTTAGTTTAAACAAAAACATTTGTGGAAATGAATTCTATACACCTACAGCTTTCAAAACAATTGACGATATAATAAATGATAATGATTACAGTTGTGTAATACACAATAGCGTGTCGCAGCCAACTGAATGAGTATATATTTCAATAATTTGATAAGATATACTGATAATGATGGCATAATAAGTATGATAAACATTTTGTGTTTATAGTGTATCAAATTGCAATGTATTATATATTCTATTTATATACAGAATGTAGATAAGAAAATTGTAAATTTCAACACTACCTAAAGCTACAAGTTGTTTATAGGAATACCAAGAATTGACCAAAAGAAAATGCTTATGTGCATATATCGCTTATGCATTTAAATAAAAAACTGTGAATGTGGGTATATTGAAGTTTTGGTTATTTAATTATATAACAGTTAAACAATACATTCCATATTTATACTTGGGTAAAGGGACCATACGTCCTGATTTTCGGTAATTTGTCCCCGCGAGATTTTTGAAGAGTCCCCCTTTAAAAAATTAATAATATTTCCAAGATTACCATTTATCCGTGTAAACAAAATTCTGCGAAAACGGCTGGAACGATTTTAATGAAATTGGTGTTTAATAAAGCGATTATGGTGGATATTTGTTTTGTTCAAAATTTAAATATATTAAGTAAATTGGTAGGAAATTAAAAATAGCAATGACTAATTTTCCACTCTACATTGTACTAATTTTCTACATTCGTACATTTATTTTCTATTTGTCTAAGACCTGGTGGTCTTAGACAAATAGCGTCTGACGTAAAGTAATCAATTAAAGATTAAAGTAATCAATATGAAGAGTATTGATATTGATTATTGATATAGACCTGGCGATATATAATTTATTCATGTAATTTATATTATCATAAATTTCTTCTATTTTGATTTTTCAAATATTTTATTTTGATTTTTTTCAAATATTTTATAACAAAATATATAGGCTTTATAAGTTACAAAATAAATACGCAATAGCGTCATCAAATAATCGGTCAATAATTGGTTGTTTTTTTTTGTTATTAAACTAGCCTTATTTTGGCAATAGGTTTACTAGTATAAATAAAATTATAAATACCAGTTTACACAAAATTCTGTTTAGTACAGGATTTGTTGATAACAATACTCAAGAGTTGCTGCAGATGTTCTTAATTTGTTGTCGAAGCGAAAGTAAATCTCGCTTCAACCGTTGATTATTTTTTCCCTCATGATTTGTGTCATGCTAAATTTTTGATTTTCATACGTGCAAAAAATTATTTAATGGGACATTTTCAAATAAAATGATTTTTTTATGAAAATTTTATTAATCTTTTGGAAGAAAATGCACCAAGTGAAAAATATGTGTATAAAAAACAAGGATTTATATTACAAAGTAAGTTTTTTTCTTAGTTCCTAATATATTTATGAGTTACTATTTACCCCCCCCCCCCCTTAAATATCAAAATCAACGTAAAACCATTAGGAAAATTGGCAATCTATCTGGCTATTGATTTCGCATAATTTTTAAATACAATTTCTTATTTATATCACTATAATAACAACGATTTATAATATCGTATCCAATCCTAATAGATATGGAACCTATTTGATAGAAAGATTTATACAATTTTTTTTTTTAATTTCTAAGTGGGAAGCGAATCTTGATTTTTAGAATATTATAGTTCTTGCATATAATTATGAAATAATTAAGTAGTCGCCGTTAATTTAATAGAGACTCTTAGGAATCATGTAAAAAATATATTCGACCTATATAAAAGCTCTAAATGTTCGTAAAAACCATTAAATTTGACATAAAATCAAGAACGATGAAATACGATAGACCGACCAAAGCGGCAACTTGTATTAATCGTATTTCATGTGTTTTTATGTAACTGATGCCGTATTTAAAATGGACATAAAATTATGTTTTAATTGTCTTTTATTTCGAAGAGCTTGACAGCTCCTTCTATACGAACGTATCTTGAATATGTTCTGAAAGAATAAATCTTTAAAAAGACCCCAGTGTTATTATTTACAAATAATCATATATCAAATAAAATCTAAAATAACGCATGGTGTAAAAATTTCAAAAAAGGTCAGGACAATAGAAAAGTACGTATACTAACGATATTTTACTAGAAAATTGAATTTTTAAATTTTTACATGTGACGATTGTCGCCATATTTCTTATAGTCGAGGTATAGGCTCAGTCAATATCAATTGACATTGATATATCCATCCATGGGCGCAAAATTTCGTTGTAGATCTCACTCGAGTTGCATTTTCACTTACATGCATACGACAAGTGTGGTGTATAAGATTTCGAAATGAGTGGAGCGCGGTACATTAATGAATCGCGTAAATTCATCAATATACGGTCCTGGTGCCGCCCCTGCCTCCGACAGGAGCCACCTATGTATACCTATATGCGACATAGGTGGAAATTAAGTGTTGTTAAAGTGGGATCTGTGTAGGTAGCCGGCAAAATTATTGATTTATTGCTTTCGGAATATAATAATATGCATGTCGAGCAGTTGTAAATCATTGCCTATATCTCCGGCAGTTGTTTTCTGCGCGTGTACCAACGTTGTCATAGAAATCAGCTGTAAAAATGTAAATATCCTCAGTGATGTGATAACACACCTCCTATCTTGCAAAACTTCGAAAAATGAGATATTACGTCAAACTGATTCTTAGGTACTTTATTGCGCATGTTCAACAAAAAAAACTCCCAACCCATTAAAAGATCAAGGCAGATGGGAGGTATTGTCACATCGCTGACGACTAGTTTTATATCCCATTGTCTAAGAATACAATATACTATATGTATCCTTCAGATCTGACTCAAAAGAAATTTTCTCTTAAATTTAAAAAAGAATACAAAAAAAAAATAGACCAGATTTAAAAATATGTCTTTTAGAAATCGTCTTGGTTTTCGACAAAACTTATTCTCAATATTTTTTAATTAATTCGCGAAATAAATATGAAGAATTCTTATTCCAGCGCTCGTTTCGCGTTAGAAAAATTTACAAACGCCAAAGCATATGATTGCATAAAATTCGACATAAAAACGAATCCTCGACTCATAATAATCGCCCAGAATTCTGTACTTCTGTAAAAAAAAAAAAAAAAAACGCTGCCATAATAATTGTTGCAATAAACATACAATTTCTCTGACAACGATAGTATATGCGTGTTATTATATTCTATCAATATGCGAATATATATACGAAACATGTATATATGAACACTTGTCTCTCTGAGCGACTTACGTTCATTTGCAATCGCGAACAAATGCCACAGAAGTTTTTTTTATTTTCCAATATACGACGTAATTTTAAAAATACTGCTCTAAATAATTATATTGCGTAATAATAATAAATATAACGAATATTTAAGGTAGCATGGTTTATAATAGTGTGATCAAGGCTGGAGAATTGTAGTTACTGCTGTGTTTCTTTTATTGACAATGTTTTCTACTCCCTATACCGGGTGATCCAACAGTGACGTATCGGAATTTCGAATATTTAAAAAAAGTAATACAGGTGTAGAAACTTGAAAATTTGGAACCACTTACATGACCTGAACAATCATTCTTTCATTGTGCTATTGCATATTTAATTTTAGAGTTTTATTTTAGATTAAAAATTTAAACAAGTAATGGTTTACATAGATTTAAATTTTTGTCTTTTTGAAACTTTCAGAAAGAATGTAATTTTTGAACAATTTCATTAATATTTATGAATACGGTTGATAAAATTGATTTTTTTATTTATTTTTGATAAAAATGCCGAATTTTAAATCTAAGCATCTCAAACACCAAAAATCATCTAGTGTAAAAAATGAAAGTATAAAATTATAATAATTACTATAATTTAGCATAATTATGTTAAGTAGATCTATTAACGTCAAAAAGTCTTCTAGTGTACGTTTTTTTTTCTTCGAGGTGTGTTGATAGTAATGTTTGATTTAATTTACACGCACTCGCATAAAATTGGAAATGTGCTAAAAATAGTAAATAATTCTCTACAAGTGTAATAAAATTAAGTTATGCCAACTTTCTCCTAAAAATTAATATCCCTAATAATTATACGGATTAGAGGAAAGAAATCCCACAAATTAGCGAACTAAACTATAATTAATATCATTAATAATAATTTACAATCTTGAAATAATCTAGAACGATATAATATATGAAATAAATTGACTTCAAAGAAGAAATGATTTTCGTTAAATAATTAATAAATAAAGTAAAATAAATAAATAATAAAAAATAAAGTTTTTTTGGCTATAGTATACACAAAAAGTTAACGTGATATATACATTTTATCAAAATCCTCCTTTTCAATTTTTCTGTAATATTTTCATATATAAATTTGCCATGTGGAAACGAAAAAAGGGATTTTTGTAGGAAAAAAATTTAGGATTTTTTTGTGTGAAATTTCATTAAATGAAATAATACTAAATTATTTGGAACTTGTGATTGTATTGAAAACATTGTATTGTATAACATAACTTGTATTGAAAATATTTGATACTTGAATAATAATTTTAAATGGCAATAATCCATATTATTTAGTTTGAGTGTTTTTATTTACTTTTTCTTTGTGAATTTCATTGGCGATATTAATACATTTCTTTGTTTAGATTGTTCTCATTTCCCGATACGCTATTATAATATCGAATATTGAATAATTATTGCTAGATTATTTAAATATTGATTTAAACAGTGTCGGATATAAACGACTTGTTTGTACACGAATAGACCAAAATAATGGGTCGATATAGAGAAGCGCAGCATCAGTTCACGATCTCGATACACCACAACTTCCATTGCAATATACTCATGTACGGGCGCATTACTATTGCCTTTGATTGTGCAGTTAAGAGTGTACATTTAAGTGTATATAACATTTAAGACACCATTCGCGTTGGTTTCGCTAAATCATACAATTACCACAGCGAACAGATAATTAATATTATAAGCACTTGCGTATTTATTAATTATATGTGTATACCAAATTGCACTATGAGCTGAACAAATACATGCGTATATATACACATTGAATATCGGCAACATATACTAGAAGACAAAGATATTTTAGAAAGTTTTATAAATATGCTAGACCTAAGAAAGTTCAAATTTTTATCGCAATGTTTAATGAACATGAAGAAAAATAGTCGAAATGAAAATGAAAAAAACATGAACGGTACTATAAATAAAAATTAGAAAGTTAATAGATAAAAATAAATCAAACAGAATTGATTTGCAAAAGCAGGGCTTTAAAGACGAGAGTAGAACATACAATATTGTCAAATTGTTTTTTTTTAATCAAATATTATTATTTATTATTAATATTATTGTGATTTGAGTTTGTTATTTTCTTTTCCGCAAGGGAATAGAGAAAAGATAGATGAATGTTGGACAGTTATTTAAAATTCTGCAACAATTATACATTTTGTTACATATTAAGATTATAATTTAGAAACAATTGATTAGTATAAGTAAATTTAGCTTTTATTGAGATATATTATTTTCAAATATTAGCTACTGTTTTATTTTTGTTGTAAAATATCCATTTATAAAAAAGCTGCCTTAAGAATTTAAGTTGTATTCTATTCTTTCTATTTCATTAGATTTAATACGAACGAATTTGATATTTTCCTTAAATTTTATGCCTGATTTATTGTCATTTATTTATTATCATTATTACCTTTATTATCATTTATGCCTGATGCAATTTTCAGACAAATATATAAGAAATGCCTAAAAAAAGGCTATAGTAATTATATTTGTAAATTTTTAGAAAATTCTAGACAAAGTCTCAGATTCAAGATTTCCGCCTTCTTTTTTTTTTACTTTTCCAACAGAATCCCAAAGGAATTACATTTTCAGAAATTTAACTACTTGTTTCAATGAACTTTTTCCTCATTTGCACAACGATAATACTATTTATTGTTACCGTCAATTTGTAGTAATAATATATATTAATAACTCAGTGTAAAATACCCGTAAACTATTGCGCAACTTAAATACTACATATAAACAGAGCTATTGTTATAAATGGTTGAAATCGCTGAACTAAATTAGAATAGAAAGTATATTTATATATATAAAGCAAGTGCATATATTAATATAATATTTGTAGATAATGACCGTCATTAAAATTAACTACATTTAAATAACTTTGCGCATTACGAATAGTTTATCATTCCTTGATCTGCATTATATTTGCAATTAAATACTATTGGAAACGCAGTCAAATGTGATTTATTATCATATATCAAAAGATATTTTTATAAGATCAAATAAAAAGTCATTCCACAAGTGGTTATGGGATCAAATTATTGTTAATTGGTTTCATGTATATTAATATAGCCACAATTTTTTGCGGAACATTAAAGATCTACAAATCGATTGCAATATGGGATAAAATGAACCAGATAATTTTTTTAATTTATACATATATTAAAATTAATTGATAATCCACATATTTTGTACATTTTTTATTGTTATCGATGGTTAATTGTGGAGAATCTTTAATAACTCGTTCTCGCACAAATTTTTAAGTATAGCCAACACGTTTTTGAAAGAAAATATCTAAGAATCGTAATATTTTTTGTAGGAAGAAACACTCAAATTGTATGTGTAAATTTGCATTTAAATCGTATATATTTTTTTATGATATTCTAACAATTTTAAACAATAGTCACGTTCCTGGAATAAAATATGTTATAAAAAATTTCATATACAATAATGATAGCATATATGAATTACCACTAGATTGTCAATAAATCTGTGTAGAGTTTACGTTATTATAAAATATTCTTTTTGAACCGGTTTGACCGTTCCACGTTGAATCAGCAACGATATGTAACCATCCCGACTACTATAATGAAATAAATAATGCATTTGCTGTCCATGTTATTCTTTTTTTTGCGATAATGTTAATTTAATCATCACATTAAAAATGTATCTTTTATGGCAAACGATCCTGCAACGAACAGCGAAGCTTGTGAGAGAAAAAACCGCAAAATGTAACGTACGTATACTCAGGCTAATTAATTAATTTCTTATCCACTAAACTATTTAAAATGAACATAAATTTATGATTAAATTAATAGATAATAGGACAATATCTATAGATGGGCTACTTAATCCATCATTGAAGAGATTTATGCTCATGGTATAGATGAATGATGGAACATTTTAAATGTACTTATTTCTTCAATCTAAGCAAAAATTATGCATTCGGAAATATTGTAGTGGTATTACACAAAACTTGCTTTGATTTTTTATAAAACCGCAAAATGTCAATATATAAATTATCGCCTTTATACGCAGAAAAATAGACTCAAAAAGAGGAAGTCCATGCGGTAGATTATTTTATATACGACAATAGTCAAAACAATTCCCCAAAAAGAATATTTAAAGCTGACTTAAGTAAAGGGGAAAATACTTAGGTCATGCATTGAAATTTATCTAAAATCACGAAAGCGAAATCCAAAAAAAATCATGTGATGGACTAATGAATAAGAAAAAAAAGTCCATAAATATATTAGTTTTCTTAAAATGACTTCTTTCAATACAGGCTATAAAATTAACTAAATGTAAAGTAGAAGAATATGATTTCTTTTGTAAAACATTGAACGGATATCAAGTTCATTGAATCGTAATCGTGCAAAAAAAATCGGTGTTTCGAAACCCAATGTTCTTAGCTTTTCTTGATGATCAAAAACGATTTAGAGGAATCAATTGGAATTTAAACTTGGACAAATTACTATTATTTTCAAACACGTGACAGTCAAGTCTTCTTCTATATCAGAACCTCAACATCATTATATGAAATCATTCCAAGTCTTCAAAGTTTATCGTTCTTCTCCATATTGATATTAGAATGCAATGCACTATTGAACTAATCAAATAGAATCTTCCTGATGCAAAAAGTTGTTGATTGTCAAACAGTCTGGAATATCGTTTTACAACAACTACACCATTGTGATATGTTGACATTCTTTTATAAATAAAGGTCAATGAAGCAAGTCTATCGTCTATATAAACAATCATCAGTAAAGGTGCAAATGGAAAAATATATGATCATCCACTTGAATGAATTTGGAACATAATCTAAGAAATAAATCTTTTGCACCAAAGGAAAAACTACGAACGGTTCCTGGGGGTCTCTCGTGGAGGTTTATCCTAAACATTCGATGACAAAAATCCGAAAAATTGACATCGATAATGTTTTGTCGTGGAATTTAATATCTCACATATAA
This sequence comes from Leptodirus hochenwartii, assembly GCA_947310635.1. Lineage (NCBI taxonomy): Eukaryota > Metazoa > Arthropoda > Insecta > Coleoptera > Leiodidae > Leptodirus > Leptodirus hochenwartii. The sequence goes on along the minus strand of OX371179.1, from coordinate 7,313,841 downwards.
GAGGATATCTAATAGTAACTTTCCAAAGGACACGTGTTTTGTATGTAAGTAATGTTAACGTTTCAATTGAAGTGTATGTGTACCTTTTGCAAAAATATTTTTGTATAACTAGTCATTGAACAGGTTTGCTTGTCGCTTAAAGATAATGCTAAAATGTGTGTGTTTTTTTTCCTTCTCCGTCAACATGCTGAGGCAATTTACTATTGGAGAGAAAAACTTGGGTAGATAAAGAAGCGGAATTTTTTATACGGAAAAAAAGAGTTACTAGGAGTCGCTTCAAATATTATTGCTATGATGTAACGGCTATGGCAAATAGATCTTATCAATAACGGTCGACATTTAATATTGATTTTTATTTTCTAATACGAGTTGTTGGTGACTAAACAGACGTAGCAAATGGCGAAGCAATTTGTCGATTGTCGACTAGAATTTTGCGAATTAGTTTTACTAGTTGCAACACGAACATATATATGGAGGAAGTGTTTAGTGTATAATAAAAAATCTCACCATTAGATGTTTATCGCAAAACTTGGAAGAGATAAGTGAATTAATCACAGGTCAGGGCAGCAGTATACCGTTCGGAAAATGTTGCTTCTCGTAAAAATACAAAAGTAATTGTTGACACCAATACAAACTTAAAGATGAGATCACAACGGCAGCGTTAAACATCAAACTTCAATAAGTACAACCACTAACGCAAGTGTTAGCTAAATAAAAAAAAGTGCCAAACTTAATTAACACTTATGATTATTACAAAGTAGCGAACGTCACAGGAGAATTTGTTACGGTAGAAAAGTAAGGCCACTGCGGTGGTAATCTTGAGCACTTCAACAATGCGAACGCAATCAAAATTGTCACCCGCGCACGCACATTGATATTACGTATTGTTCTTCAAGCGTAAGAGTGAGTTAAATGAAACACGAGCGTTGGTAGTAGCGTTAGCTCTTACACCAACATCAAGACACGAACACCAACGCCACACTACTTACCGTTTGTACGAAGTCTATCCGCCTGCCTGTGCGCTACGAGTGCGTTCTTGGCGCAATGCGCGCGCACTCACGCAATGTACCTCGTTCTGCACTAAGTGCAGGTGTAGTGTGGCGCGGACCGCCCGGGATACCCGCTGATTCGCCAGCACCAACACGGCGAAGAGGTCGACGACGGCGCGGGAGCACTAGCTGCTGGAGGTAGCTCCGCTGTCACGTTGCTGCTGGTGCTGGGTTAGGTGGCGGTCCCCACTGTCGTCGCCGCCAACACACGTACGTAACGTAGTGCTGGGAACGAGGGAGCGACGGCACGGGCCGCTACTGCAATTTTGTAGTAGGAGCTAGAAGCTGGTGTTACTAACGGACGTGCAGAAGACAATGCGGCAATTGGGTTCATGGGGAGTCCGTTCAAGAATCTTTTCAGATTTGTTCACATTTCGTCGGATTTCTCCAACGGTTTTCAGATTTGTTCAAATTTCAAATTTTCCGTACAAATGATCAGTGGCGGCTCGTGCCATTTCAATCTGGGGGGGCGTATTTCTTAAAAATTACATAATAGTAAGAAATCTTACCTAAAATGGATGCAAAATGATTAAATTCAATCATTTCTTGAAAGTGAATTCCACTCTTCTATCTTTCATTGATGTAAACTGTTCCAAAACGTTTTCGTTAAAATTGTAAATATCTCGCAGCACATTTTTATTAATACACATCATCACCAACGCGTTTAAACGATCATTACCCATAGCATTTCGCAAAAAAGTCTTGATTCTTTTAAGTGTTGAAAAACAACGCTCTGATTCAGCGGTGGTTATCGGGGTTGTTAAAATAATTTTAAGTATTTTTATAGTTTCCGGGAAAGTTTCACTTAGATTATTTTGTAGCAATAATGAAAGAAAATTTGTGGCTCCAATTATTTGATAAAAGTCCGGACGCGAGTAAATGACTTCTAATTCTGTTTTTAATCTGGTTTTATTCAAAAATAGATATGCTTGACACACGGTTTCCAAAAGGTCCACTGGTCCATTGTTTAGAAAAGATCCATTGTTTAGAAAATGTTGGCAAAATCGATTTCGTGTTAAATAACTCAGCGGCTTGTAGATGGCCACGATATGAGAATCTGTCCTTCATCTGTGTTATAATTCTTTTTGTAAATGTCTCTTGTAAAACGCCGCCGCGTAAATGTCCGGTTTTGAGCACTCCTTGCACAAGTTTGCGATAAATTTAAATCAGGCAATGGCCTAACTAATTCTTTTATTTTTACTTTGTCATCAAGAGAAAGTCTACAAAACTCTATTTTCAATAAAGATCTAACACTATTAATTTTTATTACATTATTTCTATTAAATATATTCTTGGAGAAACACGTGGCAAAATCGTACATACGTAACTCACAGAACAATGCAACTATATCTATATCAATTTTACTGTATACTAGGCTTCTCTGTTAGGACGCTAAAGAATCGTAGCCCAGAATAGCATGACAACGATATATATTCTCGCTGTACAAGCAGCGTGACGTCATGTTGCTATGACTCGTCTATAGCCGCTGGAATTTATGTACACGAGTCGTAATATAGTACAAACGAACCGAAGAAATAGAGAGACATACTGTATACGGTCGCTCTCACTGATTGCTTGCAATAGAGTGAGATGAGTGCATATGCATTTAACCTGTACTGTGTGGCTGGGTGGCGCTGGAATGTGTACAACATATAAACGATATAGCTATATTGCGAAGATATATTGCATACTGTCGCTCTCACTCTAGCGCTTCCAACATATAGGGCATTGCATTTGACTGGTACTTGCTAGCTGCCATGTCGTGTTGAGTCATGAGTGTTAGGTATGTTCGCGGCGCAAGCTTTATCTTTTAGGAAAAATAATGCCGAGATAAAATATTGCAATATATTTACGGTGATGCGCTCAATGTTCAGGAGGGGCGCGCGGCCCTGCGGCCTGCATAAGGAACCGCCACTGGTACTAGCATATAATATATTTAGAAATTACACTTTTCATTAACGAAAAGAGTTAAAGACGCTCCAGAAAAAAATATTATAAAAGAATTGCATGGCATTTCTAAAATCGCCTATATTAATAGAAGATCAATGGATAGAAGACGCAAGATTAAACTTTAGCAATAGCTAGACACCTATACAAAAAAAAATTGCAAAACATTTAACAACTGCTCTGAAAAGACCGGTATCAAAATACCATCAAAATATTTTTACAGCGGTACTTTATTTATGTGGTACAAAATTAAAAAAATTTGAGAACCCCTGGTATAGAATATGCATCTCACAATTCACAAAAATCACGATTCGTAACAGAGGTATTTTATTTAGTGCTACTGAAGATGGGGGCATAGCCATCGAACTGCGCATCCAGCTACTTAATGCTTTGAGTTACGGTATTTGGGTGATATTCTATAAATATAATATAATATTAATATAAAATAAAAATAAGCGTGATCTCAAAATGGCTTAGCGATTTAAATAAGAACTAAAAAAAAATTATTCTACTATTCGAATATTTGCAAAATTGATTGGATTGGACATCGCAAATAGATAGCAGAAGTTGAAAGAATTAAATTAATCAATTCATCTGTATCTTTTATACACAAATAGAATAACCCATTGCAGCAAGAATACAATATAACAGTACTTCGACAGCAGCTGCTCCAGAACGTTCCCTTGTGAGTTTATTACGTGAGTAGTGCAACAGATTTCCCTTCTCGCAAAACATTACTTTTATCACTGATTAATGCCGCTCGCATATACACGTATGGGGAACATATAGGGTGGTGTCTTTCACTTCAGGTGAGACGAGGTGTTTTTCTTTTATCTAGCGTCGTCATCGTATGTGCTCTGTACGCGTATGACGCAAATATCTTGTGGGAAAGTTGGCGTAGGGAACGATGCGGAATATTATTTAGGGGGATTGAACGCTAACAAATCGGTTTGATACCAGTTTGGTAGGCCTGTACAAATTATCGGCAACATTATTTTGTTTGTAATATATTTAAAAATGATAAAATCATATGATAAAATGAATCGATGTGGTCATATAACAAAATGGTTTATTGTTTGACGAAAATGGAATTTTAAGTTTCAAATTGTACCCCTAAAGTGCTTTATTTATATCATAAAAATATTTATATCGTATTTTGTTTGATGAACAAAGAAATTCAGCAGTGATATATATTTTTTACCAAAATTGATGACGATCAAATATATGCAGATAAAAGATCACATTTTCTATATATATGAAGTATTCATTTATTCCTGTAGATATGGAAATTTTTTAATTTTTTAAACATTTATTTATAAATTAACAAGACTATATATAAAAGGTCAAAGTGTGAGCATATTATTGTACTGATGTTAGTTAGGCGTGGATAATTTGAAAGTAAAATAAACATAAGATTTTGAAATATCGTGCTACAAGAAAATAATGAGGATAGAAAATCAGTACGATATTTTTCAATATTTTGCAAACCTGATCCTAAATTCGTAAATATAATCATTTAATTATCCTAAACCAAATATAACAACACGGTTTCATACCTAGAATTCGACTTAAGATTTTCCGATATTTTTATATTCGTTTAAAAAATTATTTAATTCAAGTCGCAAAGTGAAGAAATCAATTATTTCCACGACTCAAGCAACAAAATCGATTTGCCCTCGCCTTAAAATTCATATCAACTACATATGATTGCATAGGTCTTCTGTATCAGAACGTTTACAAAAACACACCATATAGGAATTTTACTTCCCAGCCAACATGTAGTGGGAAATCAGGATCCAGTTATATACAGAAGGACGCATATAAGTCGTAATTTATACGAAAGACTGGCAATAAATATTCGATGTGGGACTTAGACAATGACTACCAGGATGTGTTCTTCGAATTTCCTCTGTATCAAGCATGGCAACTTGCCACAGAATCTCATTGCTTCCGTAAACCAACAAGGTGTTTCTCACGATGTAAATATTCAGCTGGAGAGCTTCGTGTGATATTGATAATAACAAATGGGCAATATTGCGCCACCTGGACTTGGGGCAAAGAGTCTAGCTTTTAAAGAATTGAGAAGAATTATCATTTCGCCGTAGGAAAATGAAAATAGAATTGAAAATAAAAGTCACATGCTTGTTGGAATATGTTAAATTGATTTTAAAAAATGCTAAAAATTACCTGGTCTTATTATTTCTATATATTATTAATTATAAAGAAGAGTGGATAAAAGGAAATTGTGAGGATATTGAGGAGGATATGAGAAGAGGTAAAGTAGATTTGGGCTACAGGAAAATTAAGTCACATTTTTCTAAAGTAAAACCAAAGGGTAACATTATATGTGATAAGCAGGGTAAGGAACTCACAGAAAATAAGGAAAAAGCTAGAAGATGGAAGGAGTATCTTGAAGATTTATATAAAAGTAGGCAGGACATGGAGGAGCTAGAAAGTGTGGAACAGATAGATGAGGATGACTTAGGTCCTAGCATACTTAGGTCAGAGTTTCATAGAGCATTAAATGATTTACGGAATAACAAAGCAGCGGGGATTGATATGATACCAGCCGAATTAATAAAACACGCAGGGGGGAAAATGCAGGAGCGATTATACAGGTTAGTTTGTAAAATGTATGAGAAGGGAGAAGTACCACAGGATTTTCAGCGTAGTAGAATAGTAACAATGCCGAAGAAAATAGGAGCTAATTTGTGTGAGAACTATAGGACCATTAGTCTACTATCACATGCATCGAAGATATTGTTAAAGATTATTTATAGGAGATTAGAAAATAAAGTAGAGGAAAGGCTAGGAGAAGATCAGTTTGGTTTTAGGAAAAACAGAGGGACGAGGGAGGCGATTTTAGCACTAAGAACAGTAGTAGAAAAAAGAATGAGGGTAGGAAAGGTAACTTGCATAGCTTTTGTAGATTTAGAAAAGGCATTTGATAATGTAGATTGGGACATAATGTTTAGAATTTTAAAAGAAACGGGTATAGATTATAAGGATAGGAGAATAATTTTTAATTTATATAAACACCAAACTGCCTTAGTTAGAATTGAGGGGGAAGAAGAGGTAGCAAAAATAGGGAAGGGAGTTCGGCAGGGATGTACACTTTCACCGTTATTATTTAATCTATATATAGAAGATGCAATAAACAAAGTAAAAGAAGAGTATAGTGTAGGTGTGAATGTACAGGGAGAGAAAATATATATGTTGAGATTCGCCGACGATATAGCTATATTGGAAGAAAGCGAAAAGAATTTAGAAAGGGTATTGAATGGTATGCAGGCAGTATTGACTAGGGATTTTAACATGAAAATAAATATAGGTAAAACTAAAGTGATGAGGTGTGACAAAAAGGAATGCAGTAGAAAAATGAGGATCACAATAGGAGATAATAGAATCGAAGAAGTGTCAGATTTTTGTTATTTAGGCAGTAGAATCACAAAAGATAATCGAAGCAAGGTAGATATAAAGTGTAGGATAGCACAGGGTAGGAAGGCATTCGTAGAAAAGGAACAGATTTTAAGATCAAATATTGACTTGGGTATTAGAAAAAGATTACTGAAGGTATATGTTTGGAGTGTAGCACTGTACGGGTGTGAGGCGTGGACTATAGGAAAGGAAGAGAAGCGTAGATTACAAGCATTCGAAATGTGGTGTTATAGGAGGATGATGAGGATTGGTTGGGAAGATAAAGTAACAAATGAAGCTGTACTAGAGTTAGTAGGGGAGAAGAGAAGTATTTGGAGAGTGTTACAGCGTAGGAGAGACAGATTAGTAGGGCATATCCTTAGGCATGGGGGGATTATGCAATTGATCATAGAAGGTAGAGTGGAGGGAAAGAGAGGGGTAGGTAGGCCTAGATTGGAGTATGTGAGTCAGATAGTTGAAGACGTTGAGATGAATAGCTATAGGGAGATGAAGGGATTAGCTCAGGATAGATCGGCATGGCGTGCTGTTTCCAACCAATCTTTAGGATTGCGGACTCTTTAACTAACTAATTATTAATTACATGACAAAATTAAGCAAACATATTATTATCCTATTTAAAAGTTGAAAATATTTGAATTAGTGAAAATTATTATTGTATAATTATTGTAATTATTATTGTTCCATTATTTGCCACCATATTTAAAGCTACTCGATTATTAAAAATACATTTTTACAAAAAGGCAAAATTTTACAAATGAGTTTGGTAGAAAATGTACCAAATTAAGCATATTCGATTTTAATTCTTAGTATCTATTGAATATCAATTAAGTTATATCCTTAACTACGTTAATTCTTGGATTTATCTGCTAATAGCAACATTTTGGATAAGTATCTAGACTTATTAAATTTTTAATTACTACATAAAAGTCGAAAGGATTGGAATATTAATCCATCTTTAGAAATGGGATGTAATTTTCAAATTAAAAAGGAAATTCCCATTAAGTGGATGTATCATTTTTATTTGTTTTTGACATGATAATGGCACGTGGTTTTATCCTTAGGCTAACATATACTTTAAGATTAAAATCAAAGAGATATTAGTATCAAACAAGGTTCATATATTGTTAATAGTTGATAATTCGTTAGCTCATTAGAATTTCGTGGAAGTCGTTTGTGTTGGCATATGAAAATAATAACAGATATATTATTTGAGAAAAAAAATTGTAAATGTCATTACAGCTAATTGGTGAACAAAACACCGCAAACTGAAGATATTATAGCTAGTAATAAAACATTTGGGAACAGAAATAAAAATACAATGTTTTATATCACAATTAGTTATCAATATCAATATGGAATGTCACAAGTGTTTAAATATTGTATTGAGAGTTGAACATTGATCGAAAGTATAAAAATGGAAAAAAAGAATTTACCAATCACTTTTAATACAGGTTGGAAAAATCCAGTTTAAAAAGCGCAGCATTTTGATAAATTTTATTAGTAATTTCGATTTTTCTGTTTTTTTCATTTTGCTTTTTGTTATAATTTTATTATTAGTTCAACGTATACTTAGTTTTTTTTGGAAATTTATATCGACTATATTGGAAAACTTTAGTTATTGCAATATGGCAGAGTTTGGTCAGGTCAGATCAGGTCATGTTTGATCAATTAAGAAGACAACGGTATATATACATACTTCACCATTGCTTCAGAATAATTAATAATATAAATTGATACTTTACTCACATAACTGAATAGGTTATTTATAGTTTTTTTGTAGAAAAATATTCATTTTAATGTTATAAAGAATTCATTCCAGTTCGAAATACAATTATGATTTTTAATGTTTTTGGAATTATTGCCGAATAAAACCCACTAGACTTTTTGGGTTACCCAGTGGGTGAGCCATTCTGCTTTGAACTGCTTTAACCCTGTAATTAATCTTTTTATAAATATAAAGACGTTCAAATCAAAACATTACAAATGTAATGAAATGTTTTTAATCCACTTGGATAAATCAGCGCCGATTAGCGATGTGTAGTTCACTAGCGAACCGTTCACTCTGAACGGTTCAATTAAATGACTGTGACGATGTTTTGCAACGACCTATAGGTCACTAGGACCTAGTTCGTGAACTATAAACTACATAGTGTACGTATTGATGTACTTGTACTAGGTCCAGAACCCGTCGTGTACTATAAATCACAACGACTCGTAAACGATGCAGTATAGTATACATTACATATACAATACTAACATTTATTTAGTGATACAGTGTGTTGGTGAACGGAACGAAATAGGAAACTCGATGCGATATTGCAACGGCAGCATTGCCGAGCTGAGTCACAATTTATATGTTGGTATCAGATTTCATTTGGTATAATATAATTAATATATTCACAAGATAAAATATGTCATGCCATAGCAAATTTTTGCAATAATGCTAAAATAATCATCTAAATCTTATAGTTCTTCTATTTCATACTGAGTGCAATGCAATCACTTAATATCAAATCAAAGCTTTAAAGTTTGAACAGAGAAGATTCGGAATAGAAAATATAAATTATAACGACAAACAAAACGATTTTATCTCGTTCAGATTTATTATAGTTTGTACATTTAATTTTCAAGTTTTAGTAAAGTAGTAAAATTTTCATCAATAACTACCAATTAGTATTTTAGAACTTCGTATAAATAATCGTGAGTACCTACAGAAGATTATATTTCTTTATATATAAGTTTTGTATAAATTATAAACATTGTTGTCGTTTCTTCCTCATTCCTTATTCAAAATAAGTATTGTAATATTTCAATTTATTTATTTTTTACCATTTAATATTTTTATATTGACAAAAAAAGAGTGCATGTATTTGGTCATATAGGTCGTGAACTAGTTCATTTTTAAAAGATGTAGTAGTTCACGACCTATAGTTCGTGAACGGCACATTGAAATGAACTACGAACTAGGTCCTCAAAGTGACCTACAGTTTGATATAATTTTCGATCATTCTGGTTAAAACTTGTCATTATTTTGATATCAATATTATAATATTGTTTTATTTTGTGTTCTGTCTATCATTTTCTCAAATTCTTACCATCTCATTTTCCCATATTCTCATATTATAGTAAAACTTAATAATCTTAAAAAAAAAATTAAACGATATAGGTAATTCCTTGATTTGATTACAAGTTTGTTAAAGTGCGTTTGAATAAAAAGTAATTGAAGTAATTGATATAATTTACTTTTGTTGTCAATTAATTTATCTGGTAATATGTTGTTAGTGATAAGTCATTACATACAGTAATTTAATTAAAATTTAATAAAAGAACTTCATAAAATTAATTACTCTTCTGGGTTAAATAGTAGACCAGCATACACATTATTATACTAATAGAATTTATTTATGTATCAATGCGCAAGCTCAATTTCGCGCTTGAGAAGACATGATTTATTGTAATTGTACCTTCTTCTTGTACAATTTTTTAAAATATTATTACAATGTAAGTTTGTCAACTCAATAAAGATAATTATTATATATGACACTGTATGAATAGTGAAGGAATAATCTCATTACACCTCATCAACATAAGTTGATAATTGCCTATGACATATTGCGGTGACGTTGCTGCCCGCGAAGCGAATTGTCAATTACCGCATATTTGCGGTTATCTAGCCATCTATCTATTTATCTAGATCTCTGCAATCCTCGCCGAGTTTACATGCATGGATGCATGATCGACGATTTACCAGCTACTTTCCTTTCAAATAGGTGTAAGGAAATTCCGCATGTGATTGCTCCATTTGTCTTTCGAATACGAACAAAACTTATATAAATTCATACACATTTATATTCGGCTTCTTAGAACCCACGAGTATAATTCAAAGATATATAGAAACTATAAATAATAACGTTACATCATGACAAAAAGATCAAAAAAACTTGATTGTTGGGGTTGATATCGTTTCACGACCTAAAAATATTTGTAACTCATACGTATATATTCTTTATTATTATAAATTACAGAGTGGTTTTGTATTTTTTAAGCAACTCTGAAATTTAGAGAAATTTTAATTTTTTATTATTATATCTGTATATATCTGTGTTGTACATTAATTGGTGGAGACGTGTGTCTCTGCTGTTGTATTTCCTTAATTAAATAAATAAATAAATAAACCGCAAAGATTTGCTCTTTGCAAAGAATATGCGCTGTTTTTTTATCAATCATTGTGATTTAGTAAATCACGAGCTGTTGTTGCAGAAATTAGACAATTTTTCGACAACCGATGCGAATGAACATTAATTTAAGTCCTTAAAAGACACGTTTATTCTTCTTAAAAAAATTCGTAAATTGAATGAAAAGGTTAGTTAAAGAGTCCGCAATCCTAAAGATTGGTTGGAAACAGCACGCCATGCCGATCTATCCTGAGCTAATCCCTTCATCTCCCTATAGCTATTCATCTCAACGTCTTCAACTATCTGACTCACATACTCCAATTTAGGCCTACCTACCCCTCTCTTTCCCTCCACTCTACCTTCTATGATCAATTGCATAATCCCCCCATGCCTAAGGATATGCCCTACTAATCTGTCTCTCCTACGCTGTAACACTCTCCAAATACTTCTCTTCTCCCCTACTAACTCTAGTACATCTTCATTTGTTACTTTATCTTCCCAACAAATCCTCATCATCCTCCTATAACACCACATTTCAAGTGCTTCTAATCTACGCTTCTCTTCCTTTCCTATAGTCCACGCCTCACACCCGTACAGTGCTACACTCCAAACATATACCTTCAGTAATCTTTTTCTAATACCCAAGTCAATATTTGATCTTAAAATCTGTTCCTTTTCCACGAATGCCTTCCTACCCTGTGCTATCCTACACTTTATATCTACCTTGCTTCGATTATCTTTTGTGATTCTACTGCCTAAATAACAAAAATCTGACACTTCTTCGATTCTATTATCTCCTATTGTGATCCTCATTTTTCTACTGCATTCCTTTTTGTCACACCTCATCACTTTAGTTTTACCTATATTTATTTTCATGTTAAAATCCCTAGTCAATACTGCCTGCATACCATTCAATACCCTTTCTAAATTCTTTTCGCTTTCTTCCAATATAGCTATATCGTCGGCGAATCTCAACATATATATTTTCTCTCCCTGTACATTCACACCTACACTATACTCTTCTTTTACTTTGTTTATTGCATCTTCTATATATAGATTAAATAATAACGGTGAAAGTGTACATCCCTGCTGAACTCCCTTCCCTATTTTTGCTACCTCTTCTTCCCCCTCAATTCTAACTAAGGCAGTTTGGTGTTTATATAAATTAAAAATTATTCTCCTATCCTTATAATCTATACCCGTTTCTTTTAAAATTCTAAACATTATGTCCCAATCTACATTATCAAATGCCTTTTCTAAATCTACAAAAGCTATGCAAGTTACCTTTCCTACCCTCATTCTTTTTTCTACTACTGTTCTTAGTGCTAAAATCGCCTCCCTCGTCCCTCTGTTTTTCCTAAAACCAAACTGATCTTCTCCTAGCCTTTCCTCTACTTTATTTTCTAGTCTCCTATAAATAATCTTTAGCAATATCTTCGATGCATGTGATAGTAGACTAATGGTCCTATAGTTCTCACACAAATTAGCTCCTATTTTCTTCGGCATTGTTACTATTCTACTACGCTGAAAATCCTGTGGTACTTCTCCCTTCTCATATATTTTACAAACTAACCTGTATAATCGCTCCTGCATTTTTTCCCCTGCGTGTTTTATTAATTCGGCTGGTATCATATCAATCCCCGATGCTTTGTTATTCCGTAAATCATTTAATGCTCTATGAAACTCTGACCTAAGTATGCTAGGACCTAAGTCATCCTCATCTATCTGTTCCACATTTTCTAGCTCCTCCATGTCCTGCCTACCTTTATATAAATCTTCAAGATACTCCTTCCATCTTCTAGCTTTTTCCTTATTTTCTGTGAGTTCCTTACCCTGCTTATCACATATAATGTTACCCTTTGGTTTTACTTTAGAAAAATGTGACTTAATTTTCCTGTAGCCCAAATCTACTTTACCTCTTCTCATATCCTCCTCAATATCCTCACAATTTCCTTTTATCCACTCTTCTTTCGCTAGCTTGCATTTCCTATTAATTAAGTTCCTTAGTTCCTTATATTTTTATATGAAAAGGTGTTAAACATAAATCGTGTGCCCAACCAATTATCTACATTATCATTATTTATGAATTGGGGAAGAACGAGGAGAGGATGTGGCGATTCTACAGAGCAGCAATAATCAACAGAACGGACCGCGGTACAAATGATTGAAGTGTGGTCATACCTAGCTTCTTCAGCACCTGCCAGATATGTATAATCGTACACGAACGCATCTTAAGCATTTTAAATAATTAGATTGTGGGACGGTTTTTATTTCGTTTTAGGCACGTATTTTGAAACAGTGGTGCCGATTGCTACAACGATAATAAAAAAATTGTTTGAAATAGAACGAATGGATACGTCAAAATGAATATGTAACAAGCTGGAATGTAAACTAGCGAATTAAATTACGCGACTTTCAAAAAATTACGTACAAACGATTTTATTCGCACAATTAAGCCGGTGGAATTGAATAACTGGAAAATTTTAATTTTTTTTGTAAGGAAACGGACGCTGGTGTTTTGCGATTAAAACATCCAGCGCATTTCGAATATGAGGTGGAGCAGGTTGCGTGAAGAAATTTTATTTAAAGATATAAATTTAATTCATATAAAGAACGATAATCATCGGACGGTGTATGATATATTTATGGATATGGACAACTTAACAAGGCAATTGCGTATATTCACGCTCTATCTGATATTGATATAACTCAATTATATTTGTACTTAAATGTATGTAGACGAATAAAAGATAATTAAATGAAAGAGTATATCAAGTTGATTGAGTACAATACAAAACAGGAAATAGTGTACATTAAAAAACGCAGATAAATTAAAAATTGTATGTACACTCCCTTCGAATCGAAAGACAAAGAAGAAAATTTTACATTAAAAAAAAATCCAACATTCACGTTATATATTATACACTAACGTTTAAATGAACGACGTGAAAAGCGCGAGCATAACGTGATATTTTTCATATTTTCTTAGGTACTTTGGCTGAAGACGTTTGTATATTTCTGTACGGTGCTCAATTAACAAATACTTTAACGCGAACTTAATTATTAGATAATTGTTACATGTTAAACGCATTTTATTATGTTTTCTTAGCAGTTTTATATTATCAGCACTTGTTTCGTCCAAAATAAGGTTTTTAACATTAATTATTTTTCGCGCAACTAAAAGATTAAAAAATATACACAGGAATATTCAATATTCAACATATTAAAGGCGGTTGTTAAATAGTAATATATGTTTAGAAAGTTTTATTTTTACATGAGTATTTTATAAAAATAAATGTGATGGTACAGAATTGCGAAATCCAATTCTGAATGTACTTTTGACTAAAGTATTAGAGACTGTAGTGAAAGGTAAGAGCTAATTCATGTGAGAACTTGATGAGGAGAGAAGCCAGAATAAGATAGATTGCAAGGCAGGAATGTAAACCATCGCCATTGTTATTCAATCTGTATATAAAAGATGCAATAAAGAATAGTGTAATACAGGCGAGAAAATTCTGGAAGATATTGATATATAAATGATCGATGATGAAGGTTAAAAGAGGAGATGATAGAATAGAAGAAGTGCCAGATTTCTGTTTAATAAATTTGACATGTAGCATGATTTGATAGTAGAAATTCCATAAGTCCATTAGTATAGATCGTTTAAATATTTGATTATTCTTCTTGTACAAGATAGTCTTGCTTTATATACTCCATTCCTGCTACTCATCTTCTATACGCTCATCTTATTTTATTTTATTACAATCTACCTTCACCTGGGCTCAAATCAACTTCAAATCCCTTCACATGGACGACTGTTACGTTAAGAATTGAGATCGTCTCAATATCCTGATGGATAGGGCTTTGGGGTTTCTCCCTGAGTTGTTCTTTTCTATGCTAAACACATCGTGTATATATATATATATATATATAATATCACATATAAAGGAGATGAGCTCATCTCAAGCTACTTCGTCCTCGAGGTCATACATATCTTATATATTATATCGTGTGTAAATCGGGAGGGCACGCGCTTTCTTTCAATCGCAACTTACAATGGGAACATAATATGAACAAGCATCGGTGGAGAAGACGTTTTGCCAGCATATACCGAGTATAAGAAAAACGTGCAGATGCATATGTACGCGTTACGCGTGAATTGATCAGCTGATATTAGAGCAGTCGTTAAGATTGAGCGCATTATTATACATGTACTCGTGAATAGCTGTTTTAATTTTTTGTATCTTTAAACGTCTGCCTGCAAGATTCTCTATACTGAATTTTTATATATATATATATATATATATATATATATATATATATATATATATATATATATATATATATATATATATATATATATATATATATATATATATATATATATATATATATATATTCATTCTTGTGCGCCAATTACTACAAGAAAGTATGGAAAAACTCTACTTGGTTTAGAAGAAAAACGAAGATGATTAGGAAGATACGACCACAGATATAGAAACACTTCAAGTCAGAACGCGAAAATCAATCAGATTATGTTAGACACGAACTTTTTTGTCTTCGCTATGCACTGGACGTTACATTCTTCAAAAATTATCAGAATTTTTGATTTGTTTGCAGTCTACATGCTAATAATGTGGCCATTAATCTCCTTCGATAGCAAATCGTACGGAAGACACTTACGAATTCGGGGCCAACATATTTGATTGTATGTGTGTCAATGTTTGGTTTGATATTGTGTGTATGTACAACCCCCAAGAAGAACATATGATTTGAACGCGGGAAGTGAGCACATGTCGCTACGACAAGGGTGTGTGTGTTTAGTTGTTGCAATCTGCCAGTGCTGTGGATTGGCGCGATTTAGGATTATTGATGACGGAAATGTATAAGGAAGTTGAGTTTGTTCAAATGAGATTATCGTTTTGTTGGAGATTTGTGGGACCTTTAAATGATTTAAATCGAGAAATTTACAAGAAAGTCTGCATCTAGCGGTGAATTTATATGTACTAGTTCATCGGCCACCAATATTTCAAATGTAATATTGCAAAATGTAAAATGCAAATGTAAAATTCTAAAAAAATGTTAAGACTTAATAATAAGTATTAATAGAAATTGTTACCCTTTATATATATGCCTTTGAATATATTAAAAATGTATGCGTTTTGTCTAAGAATGTATGCAAAATGCATATGGATTATTTCGGCAAAAATGCCAGCCATTAGTTTGCCATGGCAAATGCTGATTTATAATGTAAAGGTTACTTGATTGTATTTATCTCCGCCAAGAGAAGACATCAGCTGATTCAGATTCACTTCAGAATAGTAAGCTAATTGCATATACAATAATATATAAATAAGTCTAACTAACATACAAGTCGAAATACATCCATTTATTATAACATAATTTTTTTTTTCGATGGAAAGATAGTTATTTATTCTGTTCTCGATAGTATTTGTTTATTTATTTTTCTTTACTAAAAAATTTTATCTTCTGATTTAAAACAAATGAAATGAAATTTTTTTTTATGTAAGTGCCATAAGATTTACATGGAGACTCCAATAGGTGCAGTAAAGATCCATTAAAATATTTTTTATTTAGATTTTTAATAAGAATTTAGTCTAAAAAATTATCACTACGGTGTTAAATTATAATATATAATATCACCCAAATACCGTATGATTTTTGGTGATATTAATATTATATTTATATTATATTAATATTTATATTATATTAATATTTATATTATATTAATATAATATAAATATTATATTATTATATATTAATATTTATATTATATTAATATTTTGTTGGAATATCCTTATTATAAGTTAATATTTGTGATAGGGTAGTTAGTTAGTTAAAGAGTCCGCAATCCTAAAGATTGGTTGGAAACAGCACGCCATGCCGATCTATCCTGAGCTAATCCCTTCATCTCCCTATAGCTATTCATCTCAACGTCTTCAACTATCTGACTCACATACTCCAATCTAGGCCTACCTACCCCTCTCTTTCCCTCCACTCTACCTTCTATGATCAATTGCATAATCCCCCCATGCCTAAGAATATGCCCTACTAATCTGTCTCTCCTACGCTGTAACACTCTCCAAATACTTCTCTTCTCCCCTACTAACTCTAGTACAGCTTCATTTGTTACTTTATCTTCCCAACCAATCCTCATCATCCTCCTATAACACCACATTTCGAATGCTTGTAATCTACGCTTCTCTTCCTTTCCTATAGTCCACGCCTCACACCCGTACAGTGCTACACTCCAAACATATACCTTCAGTAATCTTTTTCTAATACCCAAGTCAATATTTGATCTTAAAATCTGTTCTTTTTCTACGAATGCCTTCCTACCCTGTGCTATCCTACACTTTATATCTACCTTGCTTCGATTATCTTTTGTGATTCTACTGCCTAAATAACAAAAATCTGACACTTCTTCGATTCTATTATCTCCTATTGTGATCCTCATTTTTCTACTGCATTCCTTTTTGTCACACCTCATCACTTTAGTTTTACCTATATTTATTTTCATGTTAAAATCCCTAGTCAATACTGCCTGCATACCATTCAATACCCTTTCTAAATTCTTTTCGCTTTCTTCCAATATAGCTATATCGTCGGCGAATCTCAACATATATATTTTCTCTCCCTGTACATTCACACCTACACTATACTCTTCTTTTACTTTGTTTATTGCATCTTCTATATATAGATTAAATAATAACGGTGAAAGTGTACATCCCTACCGAACTCCCTTCCCTATTTTTGCTACCTCTTCTTCCCCCTCAATTCTAACTAAGGCAGTTTGGTGTTTATATAAATTAAAAATTATTCTCCTATCCTTATAATCTATACCCGTTTCTTTTAAAATTCTAAACATTATGTCCCAATCTACATTATCAAATGCCTTTTCTAAATCTACGAAAGCTATGCAAGTTACCTTTCCTACCCTCATTCTTTTTTCTACTACTGTTCTTAGTGCTAAAATCGCCTCCCTCGTCCCTCTGTTTTTCCTAAAACCAAACTGATCTTCTCCTAGCCTTTCCTCTACTTTATTTTCTAATCTCCTATAAATAATCTTTAAAAAAATCTTATAATGACTTACTTCTTTCTACCCTATCACAAATATTAATATTTATTATATTTATTACGGTATTTGGGTGATATTCTATATTATAAGAATTTAGTCATTTTCCTTTGTATAATATATTACAAAAATAACTTTAGATTTGTATTTTGCAAAACAAAATTAATACATTGCAATAAGATATAGATTCGAATATTTAAAGCATTTGACAATATACTTTATATAAAATATTAATAGAACATTAAGAAAAATTTAATAATTAAATTAAATTCTCGAAAACTATAATAATCTAAAACCAGTAAAATATATAAAGTTTAAAATTCCGAGAATGTAGAAATTTCATGATTCTAAAATCGTCACAAAAATTCGTTATTTTGTTTTAATTAATTCATTTGTATTAAAATTAAGAAATTATTATTAGTGCATGTATAATTCTATGGGTAAATTAAATATGCTAGTACAATATATTTTTTAAATAAGTAGAGAGAAAAAATACTGATTTTAACATTTCATCTCATAATCAGACTAAACTAAAAATGGTTAATAAAATTATAGCTAACTTTTATATGTTAAGAAGTACTATTTCTTCTCGCTACCGATCAGAATGATAATTTTAAACATCTACACATAGTTACGAATTTATATATTTTTTAAATTCAATTATAACAGCAATAAGTATACAAAAATTGCATGTATTTAGAAATGGTATATTTTTATTCGATTTAAAGTTTTCATCGAATATAATTACTATAGCTAGTTAATATATTTTCACATCACAGTGTTAAATTTCGTAAGTTAATTGGAACTTTGAACATATTGGATTTGGTGCTACAAATGTTTGCTTTCAAAAAAATTGTAAAACACCAAGAAATACGAAGCACCCCACCATAAACCCACTGCATATATCATTCTTCAACAATCTGTCATTTGACCAGTGGTCAGTAAATTCAGTATATACACATTAAAGGAAAACGAATCGCTTTCTTGAAGACATTATAAAGGATCTTACAAACCCTAGGATACAAACAAGGGTGCTAAACACGAGCTTGTTTGTAGCTTCTGTATGTTAAGAATGAAGGAAGGCATTTAGCGTATTGTTGGCACACATGCCCAGTAGGTGGTGATTATTGCTGCCACGTTGACGATCTTGTTAATGGGCGAGTTGCCAGTTGAAGAAGTTAACACGCCAACATGTGTGTTGTATATTACGGTTTGCCCATTGTATGATAATATAGTACGAAGGACGAAATCAAGCCAATCTATCGGTTGGGGTGAATTTGCGTCGTTTCAGTTTGGAAATTGCACGGAAGTGATTCAAGATACACCGAAATAAATTTCTGCTCAAAAAATATAATTGTTATTTCAATTCCAACGATCTATTACGTGGAATTAATTTATTAAGGGACGTTAATTATATTTAGCAGCAGTCCGCAATAAATTGTAACAAATCCAGTTTTTCTATAATGCTGCATCTAACTCAGATTTTTGAAGTGAAACTTCTATAGGCGCGGTAGGGCAAATTGGCCTGAACGTCACGAAAAGTGAAACGCACGCTACGCGCATGCGCCGTGTGTACTGTGCGTATACGTGGCATAAGGCAACCAGTAGACGCTTGCGCATTTTATTATATATTACACAAACACAGCTTAATCTTTTAGCTAACAATTTCCATTGTGTGGAAAGTGAAATGGAGAAAAAGACAAGTACAGACAGAGTGCGAGTCTTTAGAGAACGGAAGAAAGCGAATAAACCGCCAAGAAAAGTGCCAACAAGTACCTTGGAAAGAAGTATTAGAGAGTATCGAGCCAGGCAAAGGGCGTTAATTAAACATGGTGGACAACATAACCTCCCAACGACCTCAAATACACTGGATGAATCGATACCGTCGTTAAGTGAGGACACAGTGAGTGGTATAGAGAATTTGAATTGATTCTACACGTGAAGATACATGCGGTGTAAGAGATCAACGAAATGAATCTGATACAGCTGAGCGAGCCATCGACAAATAGAAATGCACCCACTAGTGCATCATACACTAAATTTACATTCTTTCAACCTACTCACCGCGAATTTGATAAACAATTTTTCAATAATCCATATGTGATCGTAAACACAAAAATGATTGTAAATAGGCAAAGATATTTTTCTAGCGAATAAGGGGCCTACTCTACAATTTACTGTAAAATTCGTACACTTTAAAGTTAAGTCTATTTTAAAACGTAGACTTCATCGCTAATAACCAACGTAAACTATTTTTGAACAGTATTATTTTTATCCAATCTGTTCTTTAGTAATTTTATGTTGATTTTATTACCAACACTTGCAATGGGGGGATATAAAACATCAAGTACCCAATTATATGCACTTTCATCTATTTACTTATACGTAGATATGTTAATTGCAATCCCATTACAATTTATAGTTCTTCAATACGTCTATAAGATAAAAAATCCGGTATCCAGTGTTGCATGCAAAGAGGAGCGTATCCAACTAGGAGCTAGGAGACGGAGCGTCTATTAGATTCCAAATGGTCGATAAGCATGACGAAAACTTTATTATCGATTCGTGGCCAGGTCTAGCTTCTTGATGCAACTCCAACACGCAATAAGGAAGATAGTGTTATTTATTACGATATGATACATAGCGTACAGATGCTATTTCGCGTTGATTTTAAGGATTTTGCGCACTATTTAATAAGGCTGCGTTCGGATTTGAATATTTAGTTGGTGGCGTAACAAGTGAAGCCAACTTAGTTGTTTGAGAGCAATATTCAAGTCAGATGTCTTGGCAAGATGCAAGCAGTTAGTACAAACTATTTTCAGTTGATTGTGAATTCGAAGCAATTAAAAATGTATATAAGGATGAAGCATAGGAATGATTTAAAAAAAAAAGCTATGGTAAAGTATGCGAAATACAGTCACATGATATTTGCTGGTGTTAGTTCAGGAAATGAAGAAGCATTGTGAATTACAGCGTGGGCGAGATAAACTATCTTAGACATAGAATTAGCGGTTATGACAGGACATTGAAAAAAATTGCTATTTGATATAAAGGAGTATTAATATAGGCTATAGCAACATCAACAACAAAAAGTTGTAAACACATTTTGTACCTTGATATTAATGCGATTTTAAACTTTATAACATATAGTTCATGAAGCAATTGAAAAAAATAAAAATTCCTAATACTTTACACTGTTTGTATATAAAAATATGAAGTGGCAAAATTTCCTAATCAAAATAAACTGTACATAAATTTGTCCATCAAAAATATAGGTTTAGTTTATTAAATATTAACCATGGCATTGTGCAGAATGTTTGTGTTTTACATTTTGAAGATTGTGAATTTCAGAGGTTGTGTTTTACGCCATCAGAGCTAGCCATTATCCACTCTAAAAGCAGTTGCAGTTTTGCAGACGAAGTGCTTGTCTTTATTAATATTGATGTGTATATAGTTAAGGCCGTACAGGTAATTAAACCGCCTGCGAATCTCGATACGGATCATCGGATTGAATAAATAAGCAATTAATCGTATATATGCGGACTTCTCTACGTCTACATGACCGCCATAGGAAGATTAAAATCCATAAATCGGATCGCTGAAATCGTTGCGACTGAGAATTACAATCTCGCATTGCCAACTGATAAAAATGCAAACTGATGCACTGATAAATATTATGTCATTTCAATGAGAGGCTATCAAAGTAACAGGCGCAAATAAGGAACTATATTCGATCTTGAAATGAATATTCTTATCGCTATAATGTTTGTTGACCTGGAAATATATTCTGGATGCGATAGGTCTATAGATATATCTTGTCATTTAATGATTTCTTTTTTAACACATTAAAACACATCGCGGAAATGATTTTGTCTATCAATTTATTATTTTTAAAACAAACAATGCGAAAAACGTGTCCAAGAAATAGTATGACAAGATAAAAAATTAGTTAGTAGCAATTATTTCATTAAATTTTATTGATATTATATCATATATGAACATAGGCATAGTGTGAAGAAAAATTTGTTGAAGTAAACAGGGCAATGCAAAAAGTGCATATATACTTTCCAAATTGCATTTTCCTGTTTTAAAAATTATCACTACGGTGGTCAATTATAATATAGAATATCACCCAAATACCGTAACAAGCATTAAGTAGCTAGATGTACATTTCAAGCGCTATGCGCCCATCTTCAGTAGCACATGTGCTAATATGTGCGCTATGCGCACATCTTCATTCTAAGATGGGCGCATACGCTTGAAATGTACATCTAGCTACTTAATGCTTTATTATATAGAATATCACCCAAATACCGTAACAAGCATTAAGTAGCTAGATCTACATTTCAAGCTCTATGCGCACATTTTCAGTAGCACAAGATTTTTATTAGGTATTTTATTTAGTTTTATCTTGTGCTACTGAAGATGGGCGCATAGCGCTTGAAATGTACATCTAGCTACTTAATGCTTGTTACGGTATTTGGGTGATATTCTATATTATACTTCTGTCATGTCGACTTATTTATTTGATAGTATATCAATCACGATTCGTGACAGAGGTATTTTATTTAGTTTTATCTTGTGCTACTGAAGATGGGCGCATAGCGCTTGAAATGTACATCTAGCTACTTAATGCTTGTTACGGTATTTGGGTGATATTCGATATTATACTTCTGTCAAGTTGACTTATTTATTTGATAGTATATCAATCACGATTCGTGACAGAGGTATTTTATTTAGTTTTATCTTGTGCTACTGAAGATGGGCGCATAGCGCTTGAAATGTACATCTAGCTATTTAATGCTTGTTACGGTATTTGGGTGATATTCTATATTATACTTCTGTCATGTCGACTTATTTATTTGATAGTATATCAATCACGATTCGTGACAGAGGTATTTTATTTAGTTTTATCTTGTGCTACTGAAGATGGGCGCATAGCGCTTGAAATGTACATCTAGCTACTTAATGCTTGTTACGGTATTTGGGTGATATTCGATATTATACTTCTGTCAAGATGACTTATTTATTTGATAGTATATCAATCACGATTCGTGACAGAGGTATTTTATTTAGTATTATCTTGTGCTACTGAAGATGGGCGCATAGCGCTTGAAATGTACATCTAGCTACTTAATGCTTGTTACGGTATTTGGGTGATATTCTATATTATACTTCTGTCATGTCGACTTATTTATTTAATAGTATATCAATCACGATTCGTGACAGAGGTATTTTATTTAGTTTTATCTTGTGCTACTGAAGATGGGCGCATAGCGCTTGAAATGTACATCTAGCTACTTAATGCTTGTTACGGTATTTGGGTGATATTCTATATTATATATTTTCCTAATTTCATTTTTCAACGAAATCTTCAAAACTATAAATTCCACAACAAATTGCTTGTAGATTTTAGAAATCCAAAATCATTTTCTATATTTAGAAAATACATGTCCAATTAGCACTTATTTCGTTATAGTATCTATAATATTATGAAAATAATGTTGAAGCGAAGTTTTTTTGAAAAAATTTATTAACATATCGGCAAAAATAAATTCGAATGTATATACTGTATTATAAAATGATGATACTATTTTACTAGCCTTGTAGTTAGGCCAATTTTGTTCCAAACTTAAAATATTCTTTAGTAAATATTCTAAGAAATCCGTTTTACATTATCCAATTCGGATTTTGATTTAAACTATAAATGCATACATACGATAAACGTTGATCGGTTTGATATTTGTGATATTTATTCAAAATTTCGACGACACAATAGACAATCTTCTGCATATGTATTTGTGCTCCAAATAGCATAAGTAGAGTAACAAATACATCATAATACGAGATCACATGGTATAAAAAATAAGGATATAAAGAGAAAGTGAGGGTGGACTGAACAATCGTCGTGTCCTCCTGCTTTGGAAATGATCCGTCAGCGGATTATTGATATAAGGAAATTGTAGAATTTGATAAAAAAAATCGAATTTTAAAAATTCATTAAATTGATATCGATAGAATTTTACAAGATAAGTAAAGTGTAATTAACCCAACAAAAAACCACAAGTCAGGTCAAAAATCAAACAATTTTTCCATAGCATTAAAATGCCTAGATTTTGTAATAATTTGTCGAATTTTTAATTTGTAAAATTTTCAGTTTCATATTTCATATCCTACCATCGTGTAAATTCAAGATTACACCAAACACGTAAGAGTATTTTCTTTTACAATATATATTTGTTTAATTTCGTTATATATCCAAATATGCAAACGTTTTTAATTCTGTGATCACGAATCTCCAAAATATAGGCCATTCGTTTGGCTTATGCTATAGCAAACGTCTTTTGATACAGAATGTTCTATAGAGGGAGTCTGCACAAAAGCATATGTAATAAGATTGAATTCAAAGGTAAAAGGAGGAGCAGGAACTTTATCCACGTGCTTCTTTGTACCGGCGAAGAACAGGAAGCAACATATGAATTTATAAGGTAGGGTTGCATGAAATGATATTCGTTATTACGGGTAATAATTATTTCGATCAGCATTGTCTCTACAAATCAGAAAAAACGGGAAGGGATCATTATATAATATTTCTTAAACCACTTCAAAAATGAATTCGCAACAAATCCACTGTTTAGGACAATCATTGTTGTTGTTAATATTGAAATAGAAACAGATTACTTCACCCGAGCAGCAAATAAGTTAAAAAAAACATAGTTCTACAATAATCTATAAACAAATTAGTCAATATATTAACACACTTACTTCTATAATGCATTATTTCTTGGTACAAATGTGGATACCCTAGAAGATGTATTATTAGGATAGCTAAGATATTTTTTGCCGCTTTTTATAACGTCTAAAAAGTGAAAGGTGCCAATCTTCAACAATAATTTAAATATGCATCTTTTTCTAAAATAAGGGCAATTGAAAGTATTTGGATATGACAAAACATTATTTAAACATAAACCTTCGCATAAATCCAAATATGGTTTTGTAAAAGTCCTGAAAATGGTAGATGTATGAACGATATATACAGTCGAATTCGCTTAAAAAAGGCCTTGTAGGGACTGAGCAATTTTGACTTACTAACCGAGGTGACTTATTATCCGAGGTAGGGAAAGGATGCAAATTTAATGAATTAGATTTTTATTTGAATTTTTTTTTCAATAATACCTAACATTTAAATGTAACAAAAATCATAGTCTGCTTTATTCTCCAAATTTATGTTTCTAAATCCTCTTCTATTTTATATAAATTATCTAAATTTAGACTTTTTTCTTCGGCTTCATAATATGTAATTAATTTACGAACAAGTAACAATGCTTCAGAGGTGGTAGGTTTTGGGTCTGGCATTATCTCTTCTTCTTCTTCTTGTTCGTCGTCTGATTTTTCATTTCATGTCTGTACGTCTCTTACTAAATCGAGATCAGACATTTCTCCAGTCGTTCGAAGGTCTTCATCCATTTCGATCAAATCTTCTAAATTATTTGAAGTGGGAATATCGAAAGATTGTAGCCAATGTTTTAGAGCAGGGGTCTCCAAACTTTCCAGCCTTAGGGCCATACTGATTACTCCAGTAAGTTCCGAGGGCCAAAACCATATTATCATTGTTGGCGGTGGTAAAAAGTGAAATAGTCCACTGTTCTAGATTAGTCGTAAATCATCTTCCTCGTCAAAATAATGGTCGCATAAACCAGGAAACTAATTGTAGCACCGGTGCCGTCCTTCCAGGCTTTTTTCATAATTTTCTGAGCATCAAGTAGAGTTACTTTGCTCAAGTTAAAGTTTGCGCTGTCGGTTTCCATCATTTTCATAACCAGTCTTTTTCCTTATGCAAATTTCAGGCTTCTTATTACCCCTTAATCCATCGACTGTAGAATACTGGTTGCGTTTGGAGGCAAAAACTTCAAGGTTATAAATTTCAATCCTAGTATGCGAGGATGAGCTGGACAATTATCCAAAAATCGAACGATTTTTCTCTTTGCTTTTTTAAGGTCCCCTTCCCAACGTCGGATTTCTTTTTCAAATAACTCACTTGTCATTCAAGACTTCTTATTGGCTTCATAGGTCACAGGCAAGCCTTTTACATTTTTGAAGCATCGTGGGTTTTTTGATTTGCCGATCACTAACAAATCATTTTTTTTTCAGTGCCGCTTACATTAGCACAAACAAAAACAATGATCCTTTCTTTTGGCAGTTTTCTGCGGATGCATTTTTCATTTTTGAACTTTAATGTGTGATCTGATGCCAGCTTGAAGAAGAGGCCTGTCTCGTCTCCGTTGAAGATGTCTTCGTGTTTTAAATTTTTCCGGATTTCTTCCCACTCATTTTTAATCCACTGGTGATAGTGAAATTGACGTCTTTGATGACGGATTTCATGACGTTTTTTTCTAAAATGGTCTATCCATGCCGGGGAACAATCAAATTTTTCTATTCCCAACAATTCAGCCAATTTTCCAGCTTTTACTTGGAGAATAGGTGCGATCACCTATTGAGGGTAATTGGTAATTACCTATTGAGGTAATTACCTATTGATGTAATTACCTATTGAGGTATTCCATAATATAAGAAATAAAAGAATTATCATGATATAAATCTAAGTAATATTCTTTTATTTCTTATATAATTTATTTCTTTACTCGCCATATTTTATTATGTATAAATTTTATTTACGTTTAATTTCAGTGGACGAGAAAATCACCCACGCATTATATAGTTATTAAATTATATTATAAAACTCACCGAAAAGATCTTTGGCACTACATAAATTGAAACTACGATTGTCTACGTCTTAAATGTCTTCACCGATGAGCAATCATCGCTATGGAAAAAATACATGTTCTGCATTCAACTTTAATATATGCAAATTTCCAATCAAACATGTGCGAAAATTTTAACTATACTGCATACATTTCTCTATATAACGACACACTTCATACGGCCCTCTAAAATCACACACTTTTATATACATTTAATTTTAATTTTAATACATTATAAATCAGACATTTCTTTGAGATATCATCTACTTATTATAAGTAAATTGTGGATTTTTTGCCATTTTTTAACATTCTTTTAATACTCAGTGTATATATAAAAATAAAGGCAATGAAGCAAGAAGCTTTCATTTTTACAATAGGTTGCAATATACACAAATTATTTATTTGATTGTATCAATACGGAAGATTAGCTTTCAAAATGTGCATCAATGTGCAAATGCATTGCCTTACCATTTATGGGCATTTATATTGAACAAACTTAATCTGACTTAAATACATCGGATGAGTAAAAAAATATTTAAAGCACACTACTAAAAATATGGCATCACTGAAGGATTAATAAAAACAAATTTATATGAAAAAAAACTGCAGTAAAACTTGTACGACAAGTGGCAATTGGATAGTTGTCTGGGTATCTAGCTGTTTTATACCTGGAAAACAGTTTCTGTATTAAATGTAGAACTAAAAGTATAGGAGGAATTTCTGGACGCTAATTACAAGTCTACCGTATGAACATAACCATTATCGTGTTGTTGAGAATTCTGCACTACTGCATCAACAAATAAACGCAAATAAATTGCGAATGATTGCGCGTAAAATATCCACACTAAATTGTATGTATATACAAAAGGAACAGCTATTGAAAATATTACGTATGGTATGGAGGTTATTATTATCTTCATGGCGGAGGAGACGAGAACCCAGAACAGATCTAATCAGCGCAGGATAAATCAACATGCGGCCGTTTTTTGAATTAGCATGTTAATTGGGTAAGAAGTAGCTACAACCAAGAATGTTGTGTTTGTTTTATAAATACAGGGTGAGAATATAAAACGGGACTTCAAACGCAGCAAGCGGTACATTGAAAAATACGAAATGGAAATGTTCAATTTTGAGTATTACATATCTTCATTTTAACAGTATTTTATTAATATAAAACGAGCTGACTAATTAGAAATTTTCTACGAAGGCACTAGTGTTGAGTATTAACTTGCAAAAGACATATTTCAAATAATTTAATATAAATCAGTTTTTTCTAAAATAATTTATAAATTATATAAGTTCAATTTTGAGTATTTCATACCTTCATTTTAACAGTCTTTTATTAATATAAAACAAGTTGACTAATTAGAAATTTTCTACGAAGACACTAGTATTGAGTATTAACTTGCAAAAGAAATATTTCAAATAATTTAATATAAATCAGTTTTCTGTAAAATAATTTATAAATTAGATAATGTTCAATTTTGAGTATTTCATACCTTCATTTTAACAGTCTTTTATTAATATAAAACGAGTTGACTAATTAGAAATTTTCTACGAAGGCACTAGTGTTGAGTATTACCTTGCAAAAGACATATTTCAAATAATTTAATATAAATCAGTTTTCTGTAAAATAATTTATAAATTAGATAATGTTCAATTTTGAGTATTTCATACCTTCATTTTAACAGTCTTTTATTAATATAAAACGAGTTGACTAATTAGAAATTTTCTGCGAAGGCACTAGTATTGAGTATTAACTTGCCAAAGACATATTTCAAATAATTTAATATAAATCAGTTTTTTCTAAAATAATTTATAAATTAGATAATGTTCAATTTTGAGTATTTCATACCTTCATTTTAACAGTCTTTTATTAATATAAAACGAGTTGACTAATTAGAAATTTTCTGCGAAGGCACTAGTATTGAGTATTAACTTGCCAAAGACATATTTCAAATAATTTAATATAAATCAGTTTTTTCTAAAATAATTTATAAATTAGATAATGTTCAATTTTGAGTATTTCATACCTTCATTTTAACAGTCTTTTATTAATATAAAACGAGTTGACTAATTAGAAATTTTCTACGAAGGCACTAGTATTGACTATTAACTTGCAAAAGACATATTTCAAATAATTTAATATGAATCAGTTTTTTCTAAAATAATTTATAAATTAGATAATGTTCAATTTTGAGTATTTCATACCTTCATTTTAACAGTCTTTTATTAATATAAAACGAGTTGACTAATTAGAAATTTTCTGCGAAGGCACTAGTATTGAGTATTAACTTGCCAAAGACATATTTCAAATAATTTAATATAAATCAGTTTTTTTCTAAAATAATTTATAAATTAGATAATGTTCAATTTTGAGTATTTCATACCTTCATTTTAACAGTCTTTTATTAATATAAAACGAGTTGACTAATTAGAAATTTTCTGCGAAGGCACTAGTATTGAGTATTAACTTGCCAAAGACATATTTCAAATAATTTAATATAAATCAGTTTTTTTCTAAAATAATTTATAAATTAGATAATGTTCAATTTTGAGTATTTCATACCTTCATTTTAACAGTCTTTTATTAATATAAAACAAGTTGACTAATTAGAAATTTTCTACGAAGGCACTAGTATTGACTATTAACTTGCAAAAGACATATTTCAAATAATTTAATATGAATCAGTTTTTTCTAAAATAATTTATAAATTAGATAATGTTCAATTTTGAGTATTTCATACCTTCATTTTAACAGTCTTTTATTAATATAAAACGAGTTGACTAATTAGAAATTTTCTGCGAAGGCACTAGTATTGAGTATTAACTTGCCAAAGACATATTTCAAATAATTTAATATAAATCAGTTTTTTTCTAAAATAATTTATAAATTAGATAATGTTCAATTTTGAGTATTTCATACCTTCATTTTAACAGTCTTTTATTAATATAAAACAAGTTGACTAATTAGAAATTTTCTACGAAGGCACTAGTATTGACTATTAACTTGCAAAAGACATATTTCAAATAATTTAATATGAATCAGTTTTTTCTAAAATAATTTATAAATTAGATAATGTTCAATTTTGAGTATTTCATACCTTCATTTTAACAGTCTTTTATTAATATAAAACGAGTTGACTAATTAGAAATTTTCTGCGAAGGCACTAGTATTGAGTATTAACTTGCCAAAGACATATTTCAAATAATTTAATATAAATCAGTTTTTTTCTAAAATAATTTATAAATTAGATAATGTTCAATTTTGAGTATTTCATACCTTCATTTTAACAGTCTTTTATTAATATAAAACGAGTTGACTAATTAGAAATTTTCTGCGAAGGCACTAGTATTGAGTATTAACTTGCCAAAGACATATTTCAAATAATTTAATATAAATCAGTTTTTTCTAAAATAATTTATAAATTAGATAATGTTCAATTTTGAGTATTTCATACCTTCATTTTAACAGTCTTTTATTAATATAAAACGAGTTGACTAATTAGAAATTTTCTGCGAAGGCACTAGTATTGAGTATTAACTTGCCAAAGACATATTTCAAATAATTTAATATAAATCAGTTTTTTCTAAAATAATTTATAAATTAGATAATGTTCAATTTTGAGTATTTCATACCTTCATTTTAACAGTCTTTTATTAATATAAAACGAGTTGACTAATTAGAAATTTTCTACGAAGGCACTAGTGTTGAGTATTACCTTGCAAAAGACATATTTCAAATAATTTAATATAAATCAGTTTTCTGTAAAATAATTTATAAATTAGATAATGTTCAATTTTGAGTATTTCATACCTTCATTTTAACAGTCTTTTATTAATATAAAACAAGTTGACTAATTAGAAATTTTCTACGAAGACACTAGTATTGAGTATTAACTTGCAAAAGAAATATTTCAAATAATTTAATATAAATCAGTTTTCTCTAAAATAATTTATAAATTAGCTAATGTTCAATTTTGTGTATTTCATACCTTCATTTTAACAGTCTTTTATTAAAATAAAACGAGTTGACTAATTAGAAATTTTCTACGAAGATACTAGTGTTGAGTATTACCTTGCAAAAGACATATTTCAAATAATTTAATATAAATCGGTTTTCTGTAAAATAATTTATAAATTAGATAATGTTCAATTTTGAGTATTTCATACCTTCATTTTAACAGTCTTTTAATAATATAAAACAAGTTGACTAATTAGAAATTTTCTACGAAGGCACTAGTGTTGAGTATTAACTTGCAAAAGAAATATTTCAAATAATTTAATATAAATCAGTTTTCTCTAAAATAATTTATAAATTAGCTAATGTTCAATTTTGTGTATTTCATACCTTCATTTTAACAGTCTTTTATTAAAATAAAACGAGTTGACTAATTAGAAATTTTCTACGAAGACATTGGTGTTGTGTATTAACTAGCGAAAGACATATTTCAAATAATTTAATATAAATAAAATAGTTTATAAATTAGATATTCGAAAAGAATCTATGAGGTTCCATATATTCTTAGATCCAAAGGATTATTTCATTTGGTAGGTCATTTTTATAAATTATTTTTTAAACTAATATTAACGGTGTAGTTTGCGCTAAGAATATTTTACAAATATGGTTATTGTATTGGGCTTATTTTTAGAAAAAAAATCAAAAATAATAGCCGTTTCTTGAGATTCACACCGAGTCTGTTCAAAATTTTCTCATATATATTTTCTCAAAATATTTTCTCATTTTTTAATTACTATCTAGAAATATCCATGACCGTGTACAATTTGCAAAATAATTTTAATTATCTTTATCTTGTTTATTACAGCTGATTTATGTACGGCAACATGCTGATCGGCTGTAAAACAAAAAGTGCAATATATTCTCGCGTTTATTAATTGTCTAATATAAATAATGCTTTCGATAAAGTGCCTTCGTAATAAAATATGCAGTAACATAAATGGGTTTAATCACGTTAATCCCCCCATACGTATTTTCACTCCGCCAACTTCCGCCGATATGAATGGATTCAATTTGATTATATCAGATGATTATAAAACAAAAACTTCCCATTGCAAATTAATTAGTATTGCGCTATATAATCATATAGAACAATTAAAATAAAAAACTGCTGCTAAAAGCTTTTATAATCTATAGATAGATATGCATTTTTAAAGCTAACCCTTATTTGCTTACAAATATTATAGTAATTTTTTGTTCGTCTATTTGGTATCCTTTTAAACTAGACAAATATCGATTTTAAATAGATAGATATATTTCACTTCATATATAGAAGTAATGATATTTTTATACGAAAGCCAGAATATATATTTTACACCATTGTATCACTTTTACAATTAGAAATCATCCGACATTCTAGTTGGTTAAATGTAAAAATGTTCATTAATTTTTTTTCTAACTAATGACTTTTATGGGTCAAGTCAATTCAATGCGGTGGTCATTCCCACAACTCCCATACTGTGTCCATTCGACGAATATTTTATTAAACTTCATTAAAAAGTAGCTAGCTGTGAGGCAACTGTTCAACACTAAAGAGTATAGAAGAAACATTGAAGAACGGTGGCTGAATTCAGCGATGTTGTTGGTCTTTTTGTTGCTCCTACTTACATCAGGACCCCATAGTACCGGCGGTACCATCACGCATGACATTTATAGCATCAGTTCGTAAAGGGGCACTATTTCAGTCACTGTTGTTACTCGCGTAATGTATTATGTACTAATGAGCATGGGCAATTCAAAGGAGTATCTCACAAACGGATTTCAGGATATTCGCAGAATTAACCAAAGCACTAGTTGAAGAGAAGCAAAATTCATACAAAAAAGGAACATTTTTGCACACTACGTAGGGTAGAAGCTAACAAGCATTTAAAAAATGGCAGTTTCAATCATATTATTTCGAATCCTTGCTTAAGGTCAGCGTATTTCGGATTTCCGAAATTTAAATAATTTTTGTACAATATTTTTAGATTGTTCCGAAAGGATGTCGCTTTTGAGTGGTATATATATATTTTATTTGTATTTTCAAGAACGCGTCGAACAAAAATCATAACATTCATCAAAAAAGACCAGTTTTCAAACGTTGTTTTATCAAAGAAGTTAGTGAAAAAATTATAAAAGTTTGACCGTTCCATAGCCATACATCTTGTCTATAATCAGGAAAAATTGTTTAATTTAATTTGCTTTCGTTTAATAGTTGAGCTAATGTTAGTAAACCCTTGAAATCGAAACTGTAAGGGTTCGGCAGCGTATTTCGGATTTCCGCAATTTTTGATTTTTTTTTTACAATATTTTTAGCAAATGTTCCTAAGGGATGTGGCTTTTGAACGGTATATTTCTTTTATTTTTATTTTCACGAACATGTCGAAAAAAAAACCATAACTTTTATTAAAAAAGACGCTTTTTCAGACGTTGTTTTATAGAGGAAGCTAGTGAAGAAATTAGAAAAACGTTTGACCATTCCATAGCTAAACATCTTGTCCAGAATCAGTAAAAATTGTGTCATTTAATTTGTTTTCGTTTAATAGGTGAGCTAACATTAGTAAACCCTTGAAATCGAAACTGTAAGGGTTCGGCAGCGTATTTCGGATTTCCGCAATTTTTGATTTTTTTTTTACAATATTTTTAGCAAATGTTCCTAAGGGATGTGGCTTTTGAACGGTATATTTCTTTAATTTTTATTTTCACGAACATGTCGAAAAAAAAACCATAACTTTTATTAAAAAAGACGCTTTTTCAGACGTTGTTTTATAGAGGAAGCTAGTGAAGAAATTAGAAAAACGTTTGACCATTCCATAGCTAAACATCTTGTCCAGAATCAGTAAAAATTGTGTCATTTAATTTGCTTTCGTTTAATAGTTGAGCTAACATTAGTAAACCCTTGAAATCGAAACTGTAAGGGTTCGGCAGCGTATTTCGGATTTCCGCAATTTTTCATTTTTTTTTAACAATATTTTTAGCAAATGTTCCTAAGGGATGTGGCTTTTGAACGGTATATTTCTTTTATTTTTATTTTCACGAACATGTCGAAAAAAAAACCATAACTTTCATAAAAACAGACGCTTTTTCAGACGTTGTTTTATAGAGGAAGCTAGTGAAGAAATTAGAAAAACGTTTGACCATTCCATAGCTAAACATCTTGTCTAGAATCAGTAAAAATTGTGTCATTTAATTTGCTTTCGTTTAATAGTTGAGCTAACATTAGTAAACCCTTGAAATCGAAACTGTAAGGGTTCGGCAGCGTATTTCGGATTTCCGCAATTTTTGATTTTTTTTTAACAATATTTTTAGCAAATGTTCCTAAGGGATGTGGCTTTTGAACGGAATATTTCTTTTATTTTTATTTTCACGAACATGTCGAAAAAAAAACCATAACTTTCATAAAAAAAGACGCTTTTTCAGACGTTGTTTTATAGAGGAAGCTAGTGAAGAAATTAGAAAAGCGTTTGACCATTCCATAGCTAAACATCTTGTCTACAATCAGTAAAAATTGTGTAATTTATTTTGCTTTCGTTTAATAGTTGGGCTAACATTAGAAAACCCTTGAAATCGAAACTGTAAGGGTTCGACAGCGTATTTCGGATTTCCGCAATTTTTGATTTTTTTTTAACAATATTTTTAGCAAATGTTCCTAAGGGATGTGGCTTTTGAACGGTATATTTCTTTTATTTTTATTTTCACGAACATGTCGAAAAAAAAACCATAACTTTCATAAAAACAGACGCTTTTTCAGACGTTGTTTTATAGAGGAAACTAGTGAAGAAATTAGAAAAACGTTTGACCATTCCATAGCTAAACATCTTGTCTAGAATCAGTAAAAATTGTGTCATTTAATTTGCGTTCGTTCAATAGTTGAGCTAACATTAGTAAACCCTTGAAATCGAAACTGTAAGGGTTCGGCAGCGTATTTCGGATTTCCGCAATTTTTGATTTTTTTTTTACAATATTTTTAGCAAATGTTCCTAAGGGATGTGGCTTTTGAACGGTATATTTCTTTTATTTTTATTTTCACGAACATGTCGAAAAAAAAACCATAACTTTTATTAAAAAAGACGCTTTTTCAGACGTTGTTTTATAGAGGAAGCTAGTGAAGAAATTAGAAAAACGTTTGATCATTCCATAGCTAAACATCTTGTCCAGAATCAGTAAAAATTGTGTCATTTAATTTGCTTTCGTTTAATAGTTGAGCTAACATTAGTAAACCCTTGAAATCGAAACTGTAAGGGTTCGGCAGCGTATTTCGGATTTCCGCAATTTTGCATTTTTTTTTTACAATATTTTTAGCAAATGTTCCTAAGGGATGTGGCTTTTGAACGGTATATTTCTTTTATTTTTATTTTCACGAACATGTCGAAAAAAAAACCATAACTTTCATAAAAACAGACGCTTTTTCATAGAGGAAGCTAGTGAAGAAATTAGAAAAACGTTTGACCATTCCATAGCTAAACATCTTGTCTAGAATCAGTAAAAATTGTGTCATTTAATTTGCTTTCGTTTAATAGTTGAGCTAACATTAGTAAACCCTTGAAATCGAAACTGTAAGGGTTCGGCAGCGTATTTCGGATTTCCGCAATTTTTGATTTTTTTTTTAACAATATTTTTAGCAAATGTTCCTAAGGGATGTGGCTTTTGAACGGAATATTTCTTTTATTTTTATTTTCACGAACATGTCGAAAAAAAAACCATAACTTTCATAAAAAAATACGCTTTTTCAGACGTTGTTTTATAGAGGAAGCTAGTGAAGAAATTAGAAAAGCGTTTGACCATTCCATAGCTAAACATCTTGTCTAGAATCAGTAAAAATTGTGTCATTTAATTTGCGTTCGTTCAATAGTTGAGCTAACATTAGTAAACCCTTGAAATCGAAACTGTAAGGGTTCGGCAGCGTATTTCGGATTTCCGCAATTTTTGATTTTTTTTTTACAATATTTTTAGCAAATGTTCCTAGGGGATGTGGCTTTTGAACGGTATATTTCTTTTACTTTTATTTTCAAGAATTTGTCGAAAAAAAAATTATAACTTTCATAAAAAAAGACGCTTTTTCACACGTTGTTTTATAGAGGAAGCTAGTGAAGAAATTAGAAAAAAGTTTGACCATTCCATAGCTAGACATCTTGTCTACAATCAGTAAAAATTGTGTCATTTAATTTGCTTTCGTTTAATAGTTGAGCTAACATTAGTAAACCCTTGAAATCGAAACTGTAAGGGTTCGGCAGCGTATTTCGGATTTCCGCAATTTTTCATTTTTTTTTAACAATATTTTTAGCAAATGTTCCTAAGGGATGTGGCTTTTGAACGGTATATTTCTTTAATTTTTATTTTCACGAACATGTCGAAAAAAAAACCATAACTTTTATTAAAAAAGACGCTTTTTCAGACGTTGTTTTATAGAGGAAGCTAGTGAAGAAATTAGAAAAACGTTTGACCATTCCATAGCTAAACATCTTGTCCAGAATCAGTAAAAATTGTGTCATTTAATTTGCTTTCGTTTAATAGTTGAGCTAACATTAGTAAACCCTTGAAATCGAAACTGTAAGGGTTCGGCAGCGTATTTCGGATTTCCGCAATTTTTCATTTTTTTTTAACAATATTTTTAGCAAATGTTCCTAAGGGATGTGGCTTTTGAACGGTATATTTCTTTTATTTTTATTTTCACGAACATGTCGAAAAAAAAACCATAACTTTCATAAAAACAGACGCTTTTTCAGACGTTGTTTTATAGAGGAAGCTAGTGAAGAAATTAGAAAAACGTTTGACCATTCCATAGCTAAACATCTTGTCCAGAATCAGTAAAAATTGTGTCATTTAATTTGCTTTCGTTTAATAGTTGAGCTAACATTAGTAAACCCTTGAAATCGAAACTGTAAGCGTTCGGCAGCGTATTTCGGATTTCCGCAATTTTGCATTTTTTTTTTACAATATTTTTAGCAAATGTTCCTAAGGGATGTGGCTTTTGAACGGTATATTTCTTTTATTTTTATTTTCACGAACATGTCGAAAAAAAAACCATAACTTTCATAAAAACAGACGCTTTTTCAGACGTTGTTTTATAGAGGAAGCTAGTGAAGAAATTAGAAAAGCGTTTGACCATTCCATAGCTAAACATCTTGTCTACAATCAGTAAAAATTGTGTAATTTATTTTGCTTTCGTTTAATAGTTGGGCTAACATTAGAAAACCCTTGAAATCGAAACTGTAAGGGTTCGACAGCGTATTTCGGATTTCCGCAATTTTTGATTTTTTTTTAACAATATTTTTAGCAA
This sequence comes from Leptodirus hochenwartii, assembly GCA_947310635.1. NCBI lineage: Eukaryota > Metazoa > Arthropoda > Insecta > Coleoptera > Leiodidae > Leptodirus > Leptodirus hochenwartii. Next base: position 7,277,097 of record OX371179.1, on the reverse strand, counting down.
ATGTTCCTAAGGGATGTGGCTTTTGAACGGTATATTTCTTTTATTTTTATTTTCACGAACATGTCGAAAAAAAAACCATAACTTTCATAAAAACAGACGCTTTTTCAGACGTTGTTTTATAGAGGAAGCTAGTGAAGAAATTAGAAAAACGTTTGACCATTCCATAGCTAAACATCTTGTCTAGAATCAGTAAAAATTGTGTCATTTAATTTGCTTTCGTTCAATAGTTGAGCTAACATTAGTAAACCCTTGAAATCGAAACTGTAAGGGTTCGGCAGCGTATTTCGGATTTCCGCAATTTTTGATTTTTTTTTTACAATATTTTTAGCAAATGTTCCTAAGGGATGTGGCTTTTGAACGGTATATTTCTTTTATTTTTATTTTCACGAACATGTCGAAAAAAAAACCATAACTTTTATTAAAAAAGACGCTTTTTCAGACGTTGTTTTATAGAGGAAGCTAGTGAAGAAATTAGAAAAACGTTTGACCATTCCATAGCTAAACATCTTGTCCAGAATCAGTAAAAATTGTGTCATTTAATTTGCTTTCGTTTAATAGTTGAGCTAACATTAGTAAACCCTTGAAATCGAAACTGTAAGGGTTCGGCAGCGTATTTCGGATTTCCGCAATTTTTCATTTTTTTTTAACAATATTTTTAGCAAATGTTCCTAAGGGATGTGGCTTTTGAACGGTATATTTCTTTTATTTTTATTTTCACGAACATGTCGAAAAAAAAACCATAACTTTCATAAAAACAGACGCTTTTTCAGACGTTGTTTTATAGAGGAAGCTAGTGAAGAAATTAGAAAAACGTTTGACCATTCCATAGCTAAACATCTTGTCTACAATCAGTAAAAATTGTGTCATTTAATTTGCTTTCGTTTAATAGTTGAGCTAACATTAGTAAACCCTTGAAATCGAAACTGTAAGGGTTCGGCAGCGTATTTCGGATTTCCGCAATTTTTGATTTTTTTTTAACAATATTTTTAGCAAATGTTCCTAAGGGATGTGGCTTTTGAACGGAATATTTCTTTTATTTTTATTTTCACGAACATGTCGAAAAAAAAACCATAACTTTCATAAAAAAAGACGCTTTTTCAGACGTTGTTTTATAGAGGAAGCTAGTGAAGAAATTAGAAAAGCGTTTGACCATTCCATAGCTAAACATCTTGTCTACAATCAGTAAAAATTGTGTAATTTATTTTGCTTTCGTTTAATAGTTGGGCTAACATTAGAAAACCCTTGAAATCGAAACTGTAAGGGTTCGACAGCGTATTTCGGATTTCCGCAATTTTTGATTTTTTTTTAACAATATTTTTAGCAAATGTTCCTAAGGGATGTGGCTTTTGAACGGTATATTTCTTTTATTTTTATTTTCACGAACATGTCGAAAAAAAAACCATAACTTTCATAAAAACAGACGCTTTTTCAGACGTTGTTTTATAGAGGAAACTAGTGAAGAAATTAGAAAAACGTTTGACCATTCCATAGCTAAACATCTTGTCTAGAATCAGTAAAAATTGTGTCATTTAATTTGCGTTCGTTCAATAGTTGAGCTAACATTAGTAAACCCTTGAAATCGAAACTGTAAGGGTTCGGCAGCGTATTTCGGATTTCCGCAATTTTTGATTTTTTTTTTACAATATTTTTAGCAAATGTTCCTAAGGGATGTGGCTTTTGAACGGTATATTTCTTTTATTTTTATTTTCACGAACATGTCGAAAAAAAAACCATAACTTTTATTAAAAAAGACGCTTTTTCAGACGTTGTTTTATAGAGGAAGCTAGTGAAGAAATTAGAAAAACGTTTGACCATTCCATAGCTAAACATCTTGTCTAGAATCAGTAAAAATTGTGTCATTTAATTTGCGTTCGTTCAATAGTTGAGCTAACATTAGTAAACCCTTGAAATCGAAACTGTAAGGGTTCGGCAGCGTATTTCGGATTTCCGCAATTTTTGATTTTTTTTTTACAATATTTTTAGCAAATGTTCCTAAGGGATGTGGCTTTTGAACGGTATATTTCTTTTATTTTTATTTTCACGAACATGTCGAAAAAAAAACCATAACTTTTATTAAAAAAGACGCTTTTTCAGACGTTGTTTTATAGAGGAAGCTAGTGAAGAAATTAGAAAAACGTTTGACCATTCCATAGCTAAACATCTTGTCCAGAATCAGTAAAAATTGTGTCATTTAATTTGCTTTCGTTTAATAGTTGAGCTAACATTAGTAAACCCTTGAAATCGAAACTGTAAGGGTTCGGCAGCGTATTTCGGATTTCCGCAATTTTGCATTTTTTTTTTACAATATTTTTAGCAAATGTTCCTAAGGGATGTGGCTTTTGAACGGTATATTTCTTTTATTTTTATTTTCACGAACATGTCGAAAAAAAAACCATAACTTTCATAAAAACAGACGCTTTTTCAGACGTTGTTTTATAGAGGAAGCTAGTGAAGAAATTAGAAAAACGTTTGACCATTCCATAGCTAAACATCTTGTCTAGAATCAGTAAAAATTGTGTCATTTAATTTGCTTTCGTTTAATAGTTGAGCTAACATTAGTAAACCCTTGAAATCGAAACTGTAAGGGTTCGGCAGCGTATTTCGGATTTCCGCAATTTTTGATTTTTTTTTTAACAATATTTTTAGCAAATGTTCCTAAGGGATGTGGCTTTTGAACGGAATATTTCTTTTATTTTTATTTTCACGAACATGTCGAAAAAAAAACCATAACTTTCATAAAAAAATACGCTTTTTCAGACGTTGTTTTATAGAGGAAGCTAGTGAAGAAATTAGAAAAGCGTTTGACCATTCCATAGCTAAACATCTTGTCTAGAATCAGTAAAAATTGTGTCATTTAATTTGCGTTCGTTCAATAGTTGAGCTAACATTAGTAAACCCTTGAAATCGAAACTGTAAGGGTTCGGCAGCGTATTTCGGATTTCCGCAATTTTTGATTTTTTTTTTACAATATTTTTAGCAAATGTTCCTAAGGGATGTGGCTTTTGAACGGTATATTTCTTTTATTTTTATTTTCACGAACATGTCGAAAAAAAAACCATAACTTTTATTAAAAAAGACGCTTTTTCAGACGTTGTTTTATAGAGGAAGCTAGTGAAGAAATTAGAAAAACGTTTGACCATTCCATAGCTAAACATCTTGTCCAGAATCAGTAAAAATTGTGTCATTTAATTTGCTTTCGTTTAATAGTTGAGCTAACATTAGTAAACCCTTGAAATCGAAACTGTAAGGGTTCGGCAGCGTATTTCGGATTTCCGCAATTTTTGATTTTTTTTTTACAATATTTTTAGCAAATGTTCCTAAGGGATGTGGCTTTTGAACGGTATATTTCTTTTATTTTTATTTTCACGAACATGTCGAAAAAAAAACCATAACTTTTATTAAAAAAGACGCTTTTTCAGACGTTGTTTTATAGAGGAAGCTAGTGAAGAAATTAGAAAAACGTTTGACCATTCCATAGCTAAACATCTTGTCTAGAATCAGTAAAAATTGTGTCATTTAATTTGCTTTCGTTTAATAGTTGAGCTAACATTAGTAAACCCTTGAAATCGAAACTGTAAGGGTTCGGCAGCGTATTTCGGATTTCCGCAATTTTTGATTTTTTTTTTACAATATTTTTAGCAAATGTTCCTAAGGGATGTGGCTTTTGAACGGTATATTTCTTTTATTTTTATTTTCACGAACATGTCGAAAAAAAAACCATAACTTTTATTAAAAAAGACGCTTTTTCAGACGTTGTTTTATAGAGGAAGCTAGTGAAGAAATTAGAAAAACGTTTGACCATTCCATAGCTAAACATCTTGTCCAGAATCAGTAAAAATTGTGTCATTTAATTTGCTTTCGTTTAATAGTTGAGCTAACATTAGTAAACCCTTGAAATCGAAACTGTAAGGGTTCGGCAGCGTATTTCGGATTTCCGCAATTTTTCATTTTTTTTTTACAATATTTTTAGCAAATGTTCCTAAGGGATGTGGCTTTTGAACGGTATATTTCTTTTATTTTTATTTTCACGAACATGTCGAAAAAAAAACCATAACTTTCATAAAAAAATACGCTTTTTCAGACGTTGTTTTATAGAGGAAGCTAGTGAAGAAATTAGAAAAGCGTTTGACCATTCCATAGCTAAACATCTTGTCTAGAATCAGTAAAAATTGTGTCATTTAATTTGCGTTCGTTCAATAGTTGAGCTAACATTAGTAAACCCTTGAAATCGAAACTGTAAGGGTTCGGCAGCGTATTTCGGATTTCCGCAATTTTTGATTTTTTTTTTACAATATTTTTAGCAAATGTTCCTAAGGGATGTGGCTTTTGAACGGTATATTTCTTTTATTTTTATTTTCACGAACATGTCGAAAAAAAAACCATAACTTTTATTAAAAAAGACGCTTTTTCAGACGTTGTTTTATAGAGGAAGCTAGTGAAGAAATTAGAAAAACGTTTGACCATTCCATAGCTAAACATCTTGTCTAGAATCAGTAAAAATTGTGTCATTTAATTTGCTTTCGTTTAATAGTTGAGCTAACATTAGTAAACCCTTGAAATCGAAACTGTAAGGGTTCGGCAGCGTATTTCGGATTTCCGCAATTTTTGATTTTTTTTTTACAATATTTTTAGCAAATGTTCCTAAGGGATGTGGCTTTTGAACGGTATATTTCTTTTATTTTTATTTTCACGAACATGTCGAAAAAAAAACCATAACTTTTATTAAAAAAGACGCTTTTTCAGACGTTGTTTTATAGAGGAAGCTAGTGAAGAAATTAGAAAAACGTTTGACCATTCCATAGCTAAACATCTTGTCCAGAATCAGTAAAAATTGTGTCATTTAATTTGCTTTCGTTTAATAGTTGAGCTAACATTAGTAAACCCTTGAAATCGAAACTGTAAGGGTTCGGCAGCGTATTTCGGATTTCCGCAATTTTTCATTTTTTTTTTACAATATTTTTAGCAAATGTTCCTAAGGGATGTGGCTTTTGAACGGTATATTTCTTTTATTTTTATTTTCACGAACATGTCGAAAAAAAAACCATAACTTTCATAAAAAAATACGCTTTTTCAGACGTTGTTTTATAGAGGAAGCTAGTGAAGAAATTAGAAAAGCGTTTGACCATTCCATAGCTAAACATCTTGTCTAGAATCAGTAAAAATTGTGTCATTTAATTTGCGTTCGTTCAATAGTTGAGCTAACATTAGTAAACCCTTGAAATCGAAACTGTAAGGGTTCGGCAGCGTATTTCGGATTTCCGCAATTTTTGATTTTTTTTTTACAATATTTTTAGCAAATGTTCCTAAGGGATGTGGCTTTTGAACGGTATATTTCTTTTATTTTTATTTTCACGAACATGTCGAAAAAAAAACCATAACTTTTATTAAAAAAGACGCTTTTTCAGACGTTGTTTTATAGAGGAAGCTAGTGAAGAAATTAGAAAAACGTTTGACCATTCCATAGCTAAACATCTTGTCTAGAATCAGTAAAAATTGTGTCATTTAATTTGCTTTCGTTTAATAGTTGAGCTAACATTAGTAAACCCTTGAAATCGAAACTGTAAGGGTTCGGCAGCGTATTTCGGATTTCCGCAATTTTTGATTTTTTTTTTACAATATTTTTAGCAAATGTTCCTAAGGGATGTGGCTTTTGAACGGTATATTTCTTTTATTTTTATTTTCACGAACATGTCGAAAAAAAAACCATAACTTTTATTAAAAAAGACGCTTTTTCAGACGTTGTTTTATAGAGGAAGCTAGTGAAGAAATTAGAAAAACGTTTGACCATTCCATAGCTAAACATCTTGTCCAGAATCAGTAAAAATTGTGTCATTTAATTTGCTTTCGTTTAATAGTTGAGCTAACATTAGTAAACCCTTGAAATCGAAACTGTAAGGGTTCGGCAGCGTATTTCGGATTTCCGCAATTTTTCATTTTTTTTTAACAATATTTTTAGCAAATGTTCCTAAGGGATGTGGCTTTTGAACGGTATATTTCTTTTATTTTTATTTTCACGAACATGTCGAAAAAAAAACCATAACTTTCATAAAAACAGACGCTTTTTCAGACGTTGTTTTATAGAGGAAGCTAGTGAAGAAATTAGAAAAACGTTTGACCATTCCATAGCTAAACATCTTGTCTACAATCAGTAAAAATTGTGTAATTTATTTTGCTTTCGTTCAATAGTTGAGCTAACATTAGTAAACCCTTGAAATCGAAACTGTAAGGATTCGGCAGCGTATTTCGGATTTCCGCAATTTTTGATTTTTTTTTAACAATATTTTTAGCAAATGTTCCTAAGGGATGTGGCTTTTGTACGGTATATTTCTTTTATTTTTATTTTCAAGAACATGTCGAAAAAAAAACCATAACTTTCATTAAAAAGACGCTTTTTCAGACGTTGTTTTATAAATGAAGCTAGTGAAGAAATTAGAAAAACGTTTGACCATTCCATAGCTAAACATCTTGTCTAGAATCAGTAAAAATTGTGTCATTTAATTTGCTTTCGTTCAATAGTTGAGCTAACATTAGTAAACCCTTGAAATCAATCGAAACTGTAAGGGTTCGGCAGCGTATTTCGGATTTCCGCAATTTTTCATTTTTTTTTAACAATATTTTTAGCAAATGTTCCTAAGGGATGTGGCTTTTGAACGGTATATTTCTTTTATTTTTATTTTCACGAACATGTCGAAAAAAAAACCATAACTTTCATAAAAACAGACGCTTTTTCAGACGTTGTTTTATAGAGGAAGCTAGTGAAGAAATTAGAAAAACGTTTGACCATTCCATAGCTAAACATCTTGTCTAGAATCAGTAAAAATTGTGTCATTTAATTTGCTTTCGTTCAATAGTTGAGCTAACATTAGTAAACCCTTGAAATTCAGCATAAAAACATATGAAATTAATTGACTTGGGCCATTTTTTTTTATAGCGTTGTGTATGGAATTTATAATGGTTTACTAATACATATTTTATGAAGTACATCTACGTATCCATATGGACCTAATATAAAATCTTTTTTTTCCATTTTAAGTACTTCATAAAACAAAATAATGCAAAAAGTAATCATCTAAATATTGAGACGTCCTCGAAAAATATATACAATGTTTATAATTAAAATAAAAAATATTTTATGCATTGGTAATCTTGATCTTGTGCAAGTAGAAAGAGTAATATATTATGCACGATATATACCACCAATATAAATTAAATATATTTTACTTTTGCCATATATCATACAAATATGGCAAGATACGGTGTGGTGTAGGTGTATGTGGCGGTAATAAACGTTTAAATTTTGATATATCAACACTATTAATGGCACCCACATCTAAATACTCAAAGAATAGGAATGCGAAAGAAGTAAATGTCCAGTTGCCTGGAGTTTAGTCGCAATCTCAAGTGGTATGCCTGTACTTGTATAGCCAGCATATACATTAGGTGAGTTGATATTAAATACGATCATTTGAGGTATGAGTTTAATTGGACTAATTGATGATTTAATGAGCCTTGGATTGTAGGTGAGAAGACTAACAAGCAATCATAATTGTTCAAAATAAAATTATATTTAAAAAGATTTGATGCATCCACTATAGATAGCGACCATTTCGTAGTTTCTTTTAAAGAGCTATTTAAAAAATTTATTATTATTGCGATTTCGGTCAGTTCTAGAGAAATTCATGTTAACATCCTTAAAATGGGAACTTTATTCATCTTGTATATAAGAATGTTAGTTTAGTGTAATCTTACATATTTGTGAATAATTCAGAGAGGTATAAAAATTGACGCTCAAAAAAAAAAATATTATAAAAGAATTAATAGAAGATCAATTAATAAAAAAAATCAATTGATAGAGAGACGCAAGATTAAATTTTAGAAATAGCTAGACACCTATACAAAAAAAAAATGCAAAATATTTAACAACTGCTCTGAAAAGACCGGATTTCGTACCATAAAAATATTTTTACAGCGGTAGTAGCAAAATAAACATGTATACTATGTAATGATGATTGTGCTCCCTTGTGGTTAATTTTTTTTTCATCAATATACCATAGAGCATGTAATAAGAGCATCGTAATTTAAGCAAAATTTAATAATGGTTTATGAATAAAGACACTGTGCCTGTTAATTGCAACTATAGTCGAAGAATATTTCTAAGTAAGTGCCAAAAAGTTAAACAAAATTCGACAAAAAATGTTTTTTTTTTTTTGTTGAAACAAAATTATCAATTATCATTATATACTTGTCGGATGTACACTGTGAAAATAAAACGAAAGTAAAAGTGAATTTCTGCATAAATTAAACAGTTTTTAAATTTCGTAAACGATATAAATGTCAACACCAGTTTTAAATGGTTTATTTATCAACTATAAACATTAGTTGGTTGAAATGGTAAAATTGCTAACTATAAAAAGGGCTGCACTCATAGAAACATCGACGATGATATTAAATATTTAGTATTTAAACGCGTTTAGAAATTGCACTCTTCATTAACGAAAATAGTTTTAAAAAAAGTGATAGAACACAAGCATCGTTCAAATCAGATGGCTAGAAATAATTGATATTTAAGGAGGCTGACAATTTCAAACATATTGTTTGTTTAACTTAAAAATACTTTCCTCTATTATTAATTCATGTAACATCCCCGTATACTCAGCATCAAACATTATACGACCGTGTACATTTATTTTATTTTTCTGGAGAACATTCACGATAGCAAACGCATCTGAAGATGTACCATAGAGCAGGGGTGGCCAACAAGTCGATCGCGATCGACCGGTCGATAGCAAAGCGATTTTTGGTTGATCGCGAACAGTTGGACAAAAAAACTTATTATTTCGAATGTAAAATGAGACAAAAAACACGAAATAAGGCGAAGATAAGTTGGCTCAGTGATTTAGCGTTTCCGGCCGATTTTACATCCAAGTTAAGCGATTTGAATTTGAAATTACAAGGAAAAAAGAAGGCAATAAGTCACATGATTAGTTGTATTAATGCTTATAAAAGTCAGTTGGTAATGTTGATTGAAGATCTCCAACAAAAAAATGTTGATCATTTTCCAAATATGAATGACCATTTACAAAAACATACCAATTTTAATTATAACTTCGAAAAATACGTCGTAGAAATTAAAAACGTTATTGTGGATTTTGATGCTAGATTTGGTGATTTAAAAAAAATTGAGGATATTGTTTTAAGAAAGATTTAAATGTGAAATATATTGTTGCAAAAATTTCTGATATTTTTGACTTGGAAAAAACGAAATTAGATAACTCTACAATCCGATAAATAAAGGCTAGGGAGCTTGCAGAAGACTTTTGGATATATGTTAATTGTGAGAAGTATTCAAATATTAAAAAATGTAGCGAATATATCTATTCTTGTTTTCGATCAACGTATTTGTGTGAATCGACTTTTTCATATTTAAAGTTAACAAAGACACGGCATCGTTCTTTACTTACCAATTCACATACCGAAGATTCATTACGATTATCTTTATCACTATGAACTTAACACACCTCACTATGAACGCTCGATAAAAGATATGAAACCAAAACGTCGCATTAATAAATCTTTTATTATATATATATTTCCTTTTTTATTTGTTCAATAAATATTATTATCGTGCTATCATTTCGTTTAAACTGCATTTCTAATTTTCGCTAGATATCGATTTTTAATGAACTCGATTGCGTGAAATATTAACAATTTTACAGGTAGATCGCGATCCATTTTTACGCAGAAAAGTCACAAACAAGGTGGCCACCCCTAGTATATATAAACGGTGTGCGTGATCGTGCCACAGCAGGATCTGCCATCACGCAGCCGGCGGCTCTTCTACGGCCAGCGGCCCCACAGCGGGGCGAGCTCCTGCGGTGTGATGGGGGACGGCTGTACCGGCACCAAGCGGAGCACACCTGATGGACATGGTACCCATCATCACCCGCACACATATAGTATACACGAGTATAAAAATGCATTGCAGCAATGCGCGCTTCGTGATATTTTACCGTTCAATTCTATCGAGCTATCGATTAAATAAGAGGTGGTACCTAGTGAAAGTCAACCTAATCAAATCTGAATAAAACAACAATTATAGATTCTTCGTTATTCTGCTTGGTTCTAAGTTCTAAGCGAAGACGATGTTCCTGCTGCTGTTCCATGTTTTTCTCTAATTTATTGTCGACATTAAATTCGGTGATTTGTGAGCACTTTCCATTGGCTATTGGACATTGGTACATATGAAGCAACGCTGAGAATGTCCATACAATATTCTAAACATTTATACATCTGTTTATGTAGATGTATAGATGTAGCCCGCGGGCCGTGGGTTGCCCATGCCTGCTCTATACCATTTTTACAGCACCCTAAGTGAGCCGTTATGAAATCAATCAAGTATTTCCTTTTTATTAAAATAGGCGTAACGAATGCTTTAATATGTATATTTATCATTGTTATTACAGATCTTAATTAAATGATATTTTATGTAAACAGAATGTAGGCACTACCTGTCATTAATTAATTTCTATACAATAAACTAGTCTGTATCCATCAGCTTGTGTGTAAGACATGTCATTTGAATTCCGCTCAATCACTATTCTTTATTATGTCTGTTGTGACTTGAGTCTAAATAAAGGGCGTCCCAGATTGAATGGTACAAAAACAAAAGAGAAATGACGCAAATCGCTCAATTCTAAATTAAAAAATTGCTTTATTTAAAAAAAAGAAGTTACGCATTGAGATAGGTTAGTTAGTTAAAGAGTCCGCAATCCTAAAGATTGGTTGGAAACAGCACGCCATGCCGATCTATCCTGAGCTAATCCCTTCATCTCCCTATAGCTATTCATCTCAACGTCTTCAACTATCTGACTCACATACTCCAATCTAGGCCTACCTACCCCTCCCTTTCCCTCCACTCTACCTTCTATGATCAATTGCATAATCCCCCCATGCCTAAGAATATGCCCTACTAATCTGTCTCTCCTACGCTGTAACACTCTCCAGATACTTCTCTTCTCCCCTACTAACTCTAGTACAGCTTCATTTGTTACTTTATCTTCCCAACCAATCCTCATCATCCTCCTATAACACCACATTTCGAATGCTTGTAATCTATGCTTCTCTTCCTATCCTATAGTCCACGCCTCACACCCGTACAGTGCTACACTCCAAACATATACCTTCAGTAATCTTTTTCTAATACCCAAGTCAATATTTGATCTTAAAATCTGTTCTTTTTCTACGAATGCCTTCCTACCCTGTGCTATCCTACACTTTATATCTACCTTGCTTCGATTATCTTTTGTGATTCTACTGCCTAAATAACAAAAATCTGACACTTCTTCGATTCTATTATCTCCTATTGTGATCCTCATTTTTCTACTGCATCCCTTTTTTCACATAGAGATAGGTATACTTGAATAATCCTATCTCTATGTAATGGATATTTTATAATAGAAAAATTTAGTCAGACAACTGAATTAAAAATTAAAATCTTGTTGAAAGTATTCTAAAAAGTTCTAAACTGCTAAAACAAAACTATATCAATATATTAAAAACGTCTTGCCGTTCCATTTTCAAAATAATATGTGATTCCTTTGACGAATTTTACTTATCAATTTATTTTTAAATTTAGCTTTGATCATAAACATTTTACTAGCGACAGATTTGTTTATAATTGAGACATTTCGTTTTGGATAGTAATACCGCTTATTTACGTTTTCCTGGGACACCTTGTATGTATTATACAAGCAGTATCGGAGGAAATGCATCGCAATATTGAAATAAGATAACAATTGGAATTATAATATTGTACCACATAATAGATGGCGAACAATATCTCACGTAGACCAGTTTACCTTACTAAATATGCACATTGTCGTGTGCTATATGCAAATCAGGTGTGCATATTGTAAGGATATTATTTAGCATTGAATGCGAGCGCCTTTTTCCGCTCAACCGCAAATGTAATTGTTCCTCAAGTATCAATTGTAACGCACATTGAGCAATGATAAGAGGAAAATAATTAATAATAAGTTCATATTATGCACAATCGTTAGATAAATAATAGCATAGTATCTATAAGAATTCATGTTTCGCAATGTGCTAAGCAAATAGCAATAAATATCGATCGGATATAGAAATAGAAAATATAGAGGTAAGTTTAAAAAGTAGTGAGAACGCATGCACAGTGCGTGATTTGGCAACATTGCAAGTTTTCCCGCCAGTTAACCATTTAGATAAACATTTCATCTACCTCCAGTACAAGTCTCAACTACCCACTGCTACTACACTTTTTGTACTACGTGTTCTTGTGAAGCTAGTTTTTTAAGTGTGTCATCACGGAAATGGATGTAACAAAATTGGAGCAACGTTATGCGATAAAGTTTTGTGTCAAACTTGCCGAAACCGCAACGGAAATTTTTCAAAAATTGACGCTGGCTTATGGGGCGCAGGTCTTATCGAAAGCTCAAGTTTTTAGGTGGCACAAGGCCTTTTTAGAGGGACGCGAAAACGTTAATGATGAAAATCGGAAAGGACGGCCGCGCAGTTCAAAAACCGACGAAAATTTGGAAAAAGTGCTAGTTTTTGTGATGTCTGATCGACGAATGACTGTCAGAATGATCAGCAGTGAATTGAATTTGAACATTGCCACTGTCTACGACATGTTAACCCAGGATTTGGGCATGCGAAAGGTGTATTCGAAGATGGTTCCCAAAATCCTGACACCTGAGCAAAAACAACATCAGATAGCTGTGTGTTCAGATCTTCTGCAGAACATTGAAACTAACAAAGATTTTCTAAAAAACTTGATCACGGGTGACGAATCCTGGGTACTTAAATACGACCCTGAAACGAAACGCGAAAGTCAGGAGTGGCACACCCCCGACTCACCACGTCCGAAGAAAGCACGGATGAGCAAATCCAAGATTACAAAACAATGCTCATTTGCTTTTTCAACAGTTAGGGCATTGTTCATAAGGAGTTTGTGCCACCGGGGCAAACTGTCAATCAGCAGTTTTACCGCGAAGTTCTCGAGAAACTAAGGAAAAGAGTTCTTCGAGTCAGACTAAGCATTTCTGAAAGTTGGATGTTGCATCATGACAACGCAACTTGTCACACAGCACTCTCTGTTAGGCAATTTTGGACACAAAATGGCTAACTCAGTGGCTCCTCAGCTCCCCTACTCACATAATCTATCACCCTATAACTTCTTCCTTTTTCCCAAGTTGAAAATTTAACTCAAGGGACATCATTTTGGCACTATAAACGTCATTCAGAAAAGCGTAACGAACCAACTTCGTTCGATCCCACTAAACGACTTCCAACACTGCTATGAACAGTGGGTGCAACGTCTCCGACGCTGTGTGGCCCCAGAAGGTAACTATTTTGAAGGTGATAAGGTTGAATTGTAAATATAAAATAAATACAGAGTTTTATTGAAACAGTCCCATTACTTTTTAAACACACCTTCGTATACCTGTAGGAGTCATTTCGATATTATTACAATTCGATACAAACCTTTAAATAATTCATTCTTATGAAGGATATTATGTATGTATATATATATATAATTTGCTCCCTTTTTATAAATGTCTTTTATCCTGCGGTACATTCAATATCTACTTTATTTCAATTACGGTTTGCGATTCTAATTCTAAATTTTTAAAATCTGATGATTCGTCTATTTTGAAATATCATTTACTATCGTTTACTAGTGAATGGTTATTACTTCCATTATACCTTTTAATACCAGAAATATTGGTATTTGTTCAGTTGAGGTTTCTCCAGTTCATGTTCTGCACTATTCGGCAATTTATTTGGAATTTGGAAATTGGAATTTATTTAACAGCTTGATTTTAAAAATTATCACTACGGTGTTAAATAATAGTTAATTATAATTATAATTATAATTAAAAATAATAATTAAATACCAGACTTTTTATTGATATCTCTTGTTCTTTTCAATTTTCTAATATGTTATTTATAATTTTATAAGAATAGCAATTTTGTACTGCTATATTTCGGATATTATTTAATTCAATGTTAGATGATGGAATTTTTTAGAAGTTTCAACTAGAGAAACTCATCTATTAGCAATCTGCATAATCTGCAAACGCTTTAGTATAAAAAAAATCAGGTTTATGTTATAGATAACGCAAAATAACGTTACAAATATGCAAGGAATAGTCAACTAAACCAGATCTCAACTGAGGAACATTAGAGGTCGCGCTTTTAAATCAAATCCTTTACCAAAGACTATCAGACAGTCACGCAATTCACGCATAAATCCTTCCACAACGACATAAACCAGACAAAACACACACACGGCTCATGTGTGCATATACATGGAACTGGACATAATTAATACACCGCTGCTCTCCAGCACTGTTCAATGTAAAATCACTGAAGCAGCCCAACAACCCATTCCTTTCTCAGCTCCATCCATCGCCTTCGTCCCATGCAGATTAAAACACCAACCACAAATCTCCTTAATGAAATGTATTTTAAAACCGATTTATAACCGGACAATTAATATGTATTAGAATTCTACCTTACGCAACGCGGCAAATTTATTATTTGATCCAAAGACAAATGTGCAGACATTTATTGAAACACTTGTATCCAACCTGAAGAACGAGTATTTAAAAACCTATCCGACATTACGTAGAATGATTTTCTTTGGTTTATTATGAAACGCTTAATCAAAAATGAAAAAGTAATCTATTACCTAAATATAGTACGAGTTTTGAAAGATATCATTTATTGTCCGTAGATTAAAAAAGAAAGAGGGTAGGAAAGGTAACTTGCATAGCTTTTGTAGATTTAGAAAAGGCATTTGATAATGTAGATTGGGACATAATGTTTAGAATTTTAAAAGAAACGGGTATAGATTATAAGGATAGGAGAATAATTTTTAATTTATATAAACACCAAACTGCCTTAGTTAGAATTGAGGGGGAAGAAGAGGTAGCAAAAATAGGGAAGGGAGTTCGGCAAGGATGTACACTCTCACCGTTATTATTTAATCTATATATAGAAGATGCAATAAACAAAGTAAAAGAAGAGTATAGTGTAGGTGTGAATGTACAGGGAGAGAAAATATATATGCTGAGATTCGCCGACGATATAGCTATATTGGAAGAAAGCGAAAAGAATTTAGAAAGGGTAAATGGTATGCAGGCAGTATTGACTAGGGATTTTAACATGAAAATAAATATAGGTAAAACTAAAGTGATGAGGTGTGACAAAAAGGAATGCAGTAGAAAAATGAGGATCACAATAGGAGATAATAGAATCGAAGAAGTGTCAGATTTTTGTTATTTAGGCAGTAGAATCACAAAAGATAATCGAAGCAAGGTAGATATAAAGTGTAGGATAGCACAGGGTAGGAAGGCATTCGTAGAAAAGGAACAGATTTTAAGATCAAATATTGACTTGGGTATTAGAAAAAGATTACTGAAGGTATATGTTTGGAGTGTAGCACTGTACGGGTGTGAGGCGTGGACTATAGGAAAGGAAGAGAAGCGTAGATTAGAAGCACTTGAAATGTGGTGTTATAGGAGGATGATGAGGATTGGTTGGGAAGATAAAGTAACAAATGAAGCTGTACTAGAGTTAGTAGGGGAGAAGAAAAGTATCTGGAGAGTGTTACAGCGTAGGAGAGACAGATTAGTAGGGCATATTCTTAGGCATGGGGGGATTATGCAATTGATCATAGAAGGTAGAGTGGAGGGAAAGAGAGGGGTAGGTAGGCCTAGATTGGAGTATGTGAGTCAGATAGTTGAAGACGTTGAGATGAATAGCTATAGGGAGATGAAGGGATTAGCTCAGGATAGATCGGCATGGCGTGCTGTTTCCAACCAATCTTCAGGATTGCGGACTCTTTAACTAACTAAGATTAAACACTTTCGAGTATTACGATTAATTTATTTCGCGATATTAAATCGGCGCGATCATTGTCTTCCGCTATGATTTAATAGCCCCATAAAACTAGACATGATAAATTAATATTGCTTCGATATAGTAATATATTTTTTATTACGTATATATGTAACTTTAGCGGTGAATTAGGCGCGCTTAATGTCAACTTTACTTTATTTGTTCTATATTAGTGGAATGCGTCTAATTAGTGTCGTAAATTTTATTTAAATATATATTATTTAAACAGCATTTCTCGTAAATGTATATAAAGGAATTAAATGGTAACTAAACGGGGGGAATTTAACATGGCCAGCTAGAAGTTCCAATATGCGCAAGTTACAAGAGATGAAGATTCCTCGAGAAAGTCATAAATAATTATACGGTGCATGTATAATTATTACGCAGAATTTGCGTAAAATTTGTCATTAAAGCTCTGCTGTAACACTGAACACTACAGACCAGCATGTAACATACAAAGTGCAGATTCAAATATAACGTAAAATAGCGGGGTTCCAAATTAACATTAAAAAGTGGAGTATGCACTTTTCTTACTTAACGTTTTTTTCTAATTAGTGCACTGCTACGTAATTAAGAATACCAAAAAATCAATATCAAATCTCTTATTTAGCTTCTTTGATTACTTATTAACTATATTGCAACTTATACCCAACAAAACAAAAAACAAGAAGGTATTTTATAAAGCTTCCTATTTTATATTTTAGAAATAACAAGCCTTTAAAAAACGTTATTTTGGCAAATGCCTAACCGAAAACTTTTAATGATTTTTACGACAATATAGAAGTATACGACAGTATACGACAGTATAGAAAAGATAATATAATTTTTTTTTACATTTTTCTGTTTCTTTGATATTAATTGACAATATTCGTGACCACGTTGTGAAAATATTTTTTAACATTAAATATTAAATTAATATGAAAGTGAGTCACGTATATATAATTTAAAAAAAATTCAAATCGCCAAAGTTGCTGCACAATTAAGTTTTGTAGTGTCAAAAAAATTTACAACAAAAACCATTGTGTATTTTAATCCATATTCTCTAAAATAGCTAGAATAAGTTTACTTGTCATAGCATGATTATAATATAGAATATCACCCAAATACCGTAACAAGCATTAAGTAGCTAGATGTACATTTCAAGCGCTATGCGCCCATCTTCAGTAGCACATGTAATAATAATAATAATAATATATCTTGTAATCTTGTAATGGGCGCATAGCACTTGAAATGTACATCTTGTTACGGTATTTGGGTGATATTCTATATTATAATTTAACACCGTAGTGATAATTTTTAAAATATCATGAATAAATAAATAAAATATCTCCCATAACATGGCAATTAATTACGTTATCAATATGATTTAAAGGTTGGAAGATAATAGGAAATTAAAATTGGAAGTTTTTGAACGTATTCGTGGTGTATTTTTATCATTTTCTGTTTATATGCTGAAAAAGCTTGGGAACTCTCAATTGAATTGAACGAATGGAAAACTAAGAAATATTTTTATATGTAATTTAATTAAATCCTTGCATTCGTCCAGATACCTCATTTTCAACGATTCGTTCTAACACAGCGGAGGCGCATATTGAATATGTTTATTTGCCCGGGGTTTCGGGAAATATTACTGGCGACGTATAATGACAGCCAATTCATTTCCAACGTATCTCTTATCACCTAACAATGCATATGATAGATGTGTTTGCATACAAATCCCGTCGAATACGTACATAGCTGAACTTATTCAATTACGAGCAGTAATTATTAGCATAAACAAGCGGGTACGATATGCATCGACCACTATATACATATCGACCACTATATACATATCGACCACAATCCCAGAGGCTCGGACCAAAACAGCTCAACAAAATCATTTAATATTTCGACCAGATGTTCTCTAATCAAGTGGCATTATGTTGCATCGAACGTACAGTATTTTTATTTGGCAGCGCACAGTTAATTGGCCGATAACTGTATCGGTCTCCGAACTTAATAACACTGTTTTAATAGACGCTTTAATTACGATGTTGCGGCAACGATACTCAGACAGACAGCTACAACAAACACAAGAGCAGCAATATACCTTTGTGCTGTGCAAAATACAGCCGATGGTATAAGCGTCATCTATGCAGCATCATCATTATCACCTGAGGCGGCGTGGGACGGTCATCTTAAGGAATGTGGGGATGGCGAAGGAGATTATCACTGTGGAAGACGCAAAGGAGATGGTCCATCTTGTAATCAATTCTCACTTATACTGGTAATCCGTGCTTAACTAAAATTTCGATATAATTTGGTTGAACGATTCTGGAATATTCACAGGAAGAATGCCAAAATCATCTGGATTAGATCTTAGACATAGTTAATCTTAAGAAAATAAAGAGGCGTGTCACGTTAGAGACGCTACTTTCTTTTTTATTAAACCAATATTAAAAAGAAAGCATAGTTTGATAATATAATATAATATAACGTAAAAAAGACGAAACCCATTCCCCAACTTATTTATGGCATATTACACATTAATTATTGTCTGATGTCTGATGCTGTTTAACAAAATGTATATGATCTTAACAAAACCACTAAACAACATGTTGTCCTTAAAGTAATTTTTCAGCGGATGATGGCCAAAAGCCGAAACTAGTCGAAATTTTAAATAATATAACAAAAACCTGTAAGGATTTACTCAACCAATAGTTTATTATATTCAACCTTACAAAGACGGACTTCCACAGCTTAATATTATAATTGTATAAAACATCATCCAATATTATAATAATCTTAAAAACTCAAAAATCTAGCAAATCTCAAGAAATCCTTAAAAAAAACTTCCAAAGATTTTCGTTACCTCAACCACATAACTAATCATATTCTTTGTACTTTTAAATACTTTTAAATTCTAGTTCATCAGACTAACGTTAGAATGCATTTGAACATATTCTGGTGATATTTGTGGTGTCTTTTTGAAATAGTTAATTGTATCTTTTCGAAATTACTCAATTCTCCTGCGCCACATTATATACCCAGCAATCATGATCCAAGTACTATACATTAAGCGTATCCGCTATCGGTAATCTGTCAGTGTCATATTGACGGACGTATTTGCGTCTGTCAACTGGGCTTCTGACAGCTGTCCATTGGTTTGATGGCGTTGTTGTCGGGGTATATTGTGACTACAACGTGACAATTGTTTAATTGACAGAGAGTGTTGTCTTTTACGGTATATGCGTATCTGATTAAATAAGAGTATATACTTGCACAAATAAAATGTAAACGCAACAGTGGTGTAATGTTAATTTATATAGTATTTTGTAATATACAAGGTGATTTGTTTAGGTCTATACATGAGAAAAATATATCAAAACTGAATAAAATACCACTTTATGCTTTTTATATTACTTTATACTTTATTATACATTACCTATAAATCACACTTACTATAGATAGTTTTTTTTTTATTATCATTATTAACCAATCCAAAAATAAAATTATAATCCATATATAGAAATTGATGATAATTTTTGTGTTATAATATGTATAATAGTTTCCATGAATATTCTAGCCTTGATTTTGAAAGATTTTGAAATAAAAATCGAAACGTTGGCTCTTTAAATTGATTGTTATGAAAAAAATATTGTCCTTCATCCCAATACTTCTACTTACAAATTTATAAATAAAAAAAGAGGACGATAAATAAACATGATTATGTGCATTTTTCAAAAAGAATGGTACAAACAAGATCTTGTTCTAATCAACCTCAAGAGTTCTATGAATCCCTTTCAATATTTCATCGATCCTCGAGGGGGTCTTTGTCAATCCCTATGGAACCCTGATTGGTTTTAAAAAGCCTGTCATTAATAAATTAATGAAAGGTTACATTGTCCATTTTTTCGCTTGTTATTTTATTGTTGGGCGTAAAATTAATATATTTCAACAATAACTGATCGAGTCACGCTGGGGCAACAGAAACGTGTGAAAAGTTTCAATTTTGCAATCTAATGTTAGTAAATAATTGCGTTAGAAAAATTTATTCGTCATTTCGGTTCGGGTTGTGAAAAATGGATTGCATCAAATAATGGATTGGGCTTTGGTCCGATTGGTGCCTGATCGATTAATAGAAAATAAATAAAAATACAAGAAAATAATAACTGGTGTTGAGGTATATAAGTGCTATAACTCATAAAAGCGTTAAAATGTCACGTTAAAAGATACTTGGGCAAATTTGCAAGTTTTCATATATGATTGCGCTTATATATAAATAGTATAAAAGTATCTTCGTAAATTTAGTGCAGAGAAGAACCTTGTCGTAACGTCAAATCGAATTTAATAATTATTACGCTATATAATATAATAATATCCGAAGATAAATTTGGTTTTTCGTTTTGTTATTGATTGGTGTGCTGAATGACGAATTAATCTAACTTACAGTTACATTTTTATGGAAATGTTAAAAGCAATACAAAATGACCTCCGGAGTGGCACAGGGCTCGAAACTAGCTCCTTTACTGTTTTCAGTATACATATATGACATATCTAACTATTTCAAACAATCCAAACACCTTTTATATGTTGAAGATGTTAAAATATATCGAACGAATAAATGTAATAATGATGTGGTATGATTTCAGGAAGATTTGAACCGTCTAACTGATTATTGTATAGAAAACAAACTTGATTTGAATATAAATAAATGTCATCGTATTACTTTTACAAGGAAATTTGGTACTATTGACACACAACATCTAAATAATATTGCATTGAATTAAATTACACAGATTCGAGACTTGGGAATTTTTTTAGATAATAAGCTTGTATTTGATAAGCACATTGATTCGATCTCAATGAAAGCATGAAAAATGTTGGGATTTCTTTTTAGAACAACGAAAAATTTCGCTTAATTGCATGCTATAAAAAATATATGTATTTTGCATATGTTTTTAGTATAATTAATTGGGCGGCAGTGGTTTAGAATCCATAGATTAGAATCGATTCAGCGGAAATTTGTCAAATATCTAAGTTATAAATTTAAATACAACTACTCTGAATATTCCACTGCTTGTGCACATTTCAAAATATACCATTTGTCTGTTTGTCGTTCTACAAATGATTTAATGTTTTTACATCAAATAATGAATAACCACGTGCATAATTCTACTATATTTTCTAGGGGTGTATACATATTCCTATAATTTTCAGGTAGTCGAGTTAATGATGGTCAAAGGTACATGTAAATTCCTATAAGGTTCGGTCTCCAAGAAAATAAGCTCCTTAATCGCTCGTTACTGATATTCAAAAGAAATATTTCCAATTGCAATCAAACATTTAAGAAGAAGACATAGATATAGGTTCCCATATATTTAACGAACGTGACAATTACCCAATTAACAAGGACCCAGATGACCCCCGCACGCACCGAAAACTAAAACACCAAACTCAAGCGCAAGATTCAAAATTCCTACAACAGGCGTTTGTAGGAATTTGACCATACACATTTTTAATTTCTTCTACCTGACCCCATATTTGTAGGAATTTACCATCCTCGCTTTCTAGTTTTAAATTTTACGTTCCTCAATAAAACTCGTTTTTATCTATTTCCAATTTCCATAATAATTCGCCTTGTAATAGATTAAGCCGTCTGTACAACTCAATTAAAGTCGATATGTTTGCTTTAAATATAAATAGTTTCGAACGAAATATTCTATTATTGTTAAGTTGAATATTATATTTCTATAATGTACTGTAAATTTTATTGTTTATTTATTTTTAATTTGGAATAACTTGTTATTTTGTCAACTTCTGTATAGTATATTTTAGCTAGTTCCGTTTGTATCTAGTAATAATAATAATAAATAAATAAATACTTTTTATACGATTTATGCAAAAGTTTGAGAGAGTATAAACAATAGTATAGAATATCACCCAAATACCGTATAATATAATAGTATATCAATCACGATTAGTGACAGAGGTATTTTATTTCGTTTTTATCTTGTGCTACTGAAGATGGGGGCATAGCGCTTGAAATGTACATCTAGCTACTTAATGCTTGTTACGGTATTTGGGTGATATTCTATATTATACTTCTGTCAAGTTGACTTATTTATTTGATAGTATATCAATCACGATTCGTGACAGAGGTATTTTATTTAGTTTTATCTTGTGCTACTGAAGATGGGGGCATAGCGCTTGAAATGTACATCTAGCTACTTAATGCTTGTTACGGTATTTGGGTGATATTCTATATTATACTTCTGTCAAGTTGACTTATTTATTTGATAGTATATCAATCACGATTCGTGACAGAGGTATTTTATTTAGTTTTGCTTGTGCTACTGAAGATGGGGGTATAGCCTTCGAAATGCGCATCTAGCTACTTTGATGGTGTAATATGGGTGATATTTTATACTATTATTTAACACCGTACAGTGATAATTTTTAAAAAACACTATGAACATTTCATGGAAAATGAATTGCATGGGTATACCGATCAAATAGGTAGGTCGGCGTCGACTGGACCCATCTGCGTGTGCAGTGCGGTGTGTTACAATTTACAGCTAGGTCGGAACGAATCCTTAATCACTATATTATCCTACATTACACTCCTCTACGCCAACGATCTCATACCTGCTGCTGCAATTATTATTTAATTTAGAATTACATACGTATTCACTACGTTGTATAAGCCTGTACCAAAAGAAAACATAATCCTAAATAGAAGAGATCTTCTACAAAAGAAGTTTTTATAGCAGTCTTTCCCGACCAGTGTGTCGCGAAAAATTCATGATTACTAAAATATTTGATACTCCATTTATTGATAGTTTAAAATAAATATTAGAAGGTACTGTTTTTATCATTTTATTGTGATGTGAAGTGATGAATTTGAGATGGGATTGTTTTTTACTCCGCGAATAACTATAAATTTTCTTAAATCTGTCATTTTTACATTACTTCCTCTTGTTTGCCACTACTTCGAAATGTTTTGATGGTTATTTTCTATGAACGAATGCGCGTGTGTTTATGCAAAGACGTGACTCACGTGTCAGATTATAAGTTCGAAAGTTTCTAACAGTGTTCATTGTGCTCTTGTTCTTTTATCAGACGCACGCAAATTAAAAATTATAAAATAATACTCCAACAAAATTGTGTATATAATTATACAATTTATTGCTTTGGTCAGATGTCATTTAAATTCAAATTTTAATTCAAATAAATAAAAAATAAATTGTAGCGAGTGACAACATGTGTTATTATTTATATTTCGTGTAAAACTTCTTATTTTAACAATTTTAGTGTGTCGCGAAATCCTAATTAGTTTTCAAATTTGTCGTTAAATCAAAAAGATTGGGAAACACTGCTCTATACCATGAAATTTAAAAAAAAATCTCGATGTAATGAAAAATAGCAATTGAATATCTATAAAAAAAAAAAAAGAGAAATTTATTGTAAGATTGTGACTCCATTGATATATTATAATAAAATAAAAATATTGCAGTAAAATTATTTAGTAATAATTATGTATGTGCGATATTATGAACAACAATTTTTAATTAACTATAAATTTGGGTTACTATACTAAATTGATTATCTGCTTTTAATTTGGTTTATTAGGTATAAGAATACGTTTTGCTAACGCAAAATATCTCTAAACTTCGCCTATTTAGAGATATTGAATTAATTATATTTTATATGAGAATAATATGTTTAACATAATATATTACTTTTTAAAAATTATCACTACGGTGTTAAATTATAATATAGAATATCACCCAAATACCGTAACAAGCATTAAGTAGCTAGATGTACATTTCAAGCGCTATGCGCCCATCTTCAGTAGCACAAGTTAAAACTAAATAAAATACCTCTGTCACGAATCGTGATTGATATACTAGCAAAAAAAATTTTTTTTTACTATTCGAATTATACAATACAATGTTCACATATTATTTTGTGACTGTATTTTACTTCTTTTTCTGATAAAACTAAATAAAGTGCTTTATTATTCTTATTATTGTGTTTTACACCAAAATGTGTAATTTAAGTAAGTTTAAATTATAATTTTTGGTAATATTAATTTGTCTAGTAAAATACATTCATTGTATGGTAATTTAGGTAGCTGAATCAATATATTTCGCATTTAACATACCATTAATTTATTAATGATTTCATCTTAAATTGAAGTATAAAATCTTAACAGTTCCAGCGCTAAATCTAAACAAAGTATTGAGTAAAATACACGTGACAAAAACCATTTACAGACCACAAGGAGATGATCATAAATACAACAATCGATCTGCAGGGAACCTAACAGTTTCTTTCTGTAGATTAAATACCACCCGGTACCTCCACAGGGCAATACATGAATACAATAAATGTCCCGAAGAATGGTAAAACCAAAAGTTGTATATGTATATGTATATACCAATAAATTGAAACTTGAAACATCATTTTTATAATTTTTGCAAAGAAATGCATCAAATCAATGTATTATTAATGGTACGCTACTTGATAGTTATTCAAGAATACACACGCATAATATTACCTTTTTAATAATAGGTAGTATAGGCTATTTTTTTTTAAGTGGCGGGCCCGCCCTTTCTACTGCGCATTACAAATTAAGACTAGTTTATGCATAAGACGTGAAGAGATGCTCGCCACTGCATTTTTGTCATTTGAGGGTGTGGTCAAAATTACTGCAATGTTATCATATCGACAGCCAACAAATACAGATAGTATTATATTAGCATAATTGATCAAAACAAATAATAAATAACTGGAAACTTTTTACTAAATAGTGGACTTTAATCGAAGCCGTATATATTCATACATTAAATATTCGCAATCTGAATTTTGCTGTGCAGTTTACAATTTGAGCACTTTGTACTGAAGTTTTTTATTCATATATGGCAACAATGGTACTGGAAACTCAACCCTTATGCGCAGTGGATGATGAATTAGGTCCACCAAGATATAAAAAATGACTTATACTCGGTCACGAATCGTGATTGTTATATAATTAAATAAATAAGTCAACTTATAACATTCAGTTCATAAATTAAACATTTCATTTTCAAGTAATCATTTCGGAAATGTGACTCACTGCAGTTGGTTAAGACATATTATTTTAATCTACGAATCTACACCAACAAATTACATAAATCTGAATATAGTAAGAGTTAGTGCTAATAAAATGTATGTAGTATCTAGACTAGTTCATGTCAATTAAGCTACAGAAAAATATCCGGTAATTATATCAAAATCGTAATTCGATGGGGCGTTTGCAGACATTCGGATTCGGTGTTTCTTCTAGTCTGGCTTGAGCATTTTTCACCGTTGCTTAAGTATACGATTCCAAAAGACTAATTGTATTGTTTAAATATGCGCTAGGGGCAATATTACACCCGTGTCAGGATCGTAATAATATTTATTTCTATATGAACTCAGAATATCATTGTTCTAAAATCAAATGTTTAGCGGCTGGCGGAATTTATAATAATAATAAATCGGAAAAAGTGTAAATGTATTTGCAAAAATTATTCTATTTTGTTATTTGTTCCATAGAAATATTTTTGTCACAAGAAGTCAGTTTATTTTCTGACACAAGTCAGCAAATTTTATACATTTAATAAATGTTAGTGAACATAATTTTTATGTAAGTAATAAAGTAAATATAATATATTTTGAAATTAACTGGTTAAACAAATAAATCTCAATATTTTCAATGTTCATGGTGAAACATATCTTGCGAAAATGTTTGTGCAAAATATTCGTGCCAAATAGCAGCGCAGCAATAAGTTAAAATAAATAAATTTTCGATTCTAAACGGTTGTTCTAAATGTGAATTCCCATTTATATGTTCATGAATTGTGTAAGAACGTAAATCATTCGAAATAAATTTCTTTGTCAGTCACGTGACTACGTACGGACCTGCGCTCACATTCCAATCTATGAAGCTCCCCACATATTGAACTAATGAATGCCTCCAATACCAATCAGACTCTTTTTCTATATACAAGACATGCATTCGCCGATCTGATTACAAATTGTAAAGCGGGTGTAGTTGTTATAATTTCTACCGTATGTCAATCACAGCTAGAAACTTTAGATTACAGCAATTAGCGCATCTTTGATTCTCACTGAGCACACTAGCGTCTAAGCTAAGCCATACACGGTCTATACAGACATACATTTGATCTACACGAATTTCGAGGTATACTTACGGCGCAGGTAAAAATTAATAGCAAATTTTTTTTGTTAGATAATTACTCGAGCTTGGACGAAAGTAGCTGGAGGGTGCGTCATTTAATGTATATATAAAACGCAGTGGCGGTTCTTTATGCAGGCCGCAGGGCCGCGCGCCCCTCCTGAACATTGAGCGCATCACCGTAGATATATAATTGTATTGCGATATTTTATCGCGGCATTATTTTCCCTAAAAGATAAAGCTTGCGCCGCGATAACAATCAACACAACGTTCGTTGTGGTATCCGTTGCAAGTCGCAGTATCGATGCTGTATCTGCCTGTATCTATCGTTCGCATAGTATAGATATAACGCTACTATACTAACTATACTAACTATAGATATACTAACTTACTGGGTGCCGCTGCATTTTCAGCGCCACGCAGTACAGGTTAAATGAATATACACTCATCTCACTATATTGTAAGCAATCGGTGAGAGCGACCGTATGCCGTGTATTTTCTATTTCTTCCGTTCGAACCTTGCTTCATTGTCTGATATATGTCACAGATTCCCAGCGGCTATCCATTGCCAGTACAAGTTAAATACATATATACAGTATATATGCAATGAGATGAGTGTATCATAGAGTGCAGGAGACCGATCTATTGGATGTCGCGCTTCTTTAACGGCTTAGAGAAGTTTAGAGAGAAGAGAGAGTAGTATATATATACAGAGAGTATATATATATGTATGTATATAAATTGATATAGATTAGTAGCATTTGTTCTGTGTATGATTTTGCCACGTGTTTCTCCAAAATATATTTAATAGAAATAATTTAATAAAAATGAATAGTGTTAGTTCTTTATTGAAAATAGAGTTTTGTAGACTTTCTCTTGTGGACAAAGTAAAAATTAAAGGATTAAGTAGGCCATTGCCTGATTTAAATTTATCGTAAACTTGTGCAAGGAGTGCTCAATATCGGACATTTACGCAGCGTTTTACAAGAGACATTTACAAAAAATAAAATAACACAGATGAAGGACAGATTCTCATATCGTGGCCATCTACAAGCCGCTGAGTTACTTAACACGAAATCGATGCCAATATTTTCTAAACAATTTCCAGTGGACCTTTTGGAAACCGTGTGTCATGCATATCCATTTTTGAATAAAACCAGATTAAAAACAGAATTAGAAGTCATTTACTGGCGTCCGGATTTTTATCAAATGATTGGAGCCACAAATTTTCTTTCGTTATTGCTACAAAATAATCTCAGTGAAACTTTCCCGGAAACTATAAAAATACTTAAAATTATTTTAACAACCCCGATGACCACTGCTGAATCAAAGCGTTGTTTTTCAACACTTAAAAGAATCAAAACTTTTTTGCGAAATACTATGGGTAATGATCGTTTAAACGCGTTGGAGATGATGTGTATTAATAAAAATGTGGTGCGAGATCTTTACAATTTTAACGAAAAAGTGTTGGAAGAGTTTATATCAATGGAAGATAGAAGAGTGGAATTCACTTTCAAGAAATGATTGAATTTAATTATTTTGCATCCATTTTAGGTAAGATTTCTCACTACTATGTTATTTTTTAATAAAATGCCCCCCCCCCCCCCGATTGAAATGGCACGAGCCGCCACTGATAAAACGAATAGTAAGCCCATTATGGCGCAAGTTGTGAACTTTGCTTCGATTAAATATATTGAAAATTTGAAATGAAGGAATTGTAAAAGAATCGTAAAAATAAAGAATTTGGAACAAACTAAGTAAACTTATTAATAATGATTAAGAAACTTCTTTATTAAGAATTTTCAGTATTAGCGAGAAAAATTATATAACGCTTAACTAGGATTTTCAAAAATAAATAAATAAATTGTAAAAAATCTTACCAGCAACTGCTAGAGGAGCTGCTATTTCAGGAACCAATATTTTTCAATTTTTTAAGTTACTATCACTCACCTGAAACAAAGAAAACAAAATAAATAAAGTTTCGTTAAGAATTGGAATTAAATGTTAAAAACCGGTTACAAACAAACAAATTTAACAAATCATAACTAATATACTTTCAACATTATTAATTTTTAATATATTCATCAGTCAATTCTAAATCAAAACGCTTTGGAAGTCAAAATACTTTGAACTACGATTTAAAAATTTGTTTAAAAGTTTGCGAAACTTCTCACATTAGTCATATCACTTGCAAAACTTAAAAAACAGGCTAAGGATGGGGGGTAGATAATCGATAGTGAAGATGTAAGAAAAGAAAAGCGTTTTTAAAATATCCCAGAACGTGGAAGAGATAGACTAATGGGTCATATTCTGAGACACGGGGGTGTTATGCAGTAAGGTATAATAGGTAGAAGAGAGATATAAAGACATACATACATAGATGTAAAGAAGAAAGGTGGAAATTGTGAGTGACCAGAACTATAAATGATTTATTTTAATTTAAGAGGACTTTACTGTTCGGTAACATAATTTATAGCCCGATTATATTTAGAAAAATGATAGTTATTACTCTGAGCGTAAGTATATGTAATCTGTGAAATCCTGTAATGGTTTCCACAGGCTACTACTAAATTTTCACAAAGTACTTCCATATGCAAATGAGATCAAATAATAATACACCTACACCATCTGTTGATGATGTTTCGTCATAATGCTATACATGGTTCGAAATGTGTGAAAACTAATTTTTATAATAATGTAATGTGTAATAGTAATTGGAGAATATAAATCAATATGACAAAGAAATAATTAAAAGTTGAAAAGAAGAAACTAAGATATCATATTTCAAATTAGTATAACTTAATACGTCGATAAAAATTTTACATTATTCTTTTTTTATCTATATTTAAAGGGATAAATTTACGATTGTTATCAATTTATTTATACCAGTCAAATTTTATAATGACAAAAATTTTAGTATACATTTTTTTATGGGTATGGAGTAGAAGCATTCTTGTTGTAGATAAATTTAATATGATAATATAATTTCTAATTTGAAACTAACATAAAATTACTCTGTAGAAACGCATGTACTTTATTTTAAAAAATGTAAAAATATATTCGATCAAATACATTATCGCCTTTGGCTTATTAAAAACTGTAATGAATAAGGAAGTGCACTCAATCATTCATTCCCATAAAAAAAAATTGACTATACATAAGTGGAGGATGGCTTTTATCCGATGGCAACTTGTCTTAAGAGAATTATGTCGATTCCATGAAAGGTGGGATCGCATAAATATCGGATTTGATCGACTTAAATTAAACATAATGTTGCCAAATAAAATATCAATAAATTATAATAAAATATTACCGTGGTATTAGCTTAAGATGATCAAAAAATACAAAATTAGTCCCTTTTAAAAGCTTGGAAAAATGATGGTATATGCACTGTCTTAAAATGTCTAAAAAATAAACCGTGGAAGGAATTTGCAGTTTAGAAAATGGTAACCAAATTTGTACCTGAAATTTTAAGTGGCATCTAAATGGTATACAACTTTCAAAAAAGGGGAAAGAAAACAGTTTCTTATTGTTATCTGATAAACAGGTAATGAAGCATTAAAAAATCGATGTTAAATTTGTGTTAAATATTATTCAAGAATTGTCAGCAGATATGCCACAAATATCAATATCAAAAGTTACTGAAAATTAACAGAAATGTCAGTAATGATAAAATTGTCAAAAGTCTTAACAATAAATTTTACGTTAATTAAATAGTATGCTAATTAATTTTTTAATTATTTTAATAATATGGTTTCCCTATTATTCCAATCAATAATTTAAGGTCAATTCTAATTTTTATATATAATATTTTTTTTTCATATAAGTGCAATAGAATAGGTACCAAAAGATTAATAGGAAAACTATAGTTCTTATATATAAAATAAATCTATCTATCGTACAAAAGAGATAAATCTATATTTCTAATTACACGTTTATCTTCGTAAATATTGGTGTGGTATCGCAGGCGCTATATCCAGCTACTATTATACGCATTCTGCTACCTCAATTTTCTAAAATTACTTTGTTGTAACTTATAGATTACACGCTCGCCCATCGGCCGATTAATTGCATCAAACACATGAACTGATGCCGTGTCTTAGAAAGCGGCTAATCATATCGTTTGATTGTACGAGTATATGGCCCTAATCGTACTCTGTTGCCGTTCGTACGATCCGAAACGAAAGTCCTCAGGCATTCTTGAATTCCAGAAAAAGTAACGCTTAGTACAGCTACAAATAATGGACGACTAATTCGATATAACATACTCTTGTTGAGTTTGTTTAAACAGTAAATGTTACAATGAGTGAATTAATTGGGATCTTATAGAATTAGTTGTAGAAGGCACGGCAGAAAGAAGGACGAGCCAGATTAGGGTGTGTAAGTCATTTGTGGAGGACGTGTGAGATGAATACCTACAGGAAAATGAAGAAGTGGGCTAAGAAGGAATCATTATGGCGTGCTATCTGCGATTACTTTTTGATTGATAATTATCTAATAATGTTGCTATTAAAAATTAAATGAAGTGATGATTTCGGTTTAAATTTCAGTAATGATTATTTTTTATTCTACCTAAAAATAATTAATGCAAGACATGAAATAAACCTATATTTCAAATTTTCATATGCTATTAACATTTTTTAAATAAACTAAAGTCTCATTAATTTAAACATCAATTCGGGGAATTTTTTAATATGGCTTTTATGATTGCAAAAGCATATAGAAAAGAAAGAAAGTAAAAAATTTTAAAAAAGCCATCTTCAACACAACAATCAACATATGGGTTTAAAATCATAAATTAATTTTTATTGCAAAAAACGCAAAAAAAACTTTTGTCTACTTTCATTCAGTAAAGTAAATATTACAGTTTAAAAAGTTTTGTAATGCTGACCATTACAGCACTAGTGCTGTAATGAGTTTTTGATTAATAGAGTAACATTTTAAAATTATTTATTATATACATTTATAATACATTTTTTGCAATTTGAAATTTGCAGAGCAGAGGTGGACATCTCTAAGTTATTCAGGTTGACGTTTTGAACCGTCATGGTTGTTTTGGAACCCATAATCTTGTTTGCTATTTCGTTCTTATTTTCTAAAGAACTCTCAACATACCCCTCTGCAGTAGCAGAGAATTTCCACCCTCCATGACGCTTAAGCATTTGCATAACCACCCGACCATCTACCAGTATGGAAGCAGAGGACCTCCGAAAACAGTGCCCCGTATATTTTTCGGGTCTCTTCAAGCCCAACTGTTTTGCAATTAATTTTGTTATATTTCCAAAGGTGTTGATCGCAACAGGCTGCGAGCTAAATTTTCCTTGCTTATAGAAGACAAAAAAACGCCTGTGAGTAGCACTAGGAGGACGAAGCTCAGCATATTTTCGAAAAATGGTTAAGCAGTTAATACCTGACAGGTATCCCTCGGTAACTATAAATTCTCGTACGATTTTCGTTTTCATAGATGATTTTAACATATGATAATTGTCTTCAATATGATCTAACATTAACTTCGTAAGTTCGTCTCGTCGACAAGCCCCAAAAATGCCAACGATCATCACAACTTTCATAAGCAAAAACAATTCATACTCTGCTGTGCCCAAAAACTCACATACTTCTTCTTTAGAAAAAATGCTAGACTTTTTTGCCGTGTATCTGTCTGAACTTCTCTTAGAGAAAAGCAACTAGCTGTATAAATTTGCTTATATCTGATTTCTTCTTACGAAAATCATGGTTCTCAACATGGAATAGTGCGTCCAAAGTGTTGACGGCTTTAGTGCTTGTTGCTTTTCGGCGAAATACGCCAACAATTTTTTTTCCGACGCTTGTTTTATTCTTTTTGAATCACACCATTTTTCAAATTTCTGGTATTCAAGTTCATATCGTAACTTTGATTTTGCGGGAATTAGACTTGAAATTGCTCCATTTGCAGCTTCCTCCACTTCAGAGTGTAAACTTTCTTCAGAATCAGACATCTTCAAACAGTACTTTTTCGCAAACTTTTGCTATAAATCTGACGTGTTTAACAGTAACTAAGACAACTCAGAAACAACCAACAGTTCAAGACTACTTATAAAACTTAAATCCTTATAACAGCAGGTATCATTTTTGTTTAGGACATAACATCATTTTAAAATTTATTTTGACGACTCTTGTCAAATATTTTTTTTGTAATTTTCGGATTACTTACGAAAGTAGATAAAATTTCGTACAATATTCGAGTTGTAAATGACAACACTTATATTGTAAATAACTATTATCACTCGTAGTTAAAAAAAAATCAAATTTATATTGCGTGTAAAAGCAAAATTTTATTTAATTTTTTATTAGACAATTATTTTATACCATCGAATAACAATTTTGAAAGTTAGTTAAAGAGTCCGCAATCCTAAAGATTGGTTGGAAACAGCACGCCATGCCGATCTATCCTGAGCTAATCCCTTCATCTCCCTATAGCTATTCATCTCAACGTCTTCAACTATCTGACTCACATACTCCAATCTAGGCCTACCTACCCCTCTCTTTCCCTCCACTCTACCTTCTATGATCAATTGCATAATCCCCCCATGCCTAAGAATATGCCCTACTAATCTGTCTCTCCTACGCTGTAACACTCTCCAGATACTTCTCTTCTCCCCTACTAACTCTAGTACAGCTTCATTTGTTACTTTATCTTCCCAACCAATCCTCATCATCCTCCTATAACACCACATTTCAAGTGCTTCTAATCTACGCTTCTCTTCCTTTCCTATAGTCCACGCCTCACACCCGTACAGTGCTACACTCCAAACATATACCTTCAGTAATCTTTTTCTAATACCCAAGTCAATATTTGATCTTAAAATCTGTTCTTTTTCTACGAATGCCTTCCTACCCTGTGCTATCCTACACTTTATATCTACCTTGCTTCGATTATCTTTTGTGATTCTACTGCCTAAATAACAAAAATCTGACACTTCTTCGATTCTATTATCTCCTATTGTGATCCTCATTTTTCTGCTGCATTCCTTTTTGTCACACCTCATCACTTTAGTTTTACCTATATTTATTTTCATGTTAAAATCCCTAGTCAATACTGCCTGCATACCATTCAATACCCTTTCTAAATTCTTTTCGCTTTCTTCCAATATAGCTATATCGTCGGCGAATCTCAGCATATATATTTTCTCTCCCTGTACATTCACACCTACACTATACTGTTCTTTTACTTTGTTTATTGCATCTTCTATATATAGATTAAATAATAACGGTGAAAGTGTACATCCCTGCCGAACTCCCTTCCCTATTTTTGCTACCTCTTCTTCCCCCTCAATTCTAACTAAGGCAGTTTGGTGTTTATATAAATTAAAAATTATTTGAAAGTATCTGAATAATATCTCTTGCAATTATTAAAAAAAAAACGAACAAATAAATAAAACATACATATCATAGTTTCTAAGTTGGTCCATCATTTTCATTTTCTATAGCTCAAAACAATAAAAAATAAGGCACTTTTGAAAAGATTGAAATTTAGAAACTATACTAATTTCTTCACTTTGACAATAAGCGTTAAAGTTACTGTTCTGTTTTCGCTCATTGTTCGAAAAAAAATCAGATTTGAATAGGTCGGTAAAAGCAGATTTAAGTTTTCATTGAAGTTGTAGAAAAGATATATAAATATTTTGATGTTCCGAATAAAGCAAACTCTTATCTAAAATTATATTCTGAAATATACAGTTTATCCTAAAATTATATAGTATTACGCTAGAGCCAATCTTAAATCCTATGATCCTCTACATTCAAAGACAAGATCTCAGCAATAGCAACTTGTATCCATTCCACATATAAATTTGGAAATTACGACTTTAATCGACAAATTGTCATCGAATCAAATTATGTTAATTTTTGGATATATGTATATTCAACAAATATCGATACTTAAAAATCAATCGAACGAGATAATTGGCATGTATAGAGCTATATATTACCAATTATTTATAATAATGGTTTACACGACAAGTTAGTACATTATAAATATCTTCATCATAGAACTGTACACTTATGGCGATATGGCATCAATGTCTACACAATATACGTACTCTATCAATTTGCCACCCACTTAATCAGCCACCAATTGAATATTAATAAATATATGACAATTTAAATCAATCTGGCCCAGTTAGTGGTAAAATTAAAGAGATATCTATTTGTTATAATTAGAGATGTTTCTATAATATCGAATAACTATCATAACTAACTAATTAATATCAATCGTTCCAATTATAATAATTAAACATTGAAATGCAATTGTAGACCATTTAATTAGTAATGAAGAGTTAGTTAATATTGATAATAAGTCATAATTTCCCGTCCACTTTAAAACTATTTTTTCATATACCTTAAAATAAATAGTAAATGAACTGATGTAATGAATATCAAAAGAGTTTACACTTTTTTTCTTCAGAATATTGCCTAATGCCAATTTATTCAGTAAAGCAAAGGAAACGAAAAATTAAATTAAATTACAATAAATTCCAGAAGAGAGAAAATTATAGTTTTATTGTAATAAAATTGTACATTAAACTCCTCATAAATGTACATATTTTTTTACCTGTCACCTATCAAAATTTTCTTCGCCATCAATTTGAAGTGTCTTTAAAATATTGAAAAATCGACAATTTACCGATACTCTCATCTCAAACTCAACTATTGCACTGCAAATTATCAAATGGGCAAATATTAACGTCGATATACTTCGAGGCAATTATGTGTTGCATAAACTGGGACATTAGAAAAATAAATTATTATAAATAATAGAAAATTATAGCTATAATAGTTGTGACATGTTACTATAATTTAGTTCGCTATAAAATATTGAGCTATTAAATTAGAAATTGCATAACAAACTATCGTTAAATGTTTAATCGATGTCTGATCGAATTATGATATGATATAAAAGTATCGTAAAATTATACTGGTACTTATTTACATTATTTAATGTGTGTGAAATAAAAAATTTCATCCGTTTTCCTAATTGTGAAATTATCTTCACCACCTATTTTTGGTATCTAAATAATGGTAATAAAATAAAATAAAATTGGATGATTCAAAATATGCATTATTCAATAGATATCAAGACAATAAAAACAGATAGTAAAAATAATAAAAGAAATTAAAGTACTCTTAGATTTTAAAAATATTCGTTTTTACATACGAAGATCTATAAAATGTTATTTAAGAAATTGAGATAATACAAAAATATGTATGAATAATAATTAATCTATTTCCAATTTTTTTATAGGCCAGTTGACACACTATTAAATATAAATCACAAAGCACTTAATACAATGAATAATATACGAAAAATGTGAATTTCAATACTCTGCATTATTAATGTCGATTATAAAATCGCAATAATTGTTTTTAATCAAGTTTTATTTCGAAATAAAAATTAACAATATGGCACAATGAAATAGAAAATTTTAATTGACTTTGGTAGTCGAATATACACGACTGAGTCTGCGAATAGATTCTAATCAGACGCGTATAGTAACAATGATTCAACATTGACATTAACCTTATTTCGCAAATTTTAAAAATTATCACTACGGTGTTAAATTATAATATAAAATATCACCCAAATACCGCAACAAGCATTAAGTAGATAGATGTACATTTCAAGCGCTATGCGCCCTGAAGATGTATGTGCTAGTGAAGATGGGCGCATAGCGCTTGAAATGTATATCTAGCTACTTAATGCTTGTTACGGTATTTGGGTGATATTCTATATTATTATTTCGCAAATGATTTCATTTGATTTACTCAAAACCAAATGTTAAAATATGATTAATAATAAATGCCACCTAATCGTGTAAAGGCAAAATAATATATCAATTATAATTGCATAAATAATATTGCTTTAGTGTCGGAAATGCTCATTGGATTTGATTATTGATTACATTTGGAGCTAATGGTTCGGCTTTAGTTAAGGAACTGCTTCCAAGGAGCTGATTTTATCATTATCTTAACACATGCTACAGAGACAGTTACAAATCGACGTAAAACGAAATGTTTCTGATTACAAGATCTGTTCGTCAAATTCTAAGTTAAAATATAGAAATCTCGCTGTAAGTCTACAAGCCTTTGTCTTATCTTTGGTGAAGTTGCCACATTTTAAAATTATATTTAGTTCTTTCATCATTCAACAACGAATGAAGATTCGATCAAATTGACCAAGTGTAGCCCTAGTTTCTGATTTACAAATTATAGCATTTGCATTTTTTTTTCTGCATTGTCCAGAAGCATCAACAGAGCCAAAGTCACAATTATTCAAGACAGCACAATATTTGATAAAATTCTTTAATTAATTAATACTACATAAACTTTATTCTACGTTCGATATTTACTTTAGCAATTTATCTCGATTGTCCTTCATTCGAATATTTTTTAGGGAACAAAAAACCGATCCTAAAACTACTTTACCATCTCTTATTTAAACCTTCATCTTTCGACTGTTTTCTTACATTTCACAACTCTGCACTTTCTTCTTGTTCGATTTTATTTTGATATTATATCCCTACACGTATTTAATATCCGTTCTAAATTCTTTTCTTCTCTCCTCATCCTCCTTTCTTCTATTTATTAAAATCTTCTATATACAATAAATACAAATATACACTAAATTATTTTAATAATGAAGTAAATCAAATTTTATTATAGTTTAGATATTGATCTAATTAATCCTGCTGTTTGTAGGACATCGAGGAATATTTAAATGTTTTTTTATTAGAAAGATTTTTATTTATATATAGAAAATAAATAAAATTAATTAGGGCACATATTGAATCGTGCAACGTCCATAAATAAGTCGAAATAATGGGTTTAGTAATAAACATGGCAGTTTATGAAAATCTTGACCATCCATAAATTAGTTATAATTGCAATATGTCGTCCTTTGCATATCCAATTTTATTTACCATTTTAATTTAACTACATCAAATCGGTAAAACCTTCAATTAACCGTACACGTATCTACAAATTAATGTGCATTGTGAACATTAATTTTCACACCATTTACTTGCTGTATTATATTTATTATAAAATTATACAATATCAAGAAAATAATTAATTCAATAAGTTGTATAAAATCATACTTCATACAATGTACAACAATGCTTTTTAAAACATACCTTAATAATCATAGAAAATAAAGAGGTTAAAATATACCTTAATAATCCTAGAAAATAAAGAGTTTAAAAAAGAAATTAGCATTTATTAATGTTCAATGTATATGGACATATTGCTCTCCGATCTATAAATAAGATACCACAATATACAACTGAAACAAAGAATATTAAAAAAATTAGAAACTTTATTTACGTTCATTATAATATTCTTCGGCAGAACAGATGTGTTTCGCCCTTTAAAGTTTTTTAAGCGTCTCCCTATTGTCCTTGACCCTTACCCCCGAATCGGAAGCACAATTGAATAGGTAACAATAGATGTAGGGAAGTCGCCCCTATAAAATGTTCTAAGATCAGCTGACTTACTAGAAGTATATTGACGCATGTTAGGAGTCTTCTCGTACAATAAAAAAAAATCTGTTTAAGAATGTGTAATGTTAGAGAACACCTGGATCTTGATCAAATTAAAGAGAAACAACAGTTATGTTTAAATGCAATATAAAAGAAGTGATAATTTTTAATAACATGTTACATTTTAATATGTCGCACGTGATAGGATAGGATAGGATAGGATGGGATAGGATAGGGTTGGATAGGATAGGATAGGATAGGATAGGATGGGATGGGATGGGATGGGATGAGATGGGATGGGATGGAATGGAATGGAATGGAATGGAATGGAATGGAATGGAACGGAATGGAATGGAATGGAATGGAATGGGATAGGATAGGATAGGATAGAATAGAATAGAATAGAATAGAATAGAATAGAATAGAATAAAAATGCATTAAAAATAATACTTTTTTGTTGTTAAAATGACGAGAAGTAGGATCAGAATGTTTCAAGATGAAATTAAAAGAAAACATGCTGGAACAGGGAAACAATTTCAAAAATCAGGATTTTAATTGGAAAGCGGCGTTGGGAATTTATTTAGCGGATGTTAATAAAATTGCATATCATTATTTGTTGATTAAATACGTATATTTTGAAAATCATCCTACAGTCATGTAGTGAAAGTCGTTCGACTGTAATTTTGTTTATAACATTTATTATACTAAACCACTGCATATCAGGACAAAACACAAATTTGACTTTCGCTTTGGCACAGTATACGGATTATAATTGAGACGTGTCGGTTGGCAATTAAGCTATTACAATTAACAAATAGCCGCACGATAGAATTCACCATATAATTACACGGCATTGTATATTATGTTATATTCATACACCAACCATACACATACGTAGAATATGTAACCCAAAATCAGGGGCGTATTTATGGTAGCGGTTTAGATTTTCGAACTTCTAAGCAATTTTAGAATACTTTTCTGTTCGAAATCATGTATATTTTATAGTCTATTTATCTATTTCCTTGGTAATATTAATTTTATATACGAAAACGAATATGAATTTCTATTATATACGAAAATGAATGGGAATATATATTGCTCGCTTAGATTGTTAAGTTTTAATATTTTAAACAGTTACTTTTAAAAATCGTCTGCAGAATATATTAAAGGGCCACATATTTATGTTTCACATAAAACAAAATTTCGCTTATAGTGCATATATCTAAATAAACAATTTCTTACAAGAATTTTAAATTTTAAGCCGCCCCCCTCGCAAAATATCCTAGTTACGACGCTGCCTACAGCTCATCTATGGATGGAAAGATGATGTTCCTCAATGAGCGAACTGTAAAGTCTGTTCTAGACACGCTGACATTGTTGCGTTGCTGAAGGCATTCCTCAACTACGAGAGAAGAATTTCGTTTGAAGAAGAATACCTACCTTCTGGTCGAACAATGCTTTTAATAAAAGTATTTGTGCAATAATAGTCATCCATTGACAATGTATCGACTCGGCTCTTTGCATGCGGGAGCTTATGCAAATGGAATGTTGTATTATTAAATTTAACAAAAAATAGCCATTTGCAATTCATGGGCTTTGTGTGTATTATAGTGTATAAATGTATTCATTGTAATATATACGCCATTTTTTAAATAATTTTTTAATTTATAAAATAAGGACGATGTCTAATAAAGAGATCCCTCACGTTTTAGAACAATGTATGTTGATAATTTTATAGAGGTATTATTTTATATGTTTCATTAATTTAAAAACTCTTTTTCTTCGTTTCCTTATACAATTAATACAATATTTTAGCAGCTTTTTTATGGCCACCTACTAAGTTTGCAAAATATATAGCTGCAGTGATAAAAGTATAATACAAGGTAATTGAACGGTGGTTTATTATCAGCGGTGATTCGTCTTTTCACAATATTGAATTACAACTTATACAGGAAAACTCCACAATGCAAAATTCAATTTTCTTATAAATATTATTATTCCACAACAGAACACGGTCTCGCAAAGAAATCTCGTACAATATTAAGCGGCTTCTTCGTCATTTTCCGCTGTATCGGTATACAGTGAGTCTATTCACACCGACCATTTTTATTGCAAATCATTGTCCAATCTTCAGAACCCGCTTATATCAATTAAAATATTGTACCGAGTCATGAAGTGTTGCTCAAGAAGATTATTTGTTATGAAGCAGCAAACCGTCCATATACGCATAGATATTATGCCATGCCATCACGATCTCAATTGGTGTTGTTGCGCGGGAGGCAGCCAACAACACACTTTTTACAACAATCATAATATCAGAGGTCAAGAATGGACACCGACGATTTATACGAAAATTGTACATTTTGAAAGAATTCATAAAGCACTTCACAAGCAGCCAGCTTTTTTCATCCAAGAGAAAATGTGGAATTTATTAGATATTCGAAAGCACGAAATGCTGATGCTAAAGGCATAAGGAAAATGTATAGTGAATTGCTTCGACATATTATGATTTTCTATTATATGCTAGCTCTTATTCCACACAATTATCTGATTTTCCATTTACACTTCGGTTGTTAGCTTTACTTTTATAAA
Organism: Leptodirus hochenwartii; assembly: GCA_947310635.1. Taxonomy (NCBI): domain Eukaryota; kingdom Metazoa; phylum Arthropoda; class Insecta; order Coleoptera; family Leiodidae; genus Leptodirus; species Leptodirus hochenwartii. The sequence goes on along the minus strand of OX371179.1, from coordinate 7,236,846 downwards.
ACATTTTCAAGAAAATATGCTATATTTCTTGTTACTTCACGTTTTAAAAATTGTGTCAGTGCTTAATAGTAAGGTTAGTTTTCTGTATATGTTATAAAAATATTCTTAGAATATTTCGTCGAATGTATTTTCTATGATTCATCTAGTTTTATCTGAAGAAATTTTCATTTTTCTCGAAATCCAGTGATAGAAATCAAGATGCCTTGAGTAACGTTGATTTATACAGAAGATTTATGCAGACATTAAAAATCAAGTTAAATCATTTTGAAACATCAACTTCAGTCACACTTTTTTTTTTACAAAAAAAAAAAATTCCACCATTATTAAACTCTAATTTAACTCCCCAATTATATTTTACCTAATATATTTCGCCTATAAAACATTCGTACTTCTTTTCATATATTTCCTCCTATCCATCGAATTTCTTGTATTTATAAATTTTGAAATATCATACATTCGTTTATTTTATCTGCACACTTTTTTTCACGTGCCCTAATTATTAAAAAAAAAATCATTGCAGAAAATTTCATCACTATACTAATTTGAGCTAAATTTAATTGCATTAGAATAAATTGATATATGAAAATCTTGTAGATTTAATAATATATTCGAAATATCTAAACATTTTTAAATTGGTAAACTCTTTGCATCAACTGCATTAATATTGATGTTATCAGTATTATTTTCGTACAACTTCCTATTGTCCCATTTCATTATTTTTGTACCTCCTTCAACAGATCTGCGTTTATTTTTCGGCGAAAGTAAAACTGTTAGGTGTGTAATTAAGATGCGATGACAAATCACTATCCCATAAGAGTGCGAGTTATTGTTCCAGCCATGTCATGATATACCAACCAACACCATCGCAACCCATCATTGTTATTGATCAGATCGTAAGTTATCTTGTATAAAGGCTGCTTCGAGCGCAACATCAACCGAAGATAACTGAACTTTGTATATTCGAATGTATTGTATTGATTGTTAACTTTATAAAAGATATGGTAGCGGTGCTCAAACTACATCCGTGCGCGTTTATTTAAATAGGTTAATTTTACATGTATGAATAAATAAAATATTTCTAAATACACTGCCGCATTTTTTATAAAGAAATTTTGAAGAAATAAAAATGCCTTTATTTAATAATCATTTATCGAATATTCTAAATTACACGTTGCAACATTTATCAGATTGAAATTTGTATAATAATACTTAAAAATCTTTGTAGTATTGATTTTACTTTTTTCTAGGTAACATTATTTGATCCAATTCGATTAAAATGAAGACATATGTTTAGAATGTTTGGTACTAGCTAATAATCATTTTTCTCGCATAATGGAAACTGAAGTGTATTCTGCATCGAACATTCAGCTATTGCTAAAGCAGCGAATCTGCAAACCGACTTGCAAGTAGCATATCGGCCATTTCTATAAATCACGCGCATTAATCTTAATATACTCGTACTTAGCGTACGGATGGTAAAAGAACAACATATGCAGCAATTACACTACTTCTACCTTCTACGCTTCTTATATTTATGTTCCGATAAAAGCACAGGACTAAAAAAATTCAAATACGATATATTAAAAAAAAACAGACTACCACAAATTATAAGACGAGAAATCAGAACTATTATTAAATATAAAATATCAATAGCCACTTGTCAATATTATGTTAATCGCTGAAGAAATACTGAGATACTAAAAAAATAATATAAGGTGTTAAATGTACAATAAAATGACGATGCCGTCAAAAATAACAAAAGTGTAAAGAATGAGACGGAACCACAAAAGTGCTACAAATATAAAATGATAGAAACATTTAAAAGGGTAGAATTTTCAAATCGTGCGAAGACCACACGCTCATTTTTTCTGACCGTGGTTCTACTACAGCTCAAAAACCAGTTACTACAAATAATGCCCCATATTTACGTATCCTGTACAACCAAGGTATTATCCTTTACTTCTAATCCGCGAGCAATGCAAGTGAACAGACGAGAACAGGAAGAGCAACAATATAGCAATCTAAAGCAAACTATGCGTATAACGTCCTCTGATCTAGTGTTTCCTCACATACCTACGAGAAGAACGTGCATATACACGTAACATAACGCAAGACGACGATATAATATAGAACGCACTACCGCGGAATGCGTTCGAATGTGGTAATGAAGGCTGTGGGCTGAAGGAGTAAGAGGAACGCTATTCTAGGCAGCAGTCAAGACGAACTGATATATTACTTTTCCCTGGCTACTAGATAGGTAATCGGCCAATAGATCGATACTATATCGATACTGTTGGACGTAAGTACGAGGTAAGTTTAAAAAGTAGTGAGAACGCAAGCACAGTGCGTAATCTGGCAACATTGCAAGTTTTCCCGCCAGTTAAGCATTTAGATAAACATTTCATCTACCTCCAGCACAAGTTTCAACTGCCCACTGCTGCTACTGCACTTTTTTTACCACGTGTTCTTGTGAAGCTAGTTTTTAAAGTGTGTCACGGAAATGGACGTAACAAAATTGGAGCAACGTTATGCGATCAAGTTTTGTGTCAAACTTGCCGAAACCGCAACGATAACTTTTCAAAAATTGACGCTAGCAGGTGTTATCGAAAGCTCAAGTTTTTAGGTGACACAAGGCCTTTTTAGAGGGACGTGAAAACGTTAATGATGAAAATCGGAAAGGACGGCCAAAAATCGACGAAAATTTGGAAAAAAAGTGAATTTTTGTGATGTCTGATCGACGAATGACTGTCAAAATGATCAGCATTGAATTGAATTTAAACATTGCCACTGTCTCGATATGTTAACCCAGGATTTGGGCATGCGAAAAGTGTGTTCGAAGATGGTTCCCAAAATCCTAACAACTGAGCAAAAACAACATCGGATAGCTGTGTGTTCAGATCTTCTGCAGAACATTGAAACTAACAAAGATTTTCTAAAAAACGTGATCGCAGGTGACGAATCCTGGGTACTTGAATACGACCCTGAAACGAAACGCCAAAGTCAGGAGTGGCACAACCCCGACTCACCACGTCCGAAGAAAGCACGGATTAGCAAATCCAAGATTAAAACAATGCTCATTTGCTTTTTCGACAGTCAGTGGTTGTTCATAAGGAGTTTGTGCCCCTGGGACAAACTGTCAATCAGCAGTTTTACCGCGAAGTTCTCGAGAGACTAAGGAAAAGAGTTCTTCGAGTTAGACCAAGCATTTGTGAAAGTTGGATTTTGCACCATGACAACGCACTTTGTCACACAGCACTCTCTATTAGGCAATTTTTGACACAAAAGTTTTTGCTTTTTTCTTGTGTTTTCACCAAGCCCTTCAATTGCTCAGCAGTTTTTCACCTCTTTACTTTAAGTCATATATAAATAATTTATATTAAAGAGCGCAATTCAATATCTTCAATATCTGTTAGTTTGAATAAAAGCGCAATTTTTCTTTGTTTTTGACATCAAAATTACATGACATCTGACGATGAGTCGTCATTTCAGACACAACAATGAATATCAATACTAATAAACTGTTCGTAATTCATTTAAATTGCAGTCATAACTCATTAATGATATACGTTACTCTTCATAATGCCTTAGTACCTATAAATAGATACACAATACTATACAGCGTATTTACGTTGGAGAGAACAACGCTTTTAATTAATATCATTATTAGGTGCAGCTACCCGAGATCTGATTAATATTTATGGCGTTTGTTCTCGGCCTAATGTGTAGGCATCAACACGAAATGCTTATTGAATTCTCAATCACGCTTCGATTTCATATAATATATCTTCTGATCCAGATCAACTAATCCGCGTGTAAGTGAGCTCTATTGCATTTACTTCTAGGCTAGGTACTGAAAATGTAACTCTAGAACGTGATGTTAAGATTATAGGCGAATAAACTATTCTAAAATTAATTTAGAAATTTTAATTATCTAAAACTTAAGGGGATACCATACATTCAGAATTCGCCTTGACAAAATTTAGAAATATATCGCACCTTAGCAATTATAGACACAAGTAGAGCTAATCAACCGCGAACATAGAATTTAACATTGATTTTTTTTACCCTGTATTAGTAAACACAAACATTGATACCGGGATAACAGGATTTCCCCAAGCTTTAAAAAATAATAAATACGCATAAAATATATGGACGTTAAGATTATAATACAGATAAAATATAATGAAAATTTAAAATTCATATCGCTTCTTAAGGTATTTCATGTATAATCTATTAAAATAATGTGCTACGTAATATAAACCAACACTTGCAACTTTGTTAGCGTAAAAGCACGGCGCTAGCTTAACCTAATATTATTTAAGCTTAGTTTTTAATGAGTTTTTAAACTAAACCTTGCACGAAGATGAAAAATGACCTAAGAATTTACTCGGGTTTTTTTCTCTCTTTCTTATTCAAAAAGCAAAATTATACAAATTACTCGCTCATGAAACTATTACATTTTTTAAAAACTTTATATTTTTAAAGATATTTTCGAAATGGCGTTTTTTTTTTAATGTTTAATGTTACAATATAGAATATCACCCAAATACCGTAACAAGCATTAAGTAGCTAGATGTACATTTCAAGCGCTATGCGCCCATCTTCACTAGCACAATATAAAACTAAATAAAATACCTCTGTCACGAATCGTGATTGATATACTATCAAATAAATAAGTCAACATGACAGAAATACTTCAAAATTGGCATATAATATTAATGTTAAAACTTTTAACATAATTTTTTAAGGAACAGAAATTATAACAAACGTCTGAATTGTTTAACAAAGTCAAAATATCAGTTAATTCAGTTTGGTCGCGTTAAGAAAATGAAAAAAACTATCTCCGAATTATCTAAAGCTTATGATGACTATTGAATAATCATATTATATTAAGTAGGAATTCGTTTTCAGAAGGTATTTTGATTGCCAGTTTTATTTATGATTTTTATTCATCAAATTAACCGCAAATGTTGTATTATAGTTTAAAATAATATTGTATTATACTTTAAATGAAATTTAGTTAATTAATGGTTTAGGCTTTTCTGTTAATAGAACTTTCTGTAAAAAAAAAAACTAGTAAAAATAATTGTTCGAGGGATTATTTACGTATATAATGAGTTGCACAAATTGAAAGGACTCTAACTATAATATTCTAATTACATAATTATATAGTTAGTCTTGTTGTCATATTTCTATTATATTAATAATTGTATATTTATTATAATGCAAGGGTACTTGAAAACACGTTTACATAGCAAGAAAAATCGTGTGCAAAGTGTTTAAATTGTAATTATCTAAAATACGACTCGTTGCCTTTCATTTGCGTATGTAAATTTAGACTTTAAAACATATAGTGGTTTCGAATTTAAGCAATTTCAAGAAATAGTGAAATCATTTGAAAAATCAGCGATATATACTTCTTTATGAAAACTAAAACAGCTCAGTCTTTGACCAGATTTAAATGTAAATATTATTATATTGTAATTATCGAGATATCATAATGTAGACGAACCAGCTTATGAGATTCTCGCAACTGTTTCCATATAAAAATTGTCAAAATCATCTTCAGGGCTATGTATATCAGCATATGTAAAAATAATTCACTTATAAGGAAAGATGGCCCATTATAATTAAATTATTTCCATATTTTCGATAATAAATGATAATAAATGTAAATCGCATAATATGAGAGTTTAATATGCAGCACATTCTTTATAATAAAACTGTGCCTATTAAATTCAGAAGGTTAGAGGCATATTTTTTTGCATATTTTTACATTCTATTTTTCAAGAGGCGATTAAGTTTTTAAAGTTGAAACGAATTGATTTATTCCCATAGACTTTCGCGCTGATTTGCTTTACATTCTAGTATAAAATATCACCCAAATTATAATTTGTAAAATTGGTATACTCAACAAACAAATTCGCAAATGTAATAAGATTATTGAATTATCTAGAATGCCAAATTGTTCAAACTATAGAAGCAGGTACAAAAAGAAAAGCCATGTTTATTTAACGCCATTAATGTAGAATTTAGAGAAGGCTATCTAAATGTAATTGTTTTCTTATTCCGAACACTTTATTCGATTAATACGTTGAACATCTTTCAACAAATTAAAAATGAGCTTGTTTCAAATTCAGACAACATTTCATCCGTCAAAAATGTTACGTACATTTTTTACCTTCAACATGTTAATGTTTTAAACAGTTTCGTCACTTATCTACCCATGAGAATGAAGCAGAAAAACGCACGGGCGTGTTCCGTACATCGTAAATCCCGGATTTACTGCCGCTAATTAATTCGCTCGTAATAAATCCGGGGTTACACGGCGAACGTGTACCAGTTCCGCGGAGTCTTCTCAAAGCTACTCTTCGCTACGCGCGCGATGCTTGTAATAATATTTTCGTACGGAATGCGCCCAACTTTTATTATCAATTTGAACGGTTTACGATAGCGCATAACTGACATTTCAAAGGAATCTTCGAAACACTTTGTTAAATAACTGTACAAAAGGAACAGCGAATATTCCTATAGTGTTGCAATTAGTGGTCGCGGAATGTTGTCGAAATGTAGCATGGAATTAATTAATTATTTATAACGCTATGAAACGTTTTCATTGTCAAATAATCGAAAATGTATTAACATGGACATATTTCGAACACACGTTATCTTACTAGATTTCCTTATTGGTTTTACAAAAGCGAATTAAATGACATTTCGTGCTTCGCTTAGTTAAAGAGTCCGCAATCCTAAAGATTGGTTGGAAACAGCACGCCATGCCGATCTATCCTGAGCTAATCCCTTCATCTCCCTATAGCTATTCATCTCAACGTCTTCAACTATCTGACTCACATACTCCAATCTAGGCCTATCTACCCCTCTCTTTCCCTCCACTCTACCTTCTATGATCAATTGCATAATCCCCCCATGCCTAAGAATATGCCCTACTAATCTGTCTCTCCTACGCTGTAATATTCTCCAGATACTTCTCTTCTCCCCTACTAACGCTAGTACAGCTTCATTTGTTACTTTATCTTCCCAACCAATCCTCATCATCCTCCTATAACACCACATTTCAAGTGCTTCTAATCTACGCTTCTCTTCCTTTCCTATAGTCCACGCCTCACACCCGTACAGTGCTACACTTCAAACATATACCTTCAGTAATCTTTTTCTAATACCCAAGTCAATATTTGATCTTAAAATCTGTTCTTTTTCTACGAATGCCTTCCTACCCTGTGCTATCCTACACTTTATATCTACCTTGCTTCGATTATCTTTTGTGATTCTACTGCCTAAATAACAAAAATCTGACACTTCTTCGATTCTATTATCTCCTATTGTGATCCTCATTTTTCTACTGCATTCCTTTTTGTCACACCTCATCACTTTAGTTTTACCTATATTTATTTTCATGTTAAAATCCCTAGTCAATACTGCCTGCATACCATTCAATACCCTTTCTAAATTCTTTTCGCTTTCTTCCAATATAGCTATATCGTCGGCGAATCTCAACATATATATTTTCTCTCCCTGTACATTCACACCTACACTATACTCTTCTTTTACTTTGTTTATTGCATCTTCTATATATAGATTAAATAATAACGGTGAAAGTATACATCCCTGCCGAACTCCCTTCCCTATTTTTGCTACCTCTTCTTCCCCCTCAATTCTAACTAAGGCAGTTTGGTGTTTATATAAATTAAAAATTATTCTCCTATCCTTATAATCTATACCCGTTTCTTTTAAAATTCTAAACATTATGTCCCAATCTACATTATCAAATGCCTTTTCTAAATCTACAAAAGCTATGCAAGTTACCTTTCCTACCCTCTTTCTTTTTTCTACTACCGTTCTTAGTGCTAGAATCGCCTCCCTCGTCCCTCTGTTTTTCCTAAAACCAAACTGATCTTCTCCTAGCCTTTCCTCTACTTTATTTTCTAATCTCCTATAAATAATCTTTAACAATATCTTCGATGCATGTGATAGTAGACTAATGGTCCTATAGTTCTCACACAAATTAGCTCCTATTTTCTTCGGCATTGTTACTATTCTACTACGCTGAAAATCCTGTGGTACTTCTCCCTTCTCATATATTTTACAAACTAACCTGTATAATCGCTCCTGCATTTTTCCCCTGCGTGTTTTATTAATTCGGCTGGTATCATATCAATCCCCGCTGCTTTGTTATTCCGTAAATCATTTAATGCTCTATGAAACTCTGACCTAAGTATGCTAGGACCTAAGTCATCCTCATCTATCTGTTCCACATTTTCTAGCTCCTTCATGTCCTGCCTACCTTTATATAAATCTTCAAGATACTCCTTCCATCTTCTAGCTTTTTCCTTATTTTCTGTGAGTTCCTTACCCTGCTTATCACATATAATGTTACCCTTTGGTTTTACTTTAGAAAAATGTGACTTAATTTTCCTGTAGCCCAAATCTACTTTACCTCTTCTCATATCCTCCTCAATATCCTCACAGTTTCCTTTTATCCACTCTTCTTTCGCTAGCTTGTGCTTCGCATAACTGATTAAAAACTAGTGGACGCAAAATCATATTACGACCAAAAATAATTTTAGTATAAATCTTCAATATCTCAGTTCCAATTATTCGATCATGTTATTTTCTTTTTCATTATTCACACCAACGATTTTTTTGAGCAATTTTATTATATCAAATTTTAATACAATTCATCTTATACCTTTGTAACGCTTAATACTTCTTGCAATATCATAAATTTAATTGCTACAATTTATGGCTACAATAAATCTCCCTAATGCGAGGACAATTTGTTTTTCTAGACCGACTATAAACTATTAAATGACACAATGACAGTAGAATGTTCTTCACTTCTAGTAACTGGCAACCCTACCGTGTTATAGTCCTTCTTTTTGCTAATATTCATCCTCCATGCAACAATTAATGTTGTCATTCGCAATGTTTTGCAATCTTTCATGTAAACTGTACATTTGAATCATACGGTCAAAAATTATACGACTATAGGTGCTAAATATCCAAAAATAATCACGAAAAACATTTTTTTTGAGTAAATAAATATATCTATTAGAAATTACTGTAAATGGATAAACGAAATCAATGACATCCGGTCCTATAAAAATGACAGCAGAAATTCAAATATTTAATAAATTAAAAAAAAATTCCGATTCGTATTTCTGCGCAAAACGCAAAAAAAAACACCACACAAAACAAGCAATTAAACGCATTTATAAAGCTACATTTCGCAATTTGTATCTCCATCATCAGTAGCACAACAATTGATCAGGATATATACTACATTTTCATCACCCATCGAGAATAAATGAGGCTTTGATCTTAGAATTGCAAATCCAGCATTTAAATATTTCCATCACTATGGAATTAAATAACGAAATAAAATAGCGAGCGATTTTAGTGCCGCGATGAAAATTTCAAACCGTATTTTTAGTAGAAAACTAATTATAAAAACGTTCCTTCTTTATACATTGACTATTCAAGGACTCACATTTAAATGATTACTTTGTTATTTTGACGATAATTTTGTTTGCAAAGAATATACTTAATGCTTATTCTGGTATAATTAAAAATATGAACAAAAATTGATTTCTATAGAATAATAAAAATGAATACTGAATGTTGAAAAAAGTTAAAGAAAAGCCGTAAAATGTTTCTCTCATTTTGATGGAAAGCTGTTATAATCTAGGACGACATTATAATGGTTTAAGGAACATCAGGATGTGATCTTTTAATGAATAATTTGCTCTTTTCAACAGAAAAGTTAAATCTCTTCCATCTGCCTCATTTTCTGATTTGTTTTGTCGATGATATCCCATCTGTCACATCGCTTTCATAGTTGGATGTCAATCTTTAATTCGATACCTCAATACACAATCCAAACGAATTCATTTCATTTTATTTTCAACATCAAGAATTACATGCTTTTGTTATAGTTCACATATATAATTGATGCTAAACGAAACACACACTTTAAGATTTCGTTTAATTAATATTGTCCGTTATATAGTATAATATATTGATTTAAACTCTTTACACTCATTATAAGCAGTCTTATTTTGTAGAGTTATAAGCAGAGTTATTTTGTAACTGATACTATTTAGGTTACTTTTGTATTTATTGTATTTATTTTTTATTTCTTAAAATATACTTTAGTATAAATGTTCAAAATCTATTTGTTTCTTTTCCGTTTTTTTCTCTTTCTTTTCTTGTATTTTTAACTAAAACCAATGCTTGAATAAGATGTTATGTTTCGGAAAATATTTTAATATGCAACAAATATTTTATATGCGATTTTAAGTTCCCACTATACTCGGTACTTTCGCGTGCATTCACTGGCTCGTGTCTTGGCTCCACCAGCACCTATATAAATACAATGGTAATGGAGCCTACGCCAGCCTGAAAAGCTGTAGCGATCGTTAGATCCATAGCGTGTGGCTCCAGAACCTCTCGAAAATGTGTCTCGCAAATTTAACATTACGTTAGACCCATACGCGATTTGTTACATGAAACCGTTATTATCAGTGAGAAGTCATCTAGTTTGTAGTATGCTTTATTGGACAGCTCATTTTTCAGCTTGATTTTAATAGTTTTTATGTTCATTCGTTTGTAGGCCAAAGGTAGATTTTTATTGACAAATAAGTTGTGTTGAGTTGTGCTACCTTTACTCTGTGTTTTGCTCTAATTACTTTTCCTTCACTACTGCACAGACTATTAGCCTTATAACTAAGCACCAAACCACTCTTCCGCTATAGGATTGATTTTTCTGCTTCATTCCGCTCCGCTCGTATTGCTCAGTTACCCGCTGAGGGGGACGCATTGTATCTTCCTGGTTGGCTGGGTGCGCTGTGCCGGGGGGGGGCAACTGCTCCCGTGGGAACGGCAACATCCAGCATAAGAGCGACGCGCGCCGTATGGATTACGGAATACCAACCGAGCGCTGCCAATTGCCGCACATCCGAAGAACGGCAACGGCCAAAGAGATAGCGACGACCTGTTGAGCAGATACACAAAAGGCACAACAGGTGGGCCTGGTCAAATGGTGATAAAGGTGAGGATTTGATTCGATGAATCTTAAACGCAGTTTAGGTCTTCGCTTGTTTTCCATATTATTTAAAATCATCGGTGAATTTGCATTGAAAAATTCGTAGTTGGATTTTCGCATATACATTAACAACGCGCAATGATGAGCAAAAGACAAGCTTTCCCGGTAGATAAAAGCGCTTGAACAATATCTGGCATATGTAACAACAAAGTAAAAGCTCTGTACATCGTACTACATAGATATGTATCTGTTGGACAACATTCTTCAGATATAAAGACCAATGTTTGCGTGAGCTTATCGGCGAGGACTCGACAGAGCCATGCACATGCAGATATTTGCTGGTTGGCATCGTGCAGAGGTATTGTTATATGCGAGTGTTAATGGTAATATCCAGTCAGAAAATGTTGCCAGATTATTATTTATGAATCTACTTGCAAAAATCTTGGGAATGTAGTAGAGTCGTTTGTTAAAGCTTTGAAATTTTTTTGAAAATCCTTGAGGAAGATGAATGTCACATTTGACATCTAATATACATCGGGATATGTATCTCTTATTCTGTAGAATTTTTTTTTGAAATTTTTGTAAGAAAAAATTCACTCGGCTTCTTCCGCTCGAGTTAAATAAGGCATATTCGCAAAAGAGATCGCAAATCATTGTATATATAAATAAGTTCGTGTGTTGTCTTCGCATATGTGTAATGTGCGTGTTGTCGCCTTGTACATCTTCTCTTGTACGGACAGCATGTCTTAACGCATTTGTATATACGTATTTGGTATGTTTTTTTATGTCTTTGTACCGTAAATACATGGACATAGAAACATGCACATGCAAATGTAATGTTGGTATCTTCGAGCGTCGACACGTGACCGAACAATGGACCCATCTCTATCTATCGATACCGCGTTTATTTATTGGAAATTACTATGCAAACAATAAATTTCCTAATTTGCTTTAAGGATATCATGAACAATCTACTATTAAAATTATAAATTCGCTACAGTTAATTAAAGTATGAATATAAACATTAAAATCAAAAGTAAATACAAGAAAAGTATATAGGTATGAAGGCTATTTGCAATGTTTCAATGATTATTGTTATCTTCACAATGTCATCAATCATAATGGGTAGTTCAACATAGCAAGCTTAAACTTCTTCATTTCCTGGCATTTATCAAATTATCTACCGAATCCTCATCATCCTCCTATATAGCCACATCTTAAATGGTTTTAATCTACTTTTATTTTGAATTTATCATAACCAATCCTCAAACCCGTTTTACGGGTGATAAGCAAAAAGTTTTATAAGGCAAAAAATATATATAATTTGAGCCCTTGCAAAAATCTTGCAAGACTTGTGTTTATTATGTTTTCTGTTTCTTAAAAATTTACTTTGAAACATATTTAAAAATTTTTAAATACATCCGAGATGTATATATTTTTCTTTGTTAAAATATGATTTTGATTATAAATTCAGTTATTACCATCATATTTAAAATTCGGTATATAGACTAAATTTATATAGACATATACAAAAATATATCGAACGAATTTTTTTTTTGAGTAACAGCTGAGGAGCCCAATAAAAGCTAAATTCATTGAAAATGCAATTGCGTATCAATTGAAATTGTATTATCAGCATATTTTCGAAATAGCTGTTTTCTTCTTCTTCTTGTAATAATCTCACCTATTCTTCACTCACCTGTCTTTGACGATACTGTGGTCCCATCTCACATCTGCTCTATCCGCTCATGGTGTTCTTATTCTGCATCCTATTCACTATCTGCTACAAGATTATAAGCAAACTTCCTAGGGGATTCTCCCCATCGACGTAGAACGTGTGCAAAATTCATCATCTAATAATAAAAATACAAAGTTAATATCAGTGAAATTATAGCTACGCTTTGCTCATTATCTAATGGTTATTCTTTGCATATTAACACATTTCAATGACTTATTTATACTAATGAAGATGTATTACGTATCACTGCATGCATGCAGTCTTCAGTTTAATAAAACTTCCTGAACTTGATGAGAAATGAGAGGAGTATTAGGAAGAATTCAGATTTTCTATATGAATTTGTTCAATGACAATGTTATCTTCGTGTATTAAAAATTCAAAAATTGTTTCATATAATATTTATTTGGTGATACCATTCCAGTAATGCAACAAATTCCCATGCCCACTAAATTATTCTCCTGGCATCTGCAAGCCAATCTAAAATCCTCTTACATAAGTATAATTGCCTATGTTTATGTCATTGTGCCATAATTTTTATAGCAATTCATTAAATAGGTGGCATTTATAATTTAGCCAACACTTGGTCGAGAGGGAGCTTGCGACTGAAAAACGCACCCTTAATAAAGGACTATATTTATTTCTGCAAACACCACAGGGTCCCACGCTATGTTCCAAGCCTAACTACTCTCTACCATCGTACAATGAAATATTATTACAGAAGAAACGTAATGGCATGAGAATGCAATAAGGTATGATTACCGACAAGACTTTGTACACCTTGAGGATCAAAAAGACCACTCCTAATGTTGTCCTTTATCCAATATATATTATGTAATATACTAGCGGGTTGGTAGGGTGGACTCCCCTAAAATAAAGTACCAGAAACCGGTCCTTCGTTCTATTTAGTACTATTCTTGCAGTTTGACAAAGATAAGTGATATTAAAATTTAAGCGGAATTATATGCAAGTGGGACTTTCTACTATGTAAGGAACGATATACAGGATACAAGTTCACTCCTGATATTTCACGAGAGTTTGGACTTTATCAGAACATTTACAAATGCAATCGACCCTCACATCTGCATTTAAATTTTAGTTTTGACAATAGCATTTCAATTGAAAAAAAAATTTATAAAATATATACAATATTATATAAAATTGAAACGTTTAAAAATCGCTCGACGAAAACATTAACTTTGTATAGGCCTTCAAAGTATTTTTTTTTTATATTCACCACTTTTTTGTTTGAAAATATTTGATGTACAAGTAATTAATTCAGATATAAGAGAATAAAATATGTCACACTCTGTATCTAATATGCAAGTAATCAAGATAGATTTTACACAATGCAATCGTGGGAATATTGTGAAATATCTTTGCAGTTTGAGGGCTATGCTTTGTGATATAATCAAAAGGGTGTATTTGTAGGGGTATGTTATTAGAATCGGGCTGTGATTTTAATGAAGTTTTTTAAATAGTGTGAAATGTTGCTGAAACTTACTCGGCACGACATATAAGTGAAGGAGTCTTGAAGGATCTTATTTTTACGTTATATGTCTAGCTATTGGCGAGCTATTAATAGTAAATATTTCGACATATGTAATAAACTCATATAAATACAAAAATTATTTAAAAACAATTAAAAGCTATAATATAGAATATCACCCAAATACCGTAACAAGCATTAAGTAGCTAGATGTACATTTCAAGCGCTATGCCTCCATCTTCAGTAGCACAAGATAAAACTAAATAAAATACCTCTGTCACGAATCGTGATTGATATACTATTAAATAAATAAATCAACATGACAGAAGTATAATATAGAATATCACCCAAATACCGTAACAAGCATTAAGTAGCTAGATGTATATTTCAAGCGCTATGCCCCCATCTTCAACAGCACAAGATAAACTAAATAAAATACCTCTGTCACGAATCGTGATTGATATACTATTAAATAAATAAATCAACATGACAGAAGTATAATATAGAATATCACCCAAATACCGTAACAAGCATTAAGTAGCTAGATGTATATTTCAAGCGCTATGCCCCCATCTTCAACAGCACAAGATAAACTAAATAAAATACCTCTGTCACGAATCGTGATTGATATACTATTAAATAAATAAATCAACATGACAGAAGTATAATATAGAATATCACCCAAATACCGTAACAAGCATTAAGTAGCTAGATGTACATTTCAGGCGCTACGCCCCCATCTTCAACAGCACAAGATAAACTAAATAAAATACCTGTGTCACGAATCGTGATTGATATACTATCAAATAAATAAGTCAACATGACAGAAGTATAATATAGAATATCACCCAAATACCGTAACAAGCATTAAGTAGCTAGATGTATATTTCAAGCGCTATGCCCCCATCTTCAACAGCACAAGATAAACTAAATAAAATACCTCTGTCACGAATCGTGATTGATATACTATCAATATATATATATATATATGAATGTATGTAGTGCGTATGTAAATATATATATATATATATATATATATATACACATATACACACACACAGAGGTATTTAGTTTTATCTTGTGCTACTGAAGATGGGCGCATAGCGCTTGAAATGTACATCTAGCTACTTAATGCTAGTTACGGTATTTGGGTGATATTCTATATTATAATTTAACACCGTAGTGATAATTTTTAGAATTAAAAGCTAGATTATTGGTTTATACTCGTATCTTAAAAACAAATCACTATTCATATAAATCGTTTCATAATTTATATCAAACTTTTTAAAACGGGAAGCCGTTTCAATTAATTAATTCCATCCGACTGCCATTTATCTAAATTATTTTAAAATAATTTTCTGTTACAATTCATACAAATGTTTCCTATTCATTAGATGTCCTTAACGCGTGTCCAATTTTAATAAACTAATAAAATTCTATTGCTACAAAATACAATATTCAACGGTTTAAATAAACCTAGTGTGATTATTGGTACTGTAAACTGTAAAAAAATGATTATCCACTTGAACGGAAAACATCGTTAGATATACCTAATTTATCTAGGCAATTTATAAACTGGTAACAAGTACATGGTAAAGTATAATATCTGAGGCGTTGAATTTATGTAAATCGGGTCGAAGGACAGGCGTAACATGTCCGCGACATTTACACCACATAAAACCTCACGTTACATGGTCCACAGAAGAACACTTCGCGGATATTCGCGGATGGTATAATCGGTCGTGTTCTCTGTGCTTTTGTTATCCAAAGATGTAAAATGATATTGCATGTTTTGGGTTACCATAAAAACTACGTTACTATATAAATATCGAGTATTTACTTTAGCTATTAACAATGTTGAAAATTTTACGGCAATGTTATCGCCAGATAACGCTAATTTGCGGTTTAGCGAGATTCTTAGATACCGCGAGAGAAAAGCATTTATTGCAGTATATAGGAGTTTTAGACTAGTAGATCATGATCTTAAGACACGGCAGTATTATATAATTAATTGTAAAAGGTAAAGCATGCGAAAACATGTATACATAGACATAAATTAGAGTACCCTGTAATTACATTGGAATGGATAGTTAGAAAGAAATTGAATAAGGTTGACATAGTTTGGCATTTTAAACTAATTGCTAACAATTACGCACTCTTTTGTGTAATAGAAATTGAAATGAAGTTTATGAACAATTTGTTGGTAAAAGCCGGGCGATTATAATGTTAACGATAATCCAATTATGGTTGCATTTATAGGATTTGTGCCATACTTAATTTATTATTAAGTGTGCGCAAGATGGTAGTCAGCAATAACCAGTAGCAAACAACAAGAAGCTACCAGCATCTCGAAGATGCACAACACGGAAAAGTGTAGAAAAAATGGGATAGTGTAATGAAGTAAGTAGAAAATGTGTTCAATGTCTATTATGATTGGCAATGACTAGCGAGGGATATTTATATCTATTATAATTTTTTTTTGATTCACTTAGAAGTAACTTACTTTCTAATAGGAAATATACTTTTGTTTTGATATAGTTTGCCAGGAATTACTTCATATTTATGTATTTGCTATATTTCAATATATTTCAATATTATTGCTATATATATTTCAAATATATTTCAAGCCGTCATTCTTCATTCAAAATTGTAACATCATTGATAAATCAAATAATGAATATAAAAACAAGACAAAATTTTAAGAAAACAATATTTTGTAATCCAATAGATTATAATAGGATTAATAATTGCAGATTATAATATATCATCCAAAATACCGTAATTTATATAATTTAATAGTTAGATACGCATTTTGAAATCTATGTCTCCATCGTATTTAAACCTTTGTATCAAATTAGCAAACTGAATGTATAATAGTATAGAATAGCACCCAAATATCCTACCTCATGGCATTATTAATTAGAATTAACTGCGAAATGCGCAACTGGCTATTTAATGCTTTGAGTTATGACATTTGGGTGATATTTTCTACTACAATAGTATATAATATCACCTAAATACCACAACTCAGTGTATTATTAATTATAATTAACTTCGAAATGCACATCTGGCTATTTAATGCTCTGAGTTGTGGTATTTGAGTGATATTTTCTACTATAATAGTATAGAGTATCACCCAAATACCCTACCCCAAGGCATTATTAATTATAATTAACTTTGAAATGCGCATCTGGCTATTTAATGATTTGAGTTACGGTATTTGGGTGATATTCTATACTATGATAGTGTATAATATCACCCAAATACAGCAACTCAGGACATTATTAATTCTAATTAACTTTGAAATACGCATCTGGCTATTTAATGATTTGAGCTACGGTATTTGAGTGATACTTTCTACTATAATAGTATAGAATATTACCCAAATACCCTAACTCAACGCATTATTATTTATTTTGTTTAATCTTGTGCCGCTTAAGAACGGGGCATAGTCATCGAAATGCGCATCTGGCTATTTAATGGTTTGAGTTGCGGTATTTGGGTGACATTTTCTACTATTATTTAAAACTGTAGAGACGATTTTTAAAATAAATTTATAACATTTGACAATTTGTGATTTAAATTTTTATATGAGCTTTGTACCGTTGCCAAATGTTTTTCTGTGAGCACCGAACCTTTAAATTGAGCAACAAGATGCTCTCTTTAAAGTTAGACCATTTAAATTTTATAATGATAGTTATATTCCTTTAGCTAGATCATATACCAAATTTTGAAAATATTTTCTTTCTTGCAGAAATACACTTTTATTTGAAACGTGTAATATATACTACAAGTAAATAAATTTATGTATGATTATAATAATTAAAGAAATATAGTTAAAGGTATCTTTGTTCAGTCACCAATATCACCGTTCTATAAATTCTGCTTGTTTAACTATAGACAATTCTAACAAAAAATTATTCTAAATTTATAAAATTTATAAAATTAATACAGTATACTTTGTAAAATCGTCACTACGGCGTTAAATAATTGTATAAAACATCCACCAGATCACCCGTAACACAAAGTATTTATTAACTAGACGCGCATTTCGAAGGCTATGCCCTCATCTTTAAACACATTTTGGGTGATGTTTTATACAATAATATACTTTTGCTAGAAATGCTTTTCTGATATATTGAAAATCGATTTAGGATAAATAAATGACTTGCTTTGATATTTACCAAATTTACATATATAAAAGTTGTAATCTATATTTATGTAATTCACATTTACAAGCATAAATGATGTAAAAAGCAAGGTACTACTTTCCACTGACCAATGGTTCGAAGTGTCCAATGTCCATACATATATTAGAAAAGTAGCTATATATTGTTCAGTTGCGTTCAAGCATAAATGGTTTACGAGCTGTCATCATATCCTGCCGATTGCAGTGCCACATTCACGGTACACTATAGTACTGTTGAGTTGAGCTGCGAACGCAGCAGGACATCGACAACAGAACGTTGTTAATATTTGTAAGTCCGGGACTGTTTCGTCCTTTTACTCGAATGAAATCTGTTATATTAACAATATAACAATATATTTGTATAAATTATCACCCAAAAACCGTAACACAGTGTGTTGGAAAAACCGTAACAGAAAGTGTTACAAAAACCGTAACAGAAAGTGTTACAAAAACCGTAACAGAAATTGTTACAAAAACCGTAACACAAAGTGTTACAATATCAATAGTAGTATTATAATTGATGTATGATTATTTAGTCCGTACTAGTATGAAGAGTATTCAAAATGTTCAAAACACATCGATATATTCTTACAAATGCTTCGAAGAACACGCAAATTCGATCAAATAAAATTAACATTTACATTATGCGATTAAAATTTGAAATAATTGCATAATATGTGTATTATATTTACAAGGTGTGAGGTAGTAGAAAAAAAGTTCATTCCAATTACCATAAATTCTAAAATTATACATAATGCTATAAGTCCCATTTATTAACATCCCCTATTGTTACAATTTGTCCAACATTAACAACCAATAGCTCTTTTATATGTAAGTATGAGAAAGGAATGCATCCAGTGATTTTTATTAATTATAATCACATGTAAAGACTGTGTCGGTGCAACGAAATACTTAGGCATAATAAACTGACAAAGACAAGCAAAATTAAGGAATGAATGTATTCTTTATAAGAATATTTTTAATCCATTAATCACTTACAACTTAATATAATATTTAGTCTGAAAACTTATTGCAAAATTCCATCCAATCTATTTTTGATTGTATCCAATAATATGGCAATTCGAGCATGAACATCATATTAGACATTTTAAAAATTATCACTACGGTATAGAATATCACCAAAATACCGTAACAAGCATTAAGTAGCTAATTAATGCTTGTTACGGTATTTGGGTGATATTCTATATTATAATTTAACACCGTAGTGGTGATTTTTAAAATACCATTACGGTGTTAAATTATAATATAGAATATCACCCAAATACCGTATTATTTATTATTATTATTATTATTACCCAAATACAAATATATATTTTATCTTGTGCTACTGAGGATGGGCGCATAGCGCTTGAAATGTACATCTAGCTACTTAATGCTTTAAGTTACGGTATTTGGGTGATATTCTATATTATCATATTAGACAAGTAAATCTTGTAGATGTCACTACATTGCTCTACAAAAAATTGCGACTTGCCAAACGACGACTTAAATAACGCTAAATTTTGAAGATTCACTTGTGTAAAAACTGAAAAACG
Organism: Leptodirus hochenwartii; assembly: GCA_947310635.1. NCBI lineage: Eukaryota > Metazoa > Arthropoda > Insecta > Coleoptera > Leiodidae > Leptodirus > Leptodirus hochenwartii. The sequence continues at coordinate 7,216,815 of OX371179.1, read as the reverse complement.
CCCCGAAATTGTATGCGGGGCGTTAGATAGACCGATTAGTGCTCCAATTTTTACAGATCTAGAGAATATAGTAGGCAGTATAACTACACCTCATTAATCAATGTTATGTGATCTAGTTACATTTATTGTACCTTCTTGCATAAAGTGGTAAAATGATCCCAAATTGTGTAGTGTCCTCTTATATTATTTTACTGTATATTGTGTTAAAACTGTATGTTCCTCGTTTTAAAATATTTAACAAAAATACGACGTATTTCTATTGATTATTGGAAATAAATATTCCCAATACTTCGGATGATGTTTATTGTATAATATTAATAAAAATCTTGGTGGATCAATAAAATATTATATCTTAGTTTGTATATAATATAAATATTAATCTATGAATTAATAAAATATAACCTAAATTATATAAAATTCAATCTTAATTTATCAGAACGTGGTCACTGTTGAATAAAGATCACTTCACATGCGCCGCATATAATATATACTTTCAACGTTTGTAAGAGATATTAAATTACCGAAATATTACACCCCATTACAGACGATTTATCAAGTATATACTAGCACAATAATCTCCATTGTACGGTAGGTACTAGTACGTCCAGTGACATGTAGCGATAATTAACGACCACCGCTAATTGCCGGTAACATGTCGTCCTCCACATACCTATAACCTAGACGTCGTATACATATTACATACACACGCAGTGTCCCTGATGTTGGTTGCGCTCTACAAGAGAAACGACTCGGAGGATTCTTTATGAATACCACGAATGGGGATATGTCGTGCGTTCTGTAACTATACACTGCTTACGAGAAACCGATTATATGATATATGACATCACTTGTCAAGTATATTCATATATATCACCAGCAGATAAATAATAAAGTATAAAACACTAACAAATGGAAGATGTTCGTTATAAAACTACTTTTTCGATTTTCGAAAAGACGCGATACATTTTATATATCGTTCGTTGTCAATTTACTTCCTAAATAGCAAGAATCTGATACCACATCTATTTTATAATCTTTTATTTTAATTATATAATATATATTTTATAAAATTATCACTACGGTATTTGGGTGATATTCTATACTAATATTGTAAAATATGAAAATATTTTGCAATATTGTAATTTTGTCACGTGCTGTAGCGGGTCATATTTTTGATCCTTTGATATTAGATTTGATAATATAGAATATCACCCAAATACCGTAACAAGCATTAAGTAGCTAGATGTACATTTCAAGCGCTAAATGTACATCTAGCTACTTAATGCTTCTTACGGTATTTGGGTGATATGCTATATTATAATTTAACACCGTAGTGATAATTTTTAAAATTAGATTTGATATTTTTCATCCTAAAATAAATATGTTATGAATTATTCTGACTTGAAGGCGTAAGTACATACACTCATAAATCAAAATTTAAATCAATTCAGGTCCAATTTCATCTTGTCTATTCAATTTATTTAACAAAAATGAATGTTGTTCCTTTTTTTGTAGTTGTTTACATTTGTTCTTTACATCCTTGGCTATATTTTCTTTTATTCAGCAATTTTATAGATCATATTATTTTATTTTATTTTATAGGTCATCAGAGATTGAAAAGCTCCCGTCATAATTAATGACAGTGGTATTTTATTTCGTTTTATCTTGTGCTATTGAATATGGGGGCATAGCCTTCGAAATGTGCATCTATTGAGTGCTTTGTGCTACGGTAGTTTAGTGATCTATTCATTTTAACAATATTCTCATTTTCTATCTAGAATAGTTTATTAGTTACTAGTTATTATAAGGAGGTAAGATTTAAACGACGCGCTATAAAATTATATCATTTCGCAAAATTGTTTGCCAAATTTGCATAATATCTTCTAGTGTCAAAATTAATCAAGTTCTTCATTTTTCATCATTTCGCTAAAGAATTTCGTCGTTATTTTCACCATTGCATCTATTGTTACATTTTTTTTATTATTTTTTATAAATTGTTAATATTTTAATCAATTTACTTCCTTTTCAAATTGCAGTGAGAAACATTGTATAAGAATTTTTTTGTATTACCCCCAATATCTTCTGCTCTGATCAAATCTACTGCATAAACGTTTGAATTTCTTAAATCGCTTAATTTTATTATATCGAATTGAATGTTGAATATTATAAAATAATAAAGATTGGTCGTATGGAACAAATCGTCACCCATACGGTATATACACTTGTCGAGTGTAAAGAATCGGTTTAAAATAAATAAGAAATCTTTCGATTGGAACGATTTGATAATTCATTATGGTAATTAATTGGCGGTTGTGCGCAAGTGCGCTTCGGGTCGTACTAACCGGATTAATTTACTTATTTGTATTCGGACGTTTGAATAATGGACCAATATGCGCTTATCGATTGGCGATCTTAATTTTAAAATAACATGACTATACGTATACAGATGAAAGCATACTTGTGTATATGGATATTTATTTATACAGGGTACGTTGCCCGCAAAGATGAAATGTATATTTCATTTACATATTGCCATGATTTTTATCAAAACTTCGTGAATGATATTGTAAGAAAATTGGACGGCATTTTATGATTTTCGAACGTAAAGAAAAATATTAATATTCACATGTTAAATGTTGAAATAATTACACATAACATCATTATTAAAAAATAAATAATAGTACAATGTTTTATATCGCAATATCGTTTAAACGACGCTCTATGAAATTATTTCATTTCGCAGAATTGTTTATGAAATTTGAATAGTATCTTCTAGTTCAATTTTAAGTTTTTTAAATTTATTAAATTTATTTTAATTGTGATACAAAACATTGTACTTTTACTTCTCTACCCTAATATTGAATATCACAACATAACGGCAAAATCTATAACCTAATTATTAAAATGTATTTTTAAGTTATTTAAATTTTTCATTAACACCGACAAAATAATTATCGTATATTTTAAATAAGAATATAAATGTCACTTATTAAAAAAACACTAAACGTCCATTTCAATATTAGTATCGTACGCATTTCTAATTGTACAACTTATACAAACAATATAAAAAGGTATAAAATATGGTCCTACCCTGTATATTACACCAAATTTCCATTCTGTGTACAATACATTGTTTCTATTTGATTTTGATACATTTATTTTATTATTATGACATATATTATGACTTTAGAGAAAGAATAAATTAAAATGTATCTTAACCAAAATACTGCAGGAGAGATTGGCTTTAGTTTGATCATATTGTAAGATTTTATCGCCACTTGTTCAAAATTTTCGAGCATTTTTTTGTAAAACTCCTTCGCCCTTTTCGGTTATGTACTTAAACTAGTTTTGTTTTCAAATAAGCTTATATAATTACTATGTACTCTTGAAAATAATGATAGAAGAAAATTGCTCAGAACTACAAAACTACATCAGAACACAACGAATGACAACAATGTGCACAACAAACATGGATCTACGACAAGGATGCAACCTCAGTCCTCTACTGTTCATTTTTTAAATGGGCAGAAAGAAGCTCAAACTAAAGTCAAAGCATATGAAATCAAACGCGTAATTCAATCGGATGGGAAGTAAATGCAGCAAGAAACAACTTTCAGTATTACAGAAACAACAAAGTATTTAGGAGCAACCATAAATGAGAGTGGAATGAGGAAATAAATGAAAGAATTGGGGCAGCTTGCTATGAGACGGGCATTCTTGGACAGAAAAGGGATACCTAAAGTAGCAAAAATAATAATATATAATATCGTGTTTATACCTACTCAAGTAGCGATGTGTAGTTCACTCGCGAACCGTTCACTCTGAACGGTTCAATCAAATGACTGTGACGATGTTTTGCAACGACCTATAGGTCACTAGGACCTAGTTCGGGAACTATGAACCACATGGTGCACGGTGTACGTATTGATGTACTTGTACTAGGTCCTGAAGCCGTCGTGTACTAAACCGTTCATGAATCACAACGGCTCGTAAACGATGCAGTATAGTATACATTACATATACAGTACCAATAGCAGTACTAACATTTATGTGGTAAACGGAACGAAATTATATTTCCTTATATATACGAGGTGTGTTTAAAAAGTAATGAGACTGTTTCAATAAAACTCTTTATTTATTTTATATTTACAATTTAACCTTATTACCTTCAAAATAGTTCCCTTATGAGGCCACACAGCGTCGGAGACGTTGCACCCACTGCTCATAGCAGTGTTGGAAGTCGTTAAGTGGGATCAAACGAAGTTTGTCCCTCACGATTTACTGAATGACGTTTATAGTGCCAAAATGATGTCCCTTGAGTTCAATTAGCTATTTGGGAAAAAGGAAGAAGTCACAGGGTGATAGATCATGTGAGTAGAGGGGCTGAGGAACCACTGAAATTCCTTTTTGTGTCAAAAATTGCGTTGTCATGATGAAACATCGCACTTTCAGAAATGCTTGGTCTGACTCGAAGAACTCTCTTCCTTAGAATATCGAGAACTTCGCGGTAAAACTGCTGATTGACAGTTTGCCCCGGGGGCACAAACTCCTTATGAACAATCCCTTGACTGTCGAAAAAGCAAATGAGCATTGTTTTAATCTTGGATTTGCTCATCCGTGGTTTCTTTGGACGTGGTGAGTCGGGAGTGTGCCACTCCTGACTTTGTCGTTTCGTTTCAGGGTCGTATTCAAGTACCCAGCATTCGTCACCTGTGATCACGTTTTTTAGAAAATCTTTGTTAGTTTCAATGTTCTGCAGAAGATCTGAACACACAGCTATCCGATGTTGTTTTTGCTCAGGTGTCAGGATTTTGGGAACCATCTTCGAATACACCTTTCGCATGCCTAAATCCTGGGTTAACATGTCGTAGACAGTGGCAATGTTCAAATTCAATTCACTGCTGATCATTCTGACAGTCATTCGTCGATCAGACATCACAAAAACACGCACTTTTTCCAAATTTTCGTCGGTTTTTGAACTGCGCGGTCGTCCTTTCCCATTTTCATCATTCACGTTTTCACGTTCCTCTAAAAGGCCTTGTGCCACCTAACAACTTGAGCTTTCGATAAGACCTGCTCCCCATACGCTAGCGTCAATTTTTGAAGTTTCCGTTGCGGTTTCGGCAAGTTTGACACAAAACTTTATCGCATAACGTGACTCCAATTTTGTTACGTCAATTTTCGTGATGACACACTTAAAAAACTAGCTTCACAAGAACACGTAGTAAAAAAAGTGCAGTAGCAGTGGGTAGTTGAGACTTGTACTGGAGGTCGATGAAATGTTTATCTAAATCAGAGGTTCCGAACCTGGGGGTAATTACCCCTCGGGGGGTAAACATGCTAATCTTCAGGGGTAACAGAGAACAATTTGTTAACCGAAGGCTGAATCCTGAGTCACGGCGCATCACGCATGCGGAATCCGACATGTATAAACCTGTATAAACCTGTCCGAACTGAGAGGGGGCGCGCATAACATTTCAAAATTGGGGTAAAATTTGATTTCCTAACAGATTACGGGGGTAGCAGTATTATAAAGGTTAGGAACCACTGATCTAAAAGGTTAACTGGCCGGAAAACTTGCAATGTTGCCAAATCACGCACTGTGCATGCGTTCTCACTACTTTTTAAACTTACCTCGTATATGTTTTGTATAAATTATAATCATTGTTGTTTTTTCTTCGTCATTCTTAATTCCAAATAAGTATTGTAATATTTCCATTTATTTATTTTTTACTATTTAATATTTTTATATTGAGAAAAAAACGGGATTATTTGCAGTTAGTTAGAGAGTCCGCAATCCTAAAGATTGGTTGGAAACAGCACGCCATGCCGATCTATCCTGAGCTAATCCCTTCATCTCCCTATAGCTATTCATCTCAACGTCTTCAACTATCTGACTCACATACTCCAATCTAGGCCTACCTACCCCTCTCTTTCCCTCCACTCTACCTTCTATGATCAATTGCATAATCCCCCCATGCCTAAGAATATGCCCTACTAATCTGTCTCTCCTACGTTGTAACACTCTCCAAATACTTCTCTTCTCCCCTACTAACTCTAGTACAGCTTCATTTGTTACTTTATCTTCCCAACCAATCCTCATCATCCTCCTATAACACCACATTTCAAGTGCTTCTAATCTACGCTTCTCTTCCTTTCCTATAGTCCACGCCTCACACCCGTACAGTGCTACACTCCAAACATATACCTTCAGTAATCTTTTTCTAATACCCAAGTCAATATTTGATCTTAAAATCTGTTCTTTTTCTACGAATGCCTTCCTACCCTGTGCTATCCTACACTTTATATCTACCTTGCTTCGATTATCTTTTGTGATTCTACTGCCTAAATAACAAAAATCTGACACTTCTTCGATTCTATTATCTCCTATTGTGATCCTCATTTTTCTACTGCATTCCTTTTTGTCACACCTCATCACTTTAGTTTTACCTATATTTATTTTCATGTTAAAATCCCTAGTCAATACTGCCTGCATACCATTCAATACCCTTTCTAATTTCTTTTCGCTTTCTTCCAATATAGCTATATCGTCGGCGAATCTCAGCATATATATTTTCTCTCCCTGTACATTCACACCTACACTATACTCTTCTTTTACTTTGTTTATTGCATCTTCTATATATAGATTAAATAATAACGGTGAGAGTGTACATCCCTGCCGAACTCCCTTCCCTATTTTTGCTACCTCTTCTTCCCCCTCAATTCTAACTAAGGCAGTTTGGTGTTTATATAAATTAAAAATTATTCTCCTATCCTTATAATCTATACCCGTTTCTTTTAAAATTCTAAACATTATGTCCCAATCTACATTGTCAAATGCCTTTTCTAAATCTACAAAAGCTATGCAAGTTACCTTTCCTACCCTCTTTCTTTTTTCTACTACCGTTCTTAGTGCTAGAATCGCCTCTCTCGTCCCTCTGTTTTTCCTAAAACCAAACTGATCTTCTCCTAGCCTTTCCTCTAGTTTATTTTCTAATCTCCTATAAATAATCTTTAACAATATCTTCGATGCATGTGATAGTAGGCTAATGGTCCTATAGTTCTCACACAAATTAGCTCCTATTTTCTTCGGCATTGTTACTATTCTACTACGCTGAAAATCCTGTGGTACTTCTCCCTTCTCATATATTTTACAAACTAACCTGTATAATCGCTCCTGCATTTTTTCCCCTGCGTGTTTTATTAATTCGGCTGGTATCATATCAATCCCCGCTGCTTTGTTATTCCGTAAATCATTTAATGCTCTATGAAACTCTGACCTAAGTATGCTAGGACCTAAGTCATCCTCATCTATCTGTTCCACACTTTCTAGCTCCTCCATGTCCTGCCTACCTTTATATAAATCTTCAAGATACTCCTTCCATCTTCTAGCTTTTTCCTTATTTTCTGTGAGTTCCTTACCCTGCTTATCACATATAATGTTACCCTTTGGTTTTACTTTAGAAAAATGTGACTTAATTTTCCTGTAGCCCAAATATTATTTGCAGTATGTGCATGTATTTCATATAGCTTGTGAACTAGTTCATTTTAAAAAGATGTTAGTAGTTCACGACCTATAGTTCATGAACGGTACATTGAAATGAACTATGAACTACGAACTAGGTCCTCAAAGTGACATACAGTTTACCATCGCTATACTCAAGTGAATCATGGGACACTTACGAATGCGACCGCTAGTAAAATATAAAGCGAAGAAATGAGATTATCGCAAAAAATAGAAGGAATTATCTAGATGGGACGGAATAAAGAAATAAAGGAAATTTTGGGTTTAAAACTATTAGCAAATTACATTAGAAGAGAGACAAATCAAGTGGCTAGGAGACAATCTGAGAACGTCAGACAAGCAAGAAGAGCATTCGAGTATAGAAAAAGAGGAAAACCAAGAAAACATTTGGGTAGAGGAGCGTAGAGAATGCCCAATTAGAAAGGCGCTTTTAATTGAATGCAATAAGAGAAAAAATACGCAAGATATAACAACACGGAGAAAAATATCAGAGCAGTGGCCTTTAGCCCTTCAATATGTATATATTGATACTTACTGTCATATAAGTCAGTGGTGCGCAAACTATTTTCATTTCCAACCCCTGGATAGACGGTACACGTTTTTTTAATCGTCAGCGTAATATACTTTCATTTCACTATTTTACTGGTACCTGATACTTGTTGAATTATTTTTTTTATTGTCAAATAATTTTCTTTGAATTTGGCGACCCAGAAAATTTTTCTCGCGACCCCTCTGGTGTTTGCGCACCACTGATATAAGTGTACCTAAAATATTTATGTTATATACATATTTATATTTTACGGGACATTTTTGTATTCTGTCTAAATTATTATTAACCAAATTTAAATTTGTATTTATTGCGTGGAATACAAAGCGATTGTAAACCTTCCAGTCGATGGGGTTATTTATGTGTTGCGTTCAGAAATTCATGTAGAACACCTGCTCATAACTTCTGTAATAATTGTTTGTTGCATGATATTCATGTAAAATATAATTCGTACTCGTGTTAGTACACCACCTTCCAGATGCTTCTTCGCAGTTACAGACATACATCATCGTTACTAGAAAGATGGTAAATTTAATAAAAGAAACTGCTTGCTAATCAGAAATAGGGTTGCTATAGGGAGAAAATATGAGGGAAATGAAAAGTACGTTAAAAAAATTTTGCAAAACCAAAATTGATAGCATTTCTTCGACCAAAATATTTTTATACAAAGAAATGTCGTACATGGAAGTAGATATTATTATTCTCCAATGATACGTTGTTGGATTTATTCAATCAGCTGATTGAAGCTAGTTTACATTACGCTCAAAATATAGTTGGGTTTCATTATTCGAGATGCATTGAGCATAAAATCTCTCTATATCATTTTTATAAAATCTGTAGTAAGTTTATACACCGCATAGGGTGAAAACACGAAAATTTAGCATATTTTTGCCATTATTAGCAGCTGAACGTTCCATATTTACCAATGTAAATAATTATTTCAGTAAACAAATTACTTGATCTCATGAACATCTAGTTGCATAACCGCCCATGAAATCATGTGATATAAGGCAATCATTTTAACTGTCTCACGTAAAGAATTGCAGTTGATATAATATAATGAACATTAAATTAATGGGAATATATCCATAAATTATAATATAGAATATCACCCAAATACCGTAACAAGCATTAAGTAGCTAGATGTACATTTCAAGCGCTATGCGCCCATCTTCACTAGCACAAGATAAAACTAAATAAAATACCTCTGTCACGAATCGTGATTGATATACTATCAAATAAATAAGTCAACATGACAGAAGTATAATATAGAATATCACCCAAATACCATCATAAGCATTAAGTATAATATAGAATATCACCCAAATACCATAACAAGCATTAAGTATAATATAGAATATCACGCAAATACCGTAACAAGCATTCAGTAGCTAGATGTACATTTCAAGCGCTATGCGCCCATCTTCAGTAGCACAAGTTAAAACTAAATAAAATACCACTGTCATTAATTATGACGGCAGCTTTTCAATCTCTGATGACCTATAAAATAAAATAAAATAATATGACCTATATAGTTTTATCTTGTGCTACTGAAAATGGAGGCATAGCCCTTGAAATGTACATCTAGTTACTTAATGCTTGTTACGGTATTTGGGTGATATTCTATATTATAATTTAACACCGTAGTGATAATTTTTAAAATATCCATAAATGTTTCCTTAAATATATCCCGTCAAAATTCATATTTGAAAAATAACAGTCGAATACAGAAAAACAATCTACAAAAATATATCGTTTTAAAAAACTTAATATAAAATTAAATTGGGTGACATTCTATACTAATTTATATCGTTTAATAAATTTACTAATTTTTAATCGCTTTTTCTTTTATTGGTATATTTTCTATTGCGTAAAACAGAAATTAATCACTAAATACATCAATAACAAAAAATCACCAACCACTATAAAATTATGATGATTATTAAAGAACTATATAAAAAGTTGTCAATATATATTAGTATAAAGTAAAAAAATATTAAAATAAGTTAGTAATCAATCTGATATTTCTTACAAAATGGAAATCGCTTTTAAAAAAAAACCAGTCGACAAAAATCGGTTAATCGAAACTATGATTTCCGGGCACTTAAACCGATTTCTAAAAGACCCTCATTTTGGTAATACTGGATGAAATATGATCCTGATTTTATGCCTTGGCTTAGAATAAAAAAAAAGAACAAACAGTAGCTGCGAAAATCTATTCTGTTGAATAATAATTGGCAATTTTCAGGAATTCATGCTCACAATTACGTCAATTGCATGTCAATAAACAAAAAGTAGTTGCATCAAACAGTGACAAATGTGTATTACTTATTCGTTATGAAAGATTTAATTAGCCTTCGAATTTTCGATTAGGATAATTAGCCTTCAATGTATGCATTAGTTTATAAATTCTTCGATATGTAATTTATGGGTGATATTCAATATATAATGTAAATTTTAATGTAAGTTAAAGCGAATAACTTAAACTCCTACTACAAATATTACGAATATTAAGTATATGAAAGTTTTCGTTTAAGAACTGATTTTATTAACATAATGTCATATCGTAAAGCTTAGTAGATAATAGGATTTTTAGGGCATTATTAATATAATAATTTATGCATTTATTACAGTTATTTTTTATTATATTCCAGCGATAGTTGCAATTTGCTTAGAGAGCACAAAGTAAGCTTCAGGAATTTTAGAACTTCTTGTTGCCAAATGCATATATCAACTAACATCATCAATATAAAAATTATTTTTAAATAGAATCACAAAACCATTTATAATGCAATTTATTATATCTGGTAAATATAACGATACTACAATATTAATCTTACAATGGTTTTGTTTTCGCGTTACAATTGCCACATCCACCACATTAATAAACATCGACCTCAATGTCGTCTGAGTTCTAAGAATTTGGTTCATTGAATTACATTAGTTGTTAAATTAGAAAACAGTATTGCACTATTTATTAGTGTAGGTATTTTAGTACGTATTAGAGCAGTCTGTTTGCAAAACTCATCATGTCCAACTACATTTTGGAGTAATAATAATAAAAATGATTTTTAACTATTACATTGTCGTAAGAAGCTATAAACTTTAACTATAATATATAATGTATTTTTGGGGTCAAAATCCAATATTATTTAGTTCATATATACAATTATCCAAATCAATTAAACTGTTCGTTATAAGTTTAAAAATATTTCAAAATTACGGTGACTGGTAAAATAATATTTGAATAATTCTTTTACAGACAAATCTTGTTAGTGAAAGTATTTTGAAACATTCTCAAGATAAATGGACTTTATAACAATCAGGAGCAAAGAGTAGCATTATATAATTTTTACACTCGATATTATATAAACTATTTATTTTGTCAAAATTGTATATTGCAGTTAGTTGAATTTTAGAAAAAGAAAAAATGCGTTAGACTCTCGCGCGGTAGAAGTGAAACTTCTTAGCTCCTAGGAAAAGTTGATTTTATGCATTGATTTTTTTCCATTTGTTAACAATTTCCATTGTGTGAAAAGTGAAATGGAGAAAAAGACAAGTACACACAGAGTGCGAGACTTTAGAGAACGGAAGAAAGCGAATAAACCGCCAAGAAAAGTGCCTTGAAAAGAAGTAGAGAGTATCGAGCCAGGCAAAGGGCGTTAAAGAAATACGGTGGACAACATAACCTTCCAACGACCTCAAATGCACTGGATGAATCGATATCGTGGTTAAGTGAGGACACAGTGAGTGATATAAAGAATTTGTATGCCACTGATTCAGTCTACACGTGAAGATACAACACGCGGTGTGAGAGATCAACAAAATGAATCTGATATACAGCTGAGCGAGCCATCGACAAATAGAAATGCACCCACTAGTGCATCATACACTAAATGTACATTCTTTCAACCTGCTCATCGCGAATTTGATAAAGAAATTGTTAGCTAAAAGATTAAGCTGTGTTTGTGTAATATATAATCAAATACGCAAGCGTCTACTAGTTGCTTTATGCAAACGTATACACACACTACACACAAAAATGCAATAAATTTGATTGTATAATTTAAAATGACGTGAATTTAGAAATCAGATGCGAAAAACTACCATTTCGAAATCGATTATATTACCTAGCATTACAAGTCGACCTTGAGTGGACATGACACGTTTTGAATATAGACCACTCATATAAGGCACCCTATCTAGAAGTGGCCTGTATGAGGAGATATGGAGGCCCTACCTTACACCTAACACCCATTCAGTCAATAAACACATTAATATGAAATATTCATGAGGTGCTTTACGATTGGCGAATAATCCAGCAACGTAAGCGTAACATACCAGTAGTTGTTACATTCAGTTCAATTATCATATGGTTACTGACTGCAGATTACTATTGTTTCTATGTGGAGTTGAACATGCCGGAGTTAAAGTGGAGTTGCAACCGTTTGTTGTGCAGATAATAGATAAATTAGTATATGAATAATATTAAATGATACGCAACAAATCAATCCATTTTCAAGTTGCCTACAGCGTAATATAAAATGGAAACTTGCAAATTCGATCGATAAAAATGTTTTAAACTCGACATGCAATTTCGTTTAACTGAAATTTTCATGCATGTATTATTTATTTTTTTACCAAAATGTACCCACGTATGACACTTGAACGATCAATTACGATATATACGTTTCGAGATCGAAACAAAACGTCTGTGGCAGCTGTCAGGGAAAATATATACAACACAAGAACAATCATCTAAAACAAAAGAGTTACGACTTGTTGAGAGGAAAGCAAAAATAATCACCATTGCCAATTTTCAACATATTCTCTTTGTGCACAATAATCAATTTCCATATAGATTAGATCAATCTTTACTTTTTTGATCCTCAAGACTTCAAGTAATTCTGGACCACATTGTTAGTTCAGCGATTTATCGTAGTGAACGATTGCGAAACAAAAGGCTTATTAATCTGCAACAGAATGCAAATACGAAATGTCAACGTGGGTGGTTTTCGACTTACGGAATTATTTAAACTTGGATTTCTTAAAACTACGAGCTACAAATGCTGAAGGACAATCGCTGTGAATTAGATACAAATTTGTAAAAACGTACGATGGATAGTTAATCGAATTAAATGGTCAATTGTTGATTTTTAGATATTAGAACACCAAACTGCCTTAGTTAGAATTGAGGGGGAAGAAGAGGTAGCAAAAATAGGGAAGGGAGTTCGGCAGGGATGTACACTCTCACCGTTATTATTTAATCTATATATAGAAGATGCAATAAACAAAGTAAAAGAAGAGTATAGTGTAGGTGTGAATGTACAGGGAGAGAAAATATATATGTTGAGATTCGCCGACGATATAGCTATATTGGAAGAAAGCGAAAAGAATTTAGAAAGGATATTGAATGGTATGCAGGCAGTATTGACTAGGGATTTTAACATGAAAATAAATATAGGTAAAACTAAAGTGATGAGGTGTGACAAAAAGGAATGCAGTAGAAAAATGAGGATCACAATAGGAGATAATAGAATCGAAGAAGTGTCAGATTTTTGTTATTTAGGCAGTAGAATCACAAAAGATAATCGAAGCAAGGTAGATATAAAGTGTAGGATAGCACAGGGTAGGAAGGCATTCGTAGAAAAGGAACAGATTTTAAGATCAAATATTGACTTGGGTATTAGAAAAAGATTACTGAAGGTATATGTTTGGAGTGTAGCACTGTACGGGTGTGAGGCGTGGACTATAGGAAAGGAAGAGAAGCGTAGATTACAAGCATTCGAAATGTGGTGTTATAGGAGGATGATGAGGATTGGTTGGGAAGATAAAGTAACAAATGAAGCTGTACTAGAGTTAGTAGGGGAGAAGAGAAGTATTTGGAGAGTGTTACAGCGTAGGAGAGACAGATTATAGGGCATATTCTTAGGCATGGGGGGATTATGCAATTGATCATAGAAGGTAGAGTGGAGGGAAAGAGAGGGGTAGGTAGGCCTAGATTGGAGTATGTGAGTCAGATAGTTGAAGACGTTGAGATGAATAGCTATAGGGAGATGAAGGGATTAGCTCAGGATAGATCGGCATGGCGTGCTGTTTCCAACCAATCTTTAGGATTGCGGACTCTTTAACTAACTAGAACAGAAATAGAAGACAGTGATAAACGTAATATTAATCTTATGATCATTTCTTTTAATGACAAAAACACTTTTAATAAATCAAAGATAGTATTACAAAATCCAAATGGCATTTGATAAACGATTTTATCGTTTGCCAGATCAGAATATTATGAAATAAATAACATTTATTGCGATTACCAATAAACATTAGTTAAGAGTTAAAAAATATATTATAACTTTCCAATATATCTATCTCCAGTAATAAATGTGTACTCGTACGTATCAATTCGGAATTCGATAATGAATTAATTAATATTATAGATAGATCTAGATAAAGGATATTTATTTCTAAGTAGCTAATTAGGTTGAAAGAATTGCCCAACGTATTAATATTAATCAATATTAGTGACAATGTAAGGTATAATATGCAATTATATCTGGATTATTGAATGGTTGGTTGATTTATGGAAGTCATTCTTAAATCCGTGTTCTATAGAAATGAGAACAGCTCAAGTTGTGTCTCTACGGTAGATATACTGAAGAATGTTTGTAAAATGTCATTTGTTGACAATATTTTACTTAAGATTAATTAATTAAAATGTAGCGTATACAAGTCAATCGATTATTATATAAGAACGTTTAAAAGGAATTTGATATTTTACGATTTTTTTTATGTTTCAGACAATCAATTTCTTATATTTTATTTTCATTTTTCCAGGTACGAAAGAAAAGTTTTATTATTATAAAAGAAAGTTTATAAAGAATTATATACTGTATGATTTTTTTTAGGTTTAAGACAATCAATTTCTTATATTTTATTTTCATTTTTTCAGGTACGAAAGAAAATTGGACTAAACATTAAATTAATAAAAAAAATCACTTTGAAATATAACTAGCCAGAAATATTAAAAACTGAATGTGCAGAAAAAAATTTACGATTCAACCGAATTTTATCTAATTCGTGTATTGAATAAGTAAATTTGCAAAAATTTACTTGCTAATGCCTGAAAATTCAACACATTCTTTGATAAAATTTATATAATTAACTCTAAATTTTATTTATAAAATTAATCAATTGTCATTAAAATATTTGAAATTTCAATTTAATAATCGACTAATGATTGTAAAATATTCTGTAATTTTTTATGCATAAATCCTAAAATTAATAACAAATGGGAAGCAAAATATTACCTATAAAAATATTTATATTTCAGAGCTTTTTTATACTAATATTATAATTAAAAAATATTATGGAATCTAGCAACTTCAGATTACGATTTTTTTATTATTAAACTCTGTTATACAAATTATACAGGGCAATAGATTAAATTAGAACAGTTTATTTTCGTGCATTGCATACATTTATGCAAATACTATCTACATATTACGAGTTTATGAGCACTTACTAAGTAGAAAATACAAGTACCATAACACAGCCAAAGAATAATCTGTCTATTAAACTATGCTCTAATGTAAAATCAAACGACCACCAATAAAATAAGAAAATAATCGTCCGAGATTCTATACAGCGTTTTCCATCGCGTTATCAATGCTATAGGGAAAATAAAATGGATTTCTGGGATATATGAAGGACCATTTTTTTTTGTATTATATTTCCCTAGTGTAAATATGAATTTATTCGGCTGAATATCGCCTTTAAAATATAAGAAATATTGTAAGTATCCAAATATTTGCACATATTTTATCGATTATTATTTATTGCAGAATACCAATAGTTTAATTTAAGATTTTATAAAGTAGAATAACAAAAAGGAATCTCCCAACTCTTCCAATTATTTCCAGCAAGGGATAAAGGGTAGCTTAAATAATGTTACATTAAAGTCCTTATGTACAATGGTTTTTATACTCTATATATTTATTCCTTTATTTTCTCAACATTTATATCCATAAAATTTCCCATTCCGGGAAATAATGGGAGATAATGCGTATTAATTTTTTTTCTAATACCTCAAGCATTGTCAAAAAATTGTTTTAATCAATTTTCTATCGTAGTATCGAAATTTTTTAAATATCATTTTCTACCTTTGTGTTTCGTGGTTTTTCCGCCGTTTTATTATCGTATAAACAATTGTATAGCAATAATTAAATTCGGGGAGAAGAAGTACATTTATGTTGAGGTTCGCTGCTGATATAATTACCTTGGAAGAAAGAGAACAAAATTTAGAACAGCTATTAAATGGTGTGCAGGAAGTATTGACTAGGGATTATAACGTGAAAATAAATATAAGCGAAACCAAAATGATGAGGTGTGACAAGAAAGAATATCACACTTTTATAATTTAGATAGTAGAATTGCAAAAGATAACCGAAATAAGGTAGATATAACTACAAAGTAGGAAGGCATTCGTTGAAAAGAAGCAAATTTTAAGATAAAATATTGGCTTAGGTACTAGAAAAAGATTGAATACTATATAAGAAGCTAACTAGTAATAAATGAAGTGGGTTATATAAATTTTCTGAAACAATTATTAGAAAAATTCAATGATGCTGAAAAATCAGATGCATTGTCTTTTCATTGTGTGCAAGCCTCTACAATCGTCTGCTAATTGTTGCATGTCCTGTATATTAAGTCTCATTAGCATAATAAACAATACAGCGGAATGCTGCACGTAAATACCATATCGCTTTGACAGGTCTGACTGCGCAAGAATAAAAATGGTCAATACCTAGAACTATAATGCCATATTTATATATTGAAAGTATGTACATATACCTATAGTATATGACCAATGGTAAAGTATAGGCTATCCAAGAATTTTTGTACTCGGCTTTTTTTTTTTAATTAATGCGGACCTCCGCATTAAAAAAATCCTATTTTAGAAAGAGGTGTTATCGTAGGTATGTTTTTGGTGAATGCATAATTATAATTTAATAAAAATTATTCGTAAATATTTATATTATATAATCTAGCGTTTGATATTATATAATTTGTGATAAACACAAATTTTAATTTTAATTACTGTCCTGCGTATATTACAATACATTAAAATATTTATTAGTATATTTGAAAAAATATATATGAATCAATTTTATTCATGCTATATATTTTACAATCGTCAAATATTATGATAATTTGTATAGAATAAAAAACTTAATTATCCAAAACATATGGTGCACCACACACATTGTTAAATAAATAAAACTTTTAAATATGTTAGTATAGAATATCACCCAAATACCGTATAACTTAAAGCATTAAGTAGCTAGATGCGCATTTCGAAGGCAATTTATTTATTTGTGCTAAAGTACATATAGGACAACAATTGAACCTAGATGTAAGGAGCATTTAGCTCATTTCATATTAAATAGAAAAGATAAAAGTGCTGTAGCCGAGCATATTTTCGACTAACTCAGGTCATCGTCATAAAAAATCCGTGTAATTATAAAAAGCGTTTTTAATTCAGAAGTTCTTTAGCTTTAACTTGAAATTTGTTTTCGAGATTTCAATATATTTGCTAAATTAAAGTGTATTTTAAGGGGGAACTTAAAAATCAAGAAAATGTTGTACTTAGTCTTAGAAAATTGTATAACTCCTTTGATCTGCCCCCAGGTATTCTACCCGAATGGTAGGACAGACAAATTTAACCACTTGTGCAAAACTTTATTAAAACATCGGTACCGGTTTCGACAAAACGCGGTTTCTCATCTTCAGCCGATAATAGCTTTTACAAGTCAATAAAATAAAAGTTGATAATAAAATAAAAGCCATTTATGTTAACGAATTAGGCACTATCATAGTTGGATGGAAATGTTATAATTTTTGATTTCAATTATGTGTAATTATGAAAAATAGCCGCAATGTACGAGATTGAAAATCACAAGAGTGTAAAGAATTATAAAAAAAAAAAAATTAATAAAATACATTGTAATGTTAATAAAAATTCGTTTGGAAAACAGGTGCACGATCACACATAATTTAAATCAAAAATTATAACATTTTCTATAATACTTCCTAATTTGTTAACATAAATAGCTGTTATTTAACTATCAACGAAGATGTAATAATATGCACTTGTAAAAACAATTATCAGCTGAAGATGAGAAACCGCGTTTTCTCGGAACCGGTCATCAGTATGTAATAATTAAGTTTTTCGCAAGTGGTAAAATTTTTCTGTCCTACTATTCGGGTAGAATACTGGACGCAGATCGAAGAAGTTAAACAATTTTCTACATATATATATATTATGCCTGAGAACTAGCGATAGCAAAATGTAGGTCACTTTGAGGACCTAGTTCGTAGTTCGTAGTTCATTTCGATGTACCGTTCACGAACTATAGGTTAAAAATTTAAAAATGAACTAGTTCACGACCTATATGAAATACATGCACATACTAAAAATAATCTCTTTTTTTCACAATATAAAAATATTAAATGTTAAAAAATAAATAAATGGAAATATAACAATACTTATTTTGAATTAGGAATGAGGAAGAAAAGACAACAATGTTTATAATTTATACAAAACATATATATACGGAAATATAATCTTCTCTAAGGTACTCACGATTATTTATATGAAGTTCTAAAATATTTATTGGTAGTTACTGATGAAAATGTTTACTACTTTACTAACACTTGAAAATTAAATGTACAAACTATAATAAAATCAACTAGATAGAATCGTTTTGTTTCGCGTTATAATTTATATTTTCTATTCCGAATCTTCTCTGTACAAACTTCAAAGCTTTGATTTGATATTAAGTGATTGCATTGCACACAGTATGAAATAGAAGAACTATAAGATTTAGATGTTTATTTTTGCATTATTGCAAAAATTTGCTATGGCATAACATATTTAATCTTGCGAATACATTAATTATATTATTCCAAATGAAATCTGATACCAACATATAAATTGTGACCCAGCTCGGCAATGCTGCTGTTGCAATATTGCATCGAGTTTCCTATTTCATTCCGTTCACCAACACACTTTATCACTAAATAAATGTTGGTACTGTATATGTAATGTATACTATACTGCAAGTATATATATAGTACAAGTACATCAATACGTACACCGTGCACCATGTAGTTCATAGTTCACGACCTATAGGTCATAGTGACCTATAGGTCGTTGCAAAACATCATCATAGTACGCCCATCATTTGATTGAACCGTTCAGAATGAACGGTTCGCGAGTGAAGCTACTGACAACGGATCCGAACATTTCGTTGTGCTTAGTTATTGTGCGGCAATAAGCTGCAGCCAAACATGCTCGAATAGCCTATATTACATCGTATTCTGCAGGTGTGTAGAATATATATCAACTATACAGTGCGCTTAATACAAGAGTCAATTGAGTTTCGCTGTTGTTCCGCACTGATCAGGTCATTAGATCGACTGGAACGTCCTTGCATGGCCGTTTTCATATTACGACATTAACTCCACAATCTGCTGTACGTTACGTTATGACCAATTTTGAATATACCCACTAATCCCAGCAACAGTATGTTTATACCGACGTGCCTGATGTATTGTACAAAGAGATTCAAAACGTATAGAAGGCGTGTCCGGTCGATACAAGACGTGGATTTTATGACGAGTAATTGGAGTACAATTAAAATGCTGTTAATGATTGAGTTATGGTAAGATGTGGGCACTGGACATGCCAATTTAAATAAGATTAACACGGAAGATATAGCATGTGAGGTAAATTGAGAATTTTTATCGAAAAATACAAGCGGTAACGCAAAGAAAACATTTAACGGTACAAGTACACCGATCAAGTATAATAATAAAATTAATTTTCTTCGAAATGATCCAAGGGCGCATTTATTATTTAAATTCGCAATACAAGAGGTTAAAAATGTTGTTTTATAATTAGCCGTATGAAAGTTGGAAACCTCACATATCTTATGTGCATATTTTACGCGTGTTATGCTCTTTAATTCAACTAATGGTAGCGTTGTAGGTGTTCCTCATATTCATATAGGTATGAAAATTTCTTCTGTGTCTACTTTTATACGCCATTGTACAAGATGTAAACCTCAGTCAATATTTGATGTATTCTTAATCTAATAGGTATAATTAGACTATATACTTAACCATGTAAAGAACCTTCATATTGCTTCCTATTTTTAATACCATATTTTCTATACAAAGTACTAGTTGTGACGTCATTAATACATTTCATAACAGTATAGAATATCACCTTATATAATATAAATATAATATCATCTTATCAAATTTAATGAATTTAGATTCAGGCCCAATTTCATCTTGTCTATTTAATTTATTTAATAAGAACTATTTTTTATTTAACACCGTAGTGATAATTTTTTACATTTTATAACGTTTAATTTTGCTTCGAATTGCGAAATTAAATCGATTTATAAAAAGTTAACAAAAACCAATACACGTTGACAGCAAAATCGCTCTATAATTTAAAAGCATTGTTTATGAGAACGAAGTGTGAAAGATCAAATTTTGTGAAACTACATTTTAAAAATTTAGTAAGCACAAAATCTTTACCACGTACAGATGAAAATATAAATTACATATTTATTTTGATCCTAATTTAAAATTATCATAGAAAATTTGATTACTACAAAATGTACAGCGTATATAATTTACTTTTACGATACATTTGGTAATTGTAGTAATTGCGCTGTATATAATTATTTCGGATCTTAACAATATCGCATGCATACACTGTAAGTGCATCAGATCAGATCTAAAGACCAGAATCATCTTAATCGAGATGTAAAGGATACTTGAGGTATCGTTTACATCTATATAATTTAGGTACCGAAAGTATAAAAACTTCGATACCGTTATTAACTTAACGTGGCAGTATTTTATAAAATACAATTTCTAACTCTTCATTAAAATTATCACTACGGTGTTAAATCATAATATAGAATATCACCCAAATACCGTAACAAGCATTAAGTAGCTAGATGTACATTTCAAGCGCTATGCGCCCATCTTCAGTAGCACAAGTTAAAACTAAATAAAATACCTCTCTCACGAATCGTGATTGATCTACTATCAAATAAATAAATCAACATGACAGAAGTATAATATAGAATATCACCCAAATACCGTAACAATCATTAAGTAGCTAGATGTACATTTCAAGCGCTATGCGCCCATCTTCAGCAGCACAAGTTAAAACTAAATAAAATACCTCTCTCACGAATCGTGATTGATCTACTATCAAATAAATAAATCAACATGACAGAAGTATAATATAGAATATCACCCAAATACCGTAACAAGCATTAAGTAGCTAGATGTACATTTCAAGCGCTATGCGCCCATCTTCAGTAGCACAAGTTAAAACTAAATAAAATACCTCTCTCACGAATCGTGATTGATCTACTATCAAATAAATAAATCAACATGACAGAAGTATAATATAGAATATCACCCAAATACCGTAACAAGCATTAAGTAGCTAGATGTACATTTCAAGCGCTATGCGCCCATCTTCAGTAGCACAAGTTAAAACTAAATAAAATACCTCTCTCACGAATCGTGATTGATCTACTATCAAATAAATAAATCAACATGACAGAAGTATAATATAGAATATCACCCAAATACCGTAACAAGCATTAAGTAGCTAGATGTACATTTCAAGCGCTATGCGGCCATATACTATATATAGTATATCAATCACGATTCGTGACAGAGGTATTTTATTTAGTTTTACTTGTGCTACTGAAGATGGGCGCATAGCGCTTGAAATGTACATCTAGTTACTTAATGCTTGTTACGGTATTTGGGTGATATTCTATATTATTCTAACTCTTCGTTTTCCACTTTAAATTAATTTTAGATAATTGTCCATGCCACTGCTCATGAAAAGTGTTTTAATATAAGTTTGCCGATACCAGATATATTATTCAAGTATCGATATTTCGCAGTAGTATATCATATCGCTTCGAACCCTGAATAGAACAAATATCACGTGATCCGAAGTATCGATATTTTGACTACGTTGTGCATCCCTAAATAAAAGCTAGATGTGTGGCGAGCGATTTGTCAAGGTTGGTTGGTGTGCTTCCGGGAAAACACTTGTTGGATATGGATCATTTATTTATTTTGCTAATTCTCTACATAAGGACGACCATTACTTTTTATAACGTACGTTAGTAAACATTTTTTTTTAACAGGGACAGTGGTCAGAATAGCTAGAGTTTTCTCAAACAGAAGCATATACAAATTAGAAGAAATCAATAACTCGAAGAACATTTTTAAAAAATCCAGAACTGAAGCTTTCATGACCGCGTGCAATAGTATTTAAAAATCATATTTTTAGTGAAATGTCTACTGAAACTGTTGACTGTTGAATTAAATATTAAATCGCTGTAATATTGGACTATGAAGGATTTTTAAGATATGGTACTTCAATAGATGAGATGTTTTTTATCTGAAGTTACAAATTAACTAACGGAAAAATGAAGACATGGTAAAGATCAAATATAGAAACTACCGTTTCATAATGCTTATTTAAAAGTTGTATTTTAACGAGTGTTACAAAAACCGACAGCTTTCAAAATGTAAATGTATTCGCATGTTATGAGAAACTAGTAGGAAAACGATAATAAAACATACAAAAATTGAAAAGCCGGTTGAATTTGCAATTAGGACCACGGTTTATATTAATATTCGTATAATTAAAAATAAAACTATTAATGCTATGAG
Source organism: Leptodirus hochenwartii (assembly GCA_947310635.1). Taxonomy (NCBI): domain Eukaryota; kingdom Metazoa; phylum Arthropoda; class Insecta; order Coleoptera; family Leiodidae; genus Leptodirus; species Leptodirus hochenwartii. Next base: position 7,193,950 of record OX371179.1, on the reverse strand, counting down.
AAGATATTTTGTTTATATAGGTCGTGAAAATTGTTTCCTTATTGTACTTCTTCTTAATCTAATAAGATTTGTTGAATTTTCGCTGGTTCATAATTATCTAATAGTAGCCTAAGGAATATATAATCAAAAATCTGCACTAAACAATTTTTTTCAATTTTATTTTATAATAATATTTATTAGTATAGTAACAAATATCGGTACTTCATATATTATGACAATGAAATACAGAAGAATATGCAGACATTTCAATTGGGATTCTCGGACATTTTGACGCATCAATATTTAATTTAATTTTATTGATCCACGTAGCGATGTGTAGTTCACTCGCGAACCGTTCACTATGAACGGTACAATCAAAGGACGGGCGTACTGTGACGATGTTTTGCAACGACCTATAGGTCACTATGATCTAATTCGTGAACTATAAACTACATGGTGCACGGTGTACGTATTGATGTACTTGTACTATATATATACTTGCAGTATAGTATACATTACATATACAGTACTAACATTTATTTAGTGATAAAGTGTGTTGGTGAACGGAACGAAATAGGAAACTCGATGCGATATTGCAACAGCAGCATTGCCAGGCTGAGTCACAATTTATATGTTGGTATCAGATTTCATTTGGAATAATATAATTAATGTATTCGCAAGATTAAATATGTTATGCCATAGCAAATTTTTGCAATAATGCAAAAATAAACATCTAAATCTTATAGTTTTTCTATTTCATACTGAGGGCAATGCAATCACTTAATATCAAATCAAAGCCTTGAAGTTTGAACAGAGAAGATTCGGAATAGAAAATATAAATTATAACGCGAAACAAAACGATTCTATCTAGTTGATTTTATTATAGTTTGTACATTTAATTTTCAAGTGTTAGTAAAGTAGTAAACATTTTCATCAGTAACTACCAATAAGTATTTTAGAACTTCATATAAATAATCGTGAGTACCTTAGAGAAGATTATATTTCCGTATATATATATATGTTTTGTATAAATTATAAACATTGTTGTCTTTTCTTCCTCATTCCTAATTCAAAATAAGTATTGTTATATTTCCATTTATTTATTTTTTACCATTTAATATTTTTATATTGTGAAAAAAAGAGATTATTTTTAGTATGTGCATGTATTTCATATAGGTCGTGAACTAGTTCATTTTTAAATTTTTAACCTATAGTTCGTGAACGGTACATCGAAATGAACTAGTTAGTTAAAGAGTCCGCAATCCTAAAGATTGGTTGGAAACAGCACGCCATGCCGATCTATCCCGAGCTAATCCCTTCATCTCCCTATAGTTATTCATCTCAACGTCTTCAACTATCTGACTCACATACTCCAATCTAGGCCTACCTACCCCTCTCTTTCCCTCCACTCTACCTTCTATGATCAATTGCATAATCCCCCCATGCCTAAGAATATGCCCTACTAATCTGTCTCTCCTACGCTGTAACACTCTCCAGATACTTCTCTTCTCCCCTACTAACTCTAGTACAGCTTCATTTGTTACTTTATCTTCCCAACCAATCCTTATCATCCTCCTATAACACCACATTTCGAATGCTTGTAATCTACGCTTCTCTTCCTTTCCTATAGTCCACGCCTCACACCCGTACAGTGCTACACTCCAAACATATACCTTCAGTAATCTTTTTCTAATACCCAAGTCAATATTTGATCTTAAAATCTGTTCTTTTTCTACGAATGCCTTCCTACCCTGTGCTATCCTACACTTTATATCTACCTTGCTTCGATTATCTTTTGTGATTCTACTGCCTAAATAACAAAAATCTGACACTTCTTCGATTCTATTATCTCCTATTGTGATCCTCATTTTTCTACTGCATTCCTTTTTGTCACACCTCATCACTTTAGTTTTACCTATATTTATTTTCATGTTAAAATCCCTAGTCAATACTGCCTGCATACCATTCAATACCCTTTCTAAATTCTTTTCGCTTTCTTCCAATATAGCTATATCGTCGGCGAATCTCAACATATATATTTTCTCTCCCTGTACATTCACACCTACACTATACTCTTCTTTTACTTTGTTTATTGCATCTTCTATATATAGATTAAATAATAACGGTGAAAGTGTACATCCCTGCCGAACTCCCTTCCCTATTTTTGCTACCTCTTCTTCCCCCTCAATTCTAACTAAGGCAGTTTGGTGTTTATATAAATTAAAAATTATTCTCCTATCCTTATAATCTATACCCGTTTCTTTTAAAATTCTAAACATTATGTCCCAATCTACATTATCAAATGCCTTTTCTAAGTCTACAAAAGCTATGCAAGTTACCTTTCCTACCCTCTTTCTTTTTTCTACTACCGTTCTTAGTGCTAGAATCGCCTCTCTCGTCCCTCTGTTTTTCCTAAAACCCAACTGATCTTCTCCTAGCCTTTCCTCTACTTTATTTTCTAATCTCCTATAAATAATCTTTAACTAAAAATGAACTACGAACTATGAACTAGGTCCTCAAAGTGACCTACAGTTTGCCATCGCTAGTTCTCAGACACAATATATAAATGTAGAAAATTGTTTAACTCCTTCGATCTGCGTCCAGTATTCTACCCGAATAGTAGGACAGAAAAATTTAACCACTTGCGAAAAACTTAATTATTACATACTGATGACCGGTTTCGAGAAAATGCGGTTTCTCATCTTCTAGTTCATTTTAAAAAGATGTAGTAGTTCACGACCTATAGTTCGTGAACGGTACATTGAAATGAACTACGAACTACGAACTAGGTCCTCAAAGTGACGTACAGTTTGCCATCGCTAGATCCACGCCATTTTATGTACTGATGATCGTTTTGTAGAAACTACATTCAATATTAATATGTATTAATAAATATATACTCATACTAGGAAGCTTTTATCACCATTACAAGAAATAACTAATTCATCTTCAATAAATTTATCATTTATCATTGAAAATTCTACATTTCTGATTTTGAGTGATTATCTAAATAAAAATACAGGACATGTTGTCGAATTAATAAAAGCGCATATACTTCGACTATTTGTCATTTTTTTAACTGAATTTCTTCATGCCTTACTCAAATCTTATATCAGATCGATGCAGAAATACGAAATCAATTTAAGTGACTTGTCGAAAAGTAATGGATAATTGATTCACAGGCTCGTTAGCCTTACCATGTTTAAGATAAGCAGATAATCAAATTTTCAAACAATTTGTTCAATATTGAAATCGTATTCTCTTCATCAGGACATTACGAAAGGTATACATTACACATACATAAATTGGCCAGGATTCCCACGATCTTGCCGATATATTTACGGGATTGATTAACTAATTTAGTGCTGGTGCGAGGACAACTTTTCTACATTTACAAATTGCCTTCGACGCAATTCTCTCGCTCGCCTATTTGCTGGGGTCTAATCCCTTCCGCGTTACAAAAAGACTGTTGAGCATATTTATTTGCAATCAAGTTTATATTGCCATTTAATGACAAATCTTTCGAATGGGCGTTACGAAGTTTTTATAACTGGCTTTGGGGCAACTTTAAGCGTTTGCTTGATAGTGAGTTTCGCTGAGCCACCCACAAAGAATGGAATATCTTCAGACACGCCAAAAAAAAACATTAAAATATACAACATGAACTTTTACAAGATAACAATTATGAACAAAAATTCATAATTTTCATCAAACATTAAAAAAAAAAACTAGTTTTTTATTTAAGCAATTGGTCGTAACAATAATTTGTTCAAATAAAATTTTATTATCATATATAATCAAATCTTCTAATTTCTACATTTGGGCATATCACTTTCATATTTGTTGTGGACACTATATTGAATAGTGAAATCAAAAAATAGGACTTAATAAATGAATTGATAAATCATTTGCTTAATTTGTTACATAATTTTTTTTTCAGGTGTATAAAATGTTGTATTTATCGACACTGATTAATTTTGCGAAAAAATAAGAAGTTCCCTAGTTTCCTAGATCTTTTCTATAAATTTGCAAAAGATCTGGAAATAAGCGAGGACTTTAAAAAGAGCAATATACAACACCCTGTATACTTAGATATCATGAACAGCCTTAGTCAAAAAAATACATTATAAATTCGAGATAGATAACATATAAAAATCAATCAATATTAAATGGAGTCGGGTTAAAATGATTTATGAAATATATCTATTTCGGTGAAATTGTAAAAATAGTATCATTAGTTTAAAATCTATATCATTGTGCAATAATGCTTAAGCTCTCCTTGTAAATGGTTACGATGAAATAAATGATTTGCATTAAAAACTAAATTAAAAGGGTAGGAAAGGTAACTTGCATAGCTTTTGTAGACTTAGAAAAGGCATTTGATAATGTAGATTGGGACATAATGTTTAGAATTTTAAAAGAAACGGGTATAGATTATAAGGATAGGAGAATAATTTTTAATTTATATAAACACCAAACTGCCTTAGTTAGAATTGAGGGGGAAGAAGAGGTAGCAAAAATAAGGAAGGGAGTTCGGCAGGGATGTACACTCTCACCGTTATTATTTAATCTATATATAGAAGATGCAATAAACAAAGTAAAAGAAGAGTATAGTGTAGGTGTGAATGTACAGGGAGAGAAAATATATATGTTGAGATTCGCCGACGATATAGCTATATTGGAAGAAAGCGAAAAGAATTTAGAAAGGGTATTGAATGGTATGCAGGCAGTATTGACTAGGGATTTTAACATGAAAATAAATATAGGTAAAACTAAAGTGATGAGGTGTGACAAAAATGAATGCAGTAGAAAAATGAGTATCTCAATAGGAGATAATAGAATCGAAGAAGTGTCAGATTTTTGTTATTTAGGCAGTAGAATCACAAAAGATAATCGAAGCAAGGTAGATATAAAGTGTAGGATAGCACAGGGTAGGAAGGCATTCGTAGAAAAAGAACAGATTTTAAGATCAAATATTGACTTGGGTATTAGAAAAAGATTACTGAAGGTATATGTTTGGAGTGTAGCACTGTACGGGTGTGAGGCGTGGACTATAGGAAAGGAAGAGAAGCGCAGATTACAAGCATTTGAAATGTGGTGTTATAGGAGGATGATGAGGATTGGTTGGGAAGATAAAGTAACAAATGAAGCTGTACTAGAGTTAGTAGGGGAGAAGAGAAGTATCTGGAGAGTGTTACAGCGTAGGAGAGACAGATTAGTAGGGCATATTCTTAGGCATGGGGGGATTATGCAATTGATCATAGAAGGTAGAGTGGAGGGAAAGAGAGGGGTAGGTAGGCCTAAATTGGAGTATGTGAGTCAGATAGTTGAAGACGTTGAGATGAATAGCTATAGGGAGATGAAGGGATTAGCTCAGGATAGATCGGCATGGCGTGCTGTTTCCAACCAATCTTTAGGATTGCGGACTCTTTAATAATAAAAACTTATCACTATTTTAATGTGTATTTATATCAAATATAAATATTTTATATTGAATAGATTCTTGTTTAATATATTGTTGTCTATTTCGGTTTCTTGGACGATATATTACAAATTGAAAAATCAGTCACCAGTCTGGAGAGTATGGGATTAAAACAGTAAAATATTGCCATCACAAATAGTCCTAAAAATATCCGCTTAAGATTTAATCTAAAATCGAGTGGGATTCTTAATAGATTGTGAACAACTTTGTGTCTGTAGATGCACATGTGTCTCTGCAAAAGCACACAACTCGCGAATAGAGTCTCTGAAGAGAACATATGTATTATTGTGAACAGACAGACGACCTTGCCTTACCTTGCATTCATAATACTACAATCTCGTCAATATATCACACATATACAAAGACATGCACAATTCATACGTAACAAACTGGAGAGACAACGAGATATGAAGGAGTATACAACGCCAGGGATGGCCAAAAGAATTATGTGAAAATTATTCGCCATTTGTATAGAGGAATCATCGTATCAACATTTCACAACATAAATATGTCGATTGACTTTTCACGATTTTTTTAGTCTAATTCGATTATAATTTTGTAAGTTATCTTTTTGTATGTGATAAATGTCTCAAATTTAATATGGTGAAACGACTCGATGTTTTAATTATCAACAATTTTTTTATTAAGTAGCTACAGTATGGTATGTGTTGGATTTAGGTGCTGTCACTCTGTAATTTTTGAATATTTTTCACGGGCATTTACATATAATTTCAAGTTTAAGCTATATACTATTCAATATATACTGAACAGGCCTAGAATAAATTATTTCAAAAGTCATAACAATAATTTAGTTTTATATAGATTTTCTTGTGCATTTGTAAAAGCTATACAAGCTTTGAATTGATAACAGTTCCCCCAAGAAGTTTCGGAACGAACTGTTCTTGTTTTTATTTTATTCTTAACACTTATTACAATGTAGGAAAATAGGAAATGTTGAAGTTATCAATCGAAAATGCAGAATCCTTCAGACCGCTGCTTCAATAAAATTGAATTCGTGTATGAAATACAAAAAAGAAAATAATTTTTTATTAATTTATTTGAAAAGTAAAGAAAATAATTTTATATTGATATACAGGGTTGGGCAGTTCTAACGAATCGGAATCCCCTGCCCAAACTAATTCAAATAAAAATGCGAAAAATTGCAATCTTATATAGAATTACGAGTTGCACACTCTAAAATTAATTTCAAGTATACAGGATGAACCATGAAAGCACAATTAAAACTGGACTTATTTTTTTAAATAGAATACTATATATATTTTAATCCCATTTCATAGCAGACATTCAAGTACTTATGAACACGTACATTATAATTTGTTAAAATGCGGCGTTGCCAAGATATTAGCAATTTTGTAAAAAATTGGTTCATTGCAAGCCCAATTTCAAAAAATTATAACTTACTTAGGTAGCGAATTTAAGTAGCACAGTTTTAAATCTGAGTAACCACTAACATGGCATTATTTTTTGTAAATCGGTTTTTTTCCTGAAACATACAGGCATATGTAAGAGTCATGTTCAATTAGGGCATTTTCCTTGAAAGGTAAGTCCGATTTTTTAAATGGAACACCCCATATATTATTATTCTGAAAAATAACACGATTATAATAGAACTATTTTTATTACATATGTCCTATCGTAAAACTACTAGTTTCTGATATATTGACATATTTTTGAAAAATGCAGCATCCAAACAAACAATTCAATTAAAATTAATATAAATGTTAAGATTGCCATGGAAAATAATGTCAACTGTAATATTTGTGATTTTTTTTATAAAATTAACCAATTTTTTATAAAATTGCTAATATCTTGGCAACGCCGCATTCTAACAAATTACAATTTATGTGTTCATAAGTACTTGAATGTCTGCTATGAGATGGGATTAAAATATATATAGTATTACATTTAAAAAAATAAGACCAGTTTTAATTGTGCTTTCATGGTTCATCCTGTATACTCGAAATCAATTTTAAAGTGTGCCACTCGTAATTCTATATAAGATTGCAATTTTTCGCATTTTTATTTGAATTAGTTTGGGCAGGAGATCCCGATTCGTTAGAACTGCCCAATCCTGTATAGTTTCCTGAAACATTAAATTCAGATTAGTTTAAGCACAGTTAAGTAATTCAGGCGAATTAATTTCTAGCTGAATTAAAATGTTGTTTGGCTTTTATTTGAAGCTTTTATCATTCAATTAATCATGACATTCATATTGAGGAAATAAAATTTCAATATACTTAATCCTTTTTTCTTTATATCTTAGGACAGGCATAGCGAATTAGTTTAGTTGGCACGTGAACGATTGTTCATTTTACTAGCGAATAAATTCTTAATTTTTTAATTGTTAAAATATGTACGAATTAAATCTTATTTTACAAAAAAAAATCGAATCATCAAACGTGATTTCTCCTCCTCGTAAAATTTCGATATGCATGGAATTTTTTTCAACATTACAAAATTCTAGATATTTGTAGAAATAAGGAAGCGTATAATAAGAATAAAAATTAAATGAACATAACGTTGCAATAAATATCTCAGAAAATATCGTTTTTAAATGCAATATTCTTAGTTTAATTACCACAAGAAGGATTTCTTTATCAGCTACATCAATTATTGCACTTACTTGTTAATCAACAACGAAGTATTTGTTGAAAGTGATTTGTAATGTATATTTGAAATAATTTCTATTTGTTGCCCTTGTATGTCCTTTGCACAATGTAATGTGGTATATATGCGGAAAAACCTACAGATAATAGATCAAACTCAAAGGATCATAAAATACCAATGGTAATATTATGTAAAAAGGATAATCAGTCATGTAGTTAATTAAATGTTTATTTTTTCATTTGCTGTGCATGTATAAGCTTTAAAAATCATCACAAAATCTCAATGCGAAGATTTTAAATTAGTTAGTTAAAGAGTCCGCAATCCTAAAGATTGGTTGGAAACAGCACGCCATGCCGATCTATCCTGAGCTAATCCCTTCATCTCCCTATAGCTATTCATCTCAACGTCTTCAACTATCTGACTCACATACTCCAATCTAGGCCTACCTACCCCTCTCTTTCCCTCCACTCTACCTTCTATGATCAATTGCATAATTCCCCCATGCCTAAGGATATGCCCTACTAATCTGTCTCTCCTACGCTGTAACACGCTCCAAATACTTCTCTTCTCCCCTACTAACTCTAGTACAGCTTCATTTGTTACTTTATCTTCCCAACCAATCCTCATCATCCTCCTATAACACCACATTTCGAATGCTTGTAATCTACGCTTCTCTTCCTTTCCTATAGTCCACGCCTCACACCCGTACAGTGCTACACTCCAAACATATACCTTCAGTAATCTTTTTCTAATACCCAAGGCAATATTTGATCTTAAAATCTGTTCCTTTTCTACGAATGCCTTCCTACCCTGTGCTATCCTACACTTTATATCTACCTTGCTTCGATTATCTTTTGTGATTCTACTGCCTAAATAACAAAAATCTGACACTTCTTCGATTCTATTATCTCCTATTGTGATCCTCATTTTTCTGCTGCATTCCTTTTTGTCACACCTCATCACTTTAGTTTTACCTATATTTATTTTCATGTTAAAATCCCTAGTCAATACTGCCTGCATACCATTCAATACCCTTTCTAAATTCTTTTCGCTTTCTTCCAATATAGCTATATCGTCGGCGAATCTCAACATATATATTTTCTCTCCCTGTACATTCACACCTACACTATACTCTTCTTTTACTTTGTTTATTGCATCTTCTATATATAGATGAAATAATAACGGTGAAAGTGTACATCCCTGCCGAACTCCCTTCCCTATTTTTGCTACCTCTTCTTCCCCCTCAATTCTAACTAAGGCAGTTTGGTGTTTATATAAATTAAAAATTATTCTCCTATCCTTATAATCTATACCCGTTTCTTTTAAAATTCTAAACATTATGTCCCAATCTAGATTATCAAATGCCTTTTCTAAATCTACAAAAGCTATGCAAGTTACCTTTCCTACCCTCATTCTTTTTTCTACTACTGTTCATAGTGCTAAAATCGCCTCCCTCGTCCCTCTGTTTTTCCTAAAACCAAACTGATCTTCTCCTAGCCTTTCCTCTACTTTATTTTCTAATCTCCTATAAATAATCTTTAACAATATCTTCGATGCATGTGATAGTAGGCTAATGGTCCTATAGTTCTCACACAAATTAGCTCCTATTTTCTTCGGCATTGTTACTATTCTACTACGCTGAAAATCCTGTGGTACTTCTCCCTTCTCATATGTTTTACAAACTAACCTGTATAATCGCTCCTGCATTTTTTCCCCTGCGTGTTTTATTAATTCGGCTGGTATCATATCATATCATATTTAATTTAAAATGATTTTAAATTAAATATATTAAATTTTCTTTAATTGTTTTTAATTTTAATTCGGATGTGAAAGCGACTTATAAAAACATTTATTGTTTTTTGTCCATAAATTATGTACCGAATTTTCAGCAGATATGAACTTACCTGCATAAATTCATTGACAATTTTTTAGAGTATGCATTTCATTTGACAAAATGAAATTGTATCATTTGAAATATTTTACGGAAAATGTGATATTATATAAATTACTTAAAAAAATAATCTTTAGAAAAATAAATTTATTATTCTGCAATATATATGTATATATTTTTAAGCGATAACTATGCCTTTATTTAATGAAAACTCGAAAACTAATGTTTGTTAATTTAAAATACGTATTCCTGCAAATATCGAAAGCTATCTGTTCATGACTTTAGTATACAACATACTACTTTCAATACTAATAAAGATTATAACTGTTTCTTGTAAAATGTGTTAATATACAGGGTATGGTTTTTAAAGATATTTATTTTGGAGCGTCACTAAAATCCATAGTTTTTCATTGACAATTTTTTAGAGTATGCATTTCATTTGACAAAGGCATAAAAAATTAAATTCTATCATTTGACATATTTTACGGAAAATTATATTATTATATAAATTATTTTGAAAAACAATCTTCAGCAAAACAATTCATTCATTATTTTTTTGCAGTACCCACCATTTGATAAAAGGCTAGAACATGAAAGTACGTCATTTTAAATAGTTTAATGAAAAAATTATTATTATATAAATAAAATACGGGAGGAATTACAACTATAATATAAAAACATAGTTTTAATTCCTCCCGTATTTAATTTACAATGGAATATCATCAACTAAGCCTTAAACACATCAATTATATAAATTGTTTAAAAAAGAATGTGTACAAAAAAAAATTGTTCTGCAATATCATATCGGGAATAAATCTTAGCCAAAAAAAAAATTAAACAATTTTTTGTACGTTCTCCTTTAGCAACGAACGCTATATTTTTAAATGGGTGCGTATAGAATCAGGTGCAGCCTGTATATTAAAGTAAGTAAGTAACTTAGCAAAGTATACAACAGTCCGGTAAGCACAAACACGTATTGTCAAAAGGCAGAGGCAACATAACCCGCAAGTTACGAGCCTCGTACATTCCGCTTAATTGGAACAGCGTGCGATTAAATCCGTTTATACTATGCACTTCTTACTTCTGTTGCTGTTGTTGTCAAGTTTGCTGTGCCTTTCGCTATTCGCGATAACTGTGTTCGGTATATCAAATTAATTCGGACTATGCGGGGAAAAAAGAGTTTCGACAGATATAAATTGCTTGTGCAGATATTTTAGCGTAGATAAGTGCGAATAAAGATAACGATTTGACGTAATAAGAGCGATAGATTGGCGGAATAGTTTACGATTTTTTTAATTTTTTTTCTGAAAACAGCAAAGATGCAGCAGCATCTGTCATAAGTAAAATCAGTGGATGGAAAAGAGAGACCAACAAGTGTAGAATTGGAAAACAAAGCATAAAATACGCTTTCTGCGTATGTTGAATAATCGATTTTTCTACGGCCACAAATTTGCACAACAAAATATAAATAATTCGTTTAAATACCTTAATTATATCGAATTTTAATTAAATACCTTAATATCCTCGTATACCTGCTTAATATATTTTTAGGCATGTAAATAATTAAAAGTTATTATTTTATTTTGTTGTTCTCGAGATATGTGAATAATAGCTTAAAAGAACAAATTTCTTATGAGAAAGATTCTTTCATAATAATGTTCAACATTAGTCGTATATATTGCAACGGTTTGTTTCTTTCCACTATCGCCAAGAAAAAAAAATTGCTGACATAAATAGTAAATATTTATATTACGCATATTTACAAATATACAGGTGAAATTTTTCTATCGTCGCAAGAATAATAAAATATACTAATTTAAAATCACGTCCGTACTAAGTATAAATTGTTGTTCAATGTTATCGGGTATCATCGCACAAAAAGAAAATCACTATTTCAGATCAAGCGACGTTTCGGTGTTTATTGCATCACCTTCTTCAGGCTGCAAATGTATACGTACAATCACTACTAACTTATTATGATTACAATAACTAAAAACATACCTTAATTTGATTTCATTTACAATTCTATAAATATTTAGTTTCTGTGCCAATGTACGAGGAAATTAATATTGCGGCATAAAATTACAGGAGGTGTAATTTTAAATTAAAACTTTCGTAGTTTTCGTCCGATGATCGTACTCTTGAAAACAGTAAATCTCTATTATTATATAGTAATTTTAAAAATTATCACTACGGTGTTAAATAATAGTATATAATATCACCCAAATATCATATTTTAGGTATTTTATTTCGTTTTTATCTTGTGCTACTGAAGATGGGGGCATAGCCTTCGAAATGCGCATCTAGCTTTGGGTTACGGTATTCTATACCAATATATAAGAAAATACATTTACTCCCTACGTATTAAAATCACCGAACGTCTATGTATAAATTCGAATGTATAAAGATCGATAAATTGCCGGGGGGGGGCCCTGTGAATTTATTTTTTAATACTTCCGAAGCAATCTATGTAATATATCAATGTAATCGGAAGAATTCAACTGTATAAGCGCAATGAGCATGAGAAAATTGTGTGGCTGCCTTTGTTTTTTTCAAGTCCGGATTATTTTCCAATTGAAACGGGGTAAGTACTCCTTCTGTTGTTGGTGCTGCTGTAACAGTTGCTACAGATGTCATGTTTATGTCGCCGTTAGTAATGCACAATATTGAGACAGGCGGTCATAGGATGTAGGCTCTGACTTTAGCCTGCTTCTTTCTACTTTCCGTACATCGATCGTAAACTGCTTAGGATTATGTGCAAAAGAACTTTATATCCATAATGTGATTCCAATAATACTATTCTACAGCCTATACACAGTACGTGCAGTTGTGTTTAATATCTTGTGTTTCAATGCCGGAGCGCAAGAAGCTTGGTGGTATTAAGTGGTTGCGGATTTTTATAACGGGCGAAGAGATGCCAGTTGCTGCGACGAGTTGCTTGCGCGATATTCCCGCTGTGTATATTGTGACAAACCGATCTTGATATCACTTTAAAAAAATAATAAATTAGGCCGCTGTTGCTGTAACTATTTGCAATCTTTAAATTATGCAATATAACAAAACTTTCTTATAGAAAAGCGATCAATTCAACAGCATACATATATGGCGAGTACTAAAAAATGGGACTTGGCTCTATATGAGAAGATTTTCAACCAAATTGTTGTAGTTGCATCTTAGTTAGTTAAAGAGTCCGCAATCCTAAAGATTGGTTGGAAACAGCACGCCATGCCGATCTATCCTGAGCTAATCCCTTCATCTCCCTATAGCTATTCATCTCAACGTCTTCAACTATCTGACTCACATACTCCAATCTAGGCCTACCTACCCCTCTCCTTCCCTCCACTCTACCTTCTATGATCAATTGCATAATCCCCCCATGCCTAAGAATATGCCCTACTAATCTGTCTCTCCTACGCTGTAACACTCTCCAGATACTTCTCTTCTCCCCTACTAACTCTAGTACAGCTTCATTTGTTACTTTATCTTCCCAACCAATCCTCATCATCCTCCTATAACACCACATTTCAAGTGCTTCTAATCTACGCTTCTCTTCCTTTCCTATAGTCCACGCCTCACACCCGTACAGTGCTACACTCCAAACATATACCTTCAGTAATCTTTTTCTAATACCCAAGTTAATATTTGATCTTAAAATCTGTTCTTTTTCTACGAATGCCTTCCTACCCTGTGCTATCCTACACTTTATATCTACCTTGCTTCGATTATCTTTTGTGATTCTACTGCCTAAATAACAAAAATCTGACACTTCTTCGATTCTATTATCTCCTATTGTGATCCTCATTTTTCTACTGCATTCCTTTTTGTCACATCTCATCACTTTAGTTTTACCTATATTTATTTTCATGTTAAAATTCCTAGTCAATACTGCCTGCATACCATTCAATACCCTTTCTAAATTCTTTTCGCTTTCTTCCAATATAGCTATATCGTCGGCGAATCTCAGCATATATATTTTCTCTCCCTGTACATTCACACCTACACTATACTATTCTTTTACTTTGTTTATTGCATCTTCTATATATAGATTAAATAATAACGGTGAGAGTGTACATCCCTGCCGAACTCCCTTCCCTATTTTTGCTACCTCTTCTTCCCCCTCAATTCTAACTAAGGCAGTTTGGTGTTTATATAAATTAAAAATTATTCTCCTATCCTTATAATCTATACCCGTTTCTTTTAAAATTCTAAACATTATGTCCCAATCTACATTATCAAATGCCTTTTCTAAATCTACAAAAGCTATGCAAGTTACCTTTCCTACCCTCTTTCTTTTTTCTACTACCGTTCTTAGTGCTAGAATCGCCTCTCTCGTCCCTCTGTTTTTCCTAAAACCAAACTGATCTTCTCCTAGCCTTTCCTCTACTTTATTTTCTAATCTCCTATAAATAATCTTTAACAATATCTTCGATGCATGTGATAGTATGATTGTATAATGCAGAATATTGAAGTGATGGTATAAAAAAAATTACATAATAAAAATGTATACATTTCAAGATTACTACTAAAGAGCGTTAAATTTTTTAAAGAATATTTTGTAAGAAAATTTGAAGTAATACTTTCATTTCTTCATGAAAAAGGTGCCGCTATTTCGATTAGCTAAATCATTAAGGAAATATCTGAAGATGAAGTTTACAATTTAGTTTAGAGGTTTAGTTTACAAGTTTACAATGCCCATAAAATAAAAAAATTTAGCGTCGAAAAAAAATTAGATAGATTAATTTCAATCAATTCTATAAATTTTTTTACAATCGTTTAACATACAAAACGATAGTTTACAGACTTCGTTGTAAATAAAAAATTATAATTAATCAGCGAGATATTATTTCAATAAATCCCGGTCACGATGTAAATGAAATTAAAATCTTTCGCTTATAATAATCAAAGCAAATAATCTTGTAATCAATCACACACATTTCTTTGAAATTCTATGAATCTTTGGACATGTAAACTATTTCAAAAATCCTTTGCGTCTCTAGATCATTAGTAGAAGAATGTTCATTTGATAATTATATTCTTGTTTATTGATGAAGTAGCAGTTTTTGTAGTAAATTATTAACTATTTGCATTTTTTAAACCAAACATCTTATTTATCCCATTATATTTCAAGGTACCCGATTGTAAACACCACCTTACAATTATACTTTTGTTATAAATAATAAAGTCCTACTATTAATCCCACAACACACGCATTCTCTATCTCATTGACAGCTTCTCATACTCCTTAACTGATATCAGTTCTTTTATAACAGACTATATCAATCGTATTTTAATCTTTAGTTAAACAGCAGGCGGATTATACTATATGCGGCAAGTTAATAAATTAACATATCACAACCCAGCACAGCTAAAACAAGAACAATTTTTCAACAGCTCATATCAACCTCATAGACAAAGTAGTTTGAGCACGAGATTAAGGGGATGGAGCAGCTTTATATGCCATAAGAAAAACAGTGTAATTTATTCTGCGAATTACTCCTTCATTTTTGGATCCATTTTTTTCAAATTTCTTGTGGTAACAGTTTATAGATGTTAAATTGCTCCTAAGATCGCCATTTTTTAGAAAAACGTTTTATTTAGAACAAAAATTGCTGCTAAACATTGGCCTTTTTTTAAGGGGATAGAGCACTTTTATATGCCATAAGAAAAATAGTGTCATTTATTCTGCGAATTACTTCTTTATTTTTGGATCATTTTTTTCATATTTCTTGTGGTAGCAGTTTACAGATGTTAAATTGCCCCTAAGCTCACCGTTTTATTTTAAACGTTTTAATTAGAACAGAAATTGCTGCTAGACATAGGCCTTTTTTTAAGGGGATAGAGCACTTTTATATGCCATAAGAAAAATAGTGGAATTTATTCTGCGAATTACTCCTTCATTTTTGGATCAATTTTTTTCAAATTTCTTGTGGTAACAGTTTATAGATGTTAAATTGCTCCTAAGATCGCTATTTTTTAGAAAATCGTTTTATTTAGAACAAAAATTGCTGCTAAACATTGGCCTTTTTTTAAGGGGATAGAGCACTTTTATATGCCATAAGAAAAATAGTGTCATTTATTCTGCGAATTACTCCTTCATTTTTGGATCCATTTTTTTCAAATTTCTTGTGGTAACAGTTTATAGATGTTAAATTGCTCCTAAGATCGCCGTTTTTTAGAAAAACGTTTTAATTAGAACAAAAATTGCTGCTAGACATAGGCCTTTTTTTAAGGGGATAGAGCACTTTTATATGCCATAAGAAAAATAGTGTAATTTATTCTGCGAATTACTCCTTCATTTTTGGATCATTTTTTTTCAAATTTCTTGTGCTTGCAGTTTATAGATGTTAAATTGCTCCTAAGATCGGCATTTTTTATAAAAACATTTTAATTAGAATAAAAATTGCTCCTAAACATAGGCCTTTTTGTCTCAATATTTAATTTCAATGTTTTGAATATATATGTAATATCGAAAAATGTCTTCTACCTTCCAAAAAAATCTGCATAATAATACATATGAACTACTGTTCAAAGAAATATTTTTTACAAAAAAAAAGTAACAGAAACATTTTAAATATTAAGTCGACAAATTGGGTGGGTAAATAAAGTGATAAATAAATGCGAGTTGCAATTAGTTGAGGAAAATTAAAGTATTGCAGTGTAGCAGATTAGAGAGAGACTAGTAAGTTATATTCTTAGACACGGGGGTATTATGCAATTCGATATTGGACAGAAGGAAAGACAGGTATTGTTAACTTTGATTAGGTTGACACATCATATGTCTTTTTAAACCGAGTATAATTATTAATGCAAAATGTCATTGTATACCAATAATAGTTAAAATATGTTTTAATAGTAAATGAAAAACTGAAATGGTTACCTACAAGAAAGTAAATTCGTATAAAATGAAACTTAGCGGTTCACCTTGTAATAATAAATTATCTATTATAGTATTTATTGCCTTATTTGCCTATAAGTGCAATGATTCGATTACTTCAATAACGATATAACTTTATTAATATAATATAAATTGCAACCGATTTTAATTCGCTACTAAAGGGAAATGTAATATGGGCAATGTAATGTTGTGAAATATTGTAAATGTAATATTCCAAGTTGGGTGATAATGTAACAAATACAGTTACAAATTGCACACCGTGTTCACAAGAAAATCTATCAACAGGTTATACACATCTGCAGCTTAAGAACAAGTCCTTTTCAAACCATTTTATCGACGAAGTGACAAGCTATGCATATGTGTTATTTAACTTGCACTTTATATTTCTTTTTTTACCGTTGAAAGAAGTTTCCTTGTAACTATTTCGAAATAACTGTATTACAAAATCTATTTTATAACTAATTAATAAACATTTGTAAACTAGAATTCCTTACAAACAAATTGTTAAATATTGAAATGCCGTTGCAATCGTCCAATCAGAATTTGATTCCATATACAATTTTTGAAGGTATTTCAACAATTGCATTTTACGCTATTTAATTTTTTATTTTTTTTTGAAATATAGTATGGATATAATTTTGCAGGTCGGGATTTTATTTCCGCCGTATAATATTGAGATAATTGTTGCTTGTATGTACGTTACGAATAAAATATAGAAAAACAAAATGCGCATGCCAATAATCCGAAAATACTACACAATTGTGATATTAGAATAAATAATTACATTGAGTTGGTGTTTTCCATTTACGAAGATCGTCATCGGCGTAGATTTCCATAAAAACACATTTAAATAGCACTTTGTTTAACATTATAAGATTTTTTGTTCTTTGGAAGTTGGCTCTTGATTTGATATTAGTGGTTGCTATCATTGCGTACACCAAAACTATTAATCACGGTAAACTGATCACGAATGTGATTTGGTTTGATTTAAACATGTAATTAATGCACTAAACTTTATAAATAGTTCAATATTATACAAGAGCATAATTTTATCATGATTTGCGAGAACGTTTACAAAAAGGTAAACAATGCGTCATATATCATTTGTGCGCAGAATTCGCGAAGATACTGATCTATTCATTTACTATATATAATCCAAAAACGTAATGCGCTGTTGCCCTATTTCTAGTACTGTACCAAAACTGGAAATGGATAAAACATAAGTGTATTTTGATATTTTAATCAATTGTTTGTTTAATGGGAGGTTGTGAAATAATAGAGACAGAAAGACTGACTATAAAATAATGATACACAATTTACTATATATTTTACTTTAAAATATCATGATTTTGAATAGTGAAATCGGTGAAATAATATGTTGAAAAAATAAAGGTAAATAATGCGGCAGTCATATTTCAGAAAGGTACGCTTCAGATCAGCATATTTTTATGTTCCCTGGGTTTAAAAAAATTACCTAGGGGGTAATGGGTGTATACATATTCCTATAATTTTCAGGTAGTCGAGTTAATGATGATCAAATTCCTACAAAGGCACATGTAAATTCCTATAAGGTTTCTTATAATATTTCCAATTGAAATCAAACATTGAAGATGAAGACAGAGATATAGGTTCCCATATATTTAACGATCGTGACAATTACCCAATTAACAATGACCCAGTTGGTGAAAGTACATAAATTCAGAATGCAGAAGCCTGCATTTTATTGCATGATCACCCCGAGCAAACATGTGCAAGAAATAAGTGCTTCGTGCAAGAGGAAGGCGGTAGACAACAGGCGTTTGTAGGAATTTGACCATACACATTTTCGGTTTCTTCTACCTGACCCCATATTTATAGGAATTTACCATCCTCGGGGATGATATAGTGGAAAGTATAGCTTATACAAAATGATGTACTTTTACCGCAATTACCGTAAAATAAATAGCGAGAAATTTTTATGGAATGATATATCTAATTCGCTCTAAAGTACACCTTTTTCGTCTTTTACTGATATAGAAGAAAAATCGTGTTTTTTTAGATATGCCTTAATCTAATAGTTTTGTTACAAATTTAAATCACCGTTTGACTTTAAAATAAAAAGCGTTCCTTAGAGCGACTTAAATATTTCAATTTGCGGTATGCATTGAGTAACAATTTCATTATTGAGTAAAAATTAAAATGGAATTAATTCGTCTATGAATTTTTGTTCCTCTAAGATCAATATTCAACCACTCTTAACCACGTTCTTCAAATTACTTTAATCGTTTATTTGTATTTCGTGTAGAACTTTGTTAATATAGAATGTCTTAATCAATTCAAGATCTACTTTTCTGAATTTTTTATAGATTTAGTACCATCCAATTTTACGCTTTTACTCTGTCTTTCATGATATATTTCTTATAACCCATTTATCTTCAGATTACTACCTCACCATGAATAAAAGTGTTTAGAGGTCTGATAATGTAAATTTCCTAAGTAGAGTTTTGAATATATGATACGACAATAACTTCTTTATTTCTCGATCGCTTATCCTGATTGATACCTCTTACAGTGTTGCCAATTTCGCTTGATATTAACATCCAATCTTAAGGTGACCATATCCCCAAAATTATGAGCAACTACAAAAGCAAAAATACAAACCGTTTTTTTTATAAGTCTACAATTATATTTTGTGAACATACATTAATTAGACAATCGTTTTTGTAAGATTTTTGTTAGTTAGTAATTAAAATCACCAATAAAATCAGTTAATTAACAAATTGCAATTTTGTACAGTCATCGTGCGAGACTATGCGCTGGACATAAGCTATTTTCATTTTGAAAACAATGATCAGAACAATATATAATTGAAAAAAATATATAAAAAGTAGTAAATAAATTTGATTTGGAAATTGCTCCTAATTTAGGGGGTATGGCCACCTTAATGTAAACATATTTTACACCAGTTTCTTACAAGTGTATTGATATAGTCTAAAAATGGATGGGACACAAATATAATTCTTCGCACTAACGATAAAGTAGCACAAGATAATAACTAAATAAAATACCTGTATTAAATATATAGTATTAAATAAATAAGTCAACATGTCAGAAGAATTTCAAAAAATGGCATATAATATGACCTATAAATCTTTTAAAACAATATAAATTAATAATTAACGAAACTAGCAAGTTTACGTTTGTCAAACCTAAAATAATAAAAATAAATCAAATAAAAATAAATTTAAAAATAGTTCTTATTAAATAAATTAAATAGACAAGATGAAATTAGTCCTGAATCTAAATTCATTAAATATGATTTAGATTTATGTATGTATATACTTTCATAGTTAGTTAAAGAGTCCGCAATCCTAAAGATTGGTTGGAAACAGCACGCCATGCCGATCTATCCTGAGCTAATCCCTTCATCTCCCTATAGCTATTCATCTCAACGTCTTCAACTATCTGACTCACATACTCCAATTTAGGCCTACCTACCCCTCTCTTTCCCTCCACTCTACCTTCTATGATCAATTGCATAATCCCCCCATGCCTAAGGATATGCCCTACTAATCTGTCTCTCCTACGCTGTAACACTCTCCAAATACTTCTCTTCTCCCCTACTAACTCTAGTACATCTTCATTTGTTACTTTATCTTCCCAACCAATCCTCATCATCCTCCTATAACACCACATTTCGAATGCTTGTAATCTACGCTTCTCTTCCTTTCCTATAGTCCACGCCTCACACCCGTACAGTGCTACACTCCAAACATATACCTTCAGTAATCTTTTTCTAATACACAAGTCAATATTTGATCTTAAAATCTGTTCTTTTTCTACGAATGCCTTCCTACCCTGTGCTATCCTACACTTTATATCTACCTTGCTTCGATTATCTTTTGTGATTCTACTGCCTAAATAACAAAAATCTGACACTTCTTCGATTCTATTATCTCCTATTGTGATCCTCATTTTTCTACTGCATTCCTTTTTGTCACACCTCATCACTTTAGTTTTACCTATATTTATTTTCATGTTAAAATCCCTAGTCAATACTGCCTGCATACCATTCAATACCCTTTCTAAATTCTTTTCGCTTTCTTCCAATATAGCTATATCGTCGGCGAATCTCAACATATATATTTTCTCTCCCTGTACATTCACACCTACACTATACTCTTCTTTTACTTTGTTTATTGCATCTTCTATATATAGATTAAATAATAACGGTGAAAGTGTACATCCCTGCCGAACTCCCTTCCCTTAATTTCATAAGCTCGGAATAATTCAAAACACTTTTAAGTAATTTAAGTGAACTAATTTGAATAGGATGACCTGAGTTAATCAAAAATATGCTCGGCCACAGCACTTTTATTTAATCTATTTAATTTGAAATGCTTCTTAAATCTAGTTTCAATTGGTCTACGTGTTTAGGACAACTAGAACAAGATATTTCATAAATACTAGATTTTTTATTGAAATCAATGAAATCTTTGGGATTTCCTAGAAAATTAGCAAGACTATTATATGTTACTTTAAAAATTTATTTATTTAAAATACTATCTACACCACGTGCAATTATAGGATCATATGGTAATTTAACAAATTTTGGATTTGAATTTGATCTAAACTACTAATATTTTTGATATCTCTTCTTTTTTTAAATTTTCTTAATATGTTATTTATAATTTTAGAAGAATAGCCATTTTGTACTGCTATATTTCGGATATTATTTAATTCAATGTTATATTCATCATTAGATAAAGAAAATTTAATATGCGGTTAATTAAAAAATTAAAAGCAGCATATTTATGTCGACGACAATGATTTGAATCGTTCCGTATATAGCAGTCCATATTTGTAGCTTTTCCATATATATCAAATTCTCATATATATTATTATTTCTAATGGCTAAAACATCTACGAAAGATAACTGATTATTATTTATTCGTAAGTAAATTTGGAATTTAATATTTTAATAAAATCATCAATATTAGATTTTTCAGTATCAAAAATCGCAAAGATGTCATCTACATATCTAATCCAAACTATACGAAAATAAATTTCAGTTTCCTTTAAAATATATTTCAGTTTTTAAAATGAATATGATATACTTTATTTTTATATATTTTTGGTTATGCTATCGGCCCTTGCATGTAGCAATATCAGGCTACCATAAACCTGCTTATATGCGAAGGTGTCAAATTTTGTATTAAACTAACTTATTTGTTAACTGTTTGTTTATTTTGATTTTCATATTTTTCCAATTTTATTCTACTTTTATTTGATACGGCACATAAAACGTAATATTTCCTAAAACAATCTGGGAACAACTAACGAACGTACTTGAATGTCCTTTCCGCTAAATTCCTAGACCGCCTTTGCACCACATATCTCCTGCCAATCTGGCACACCACATACAACAAACAATCGACTCGATCGGCTCTCAATCATTTTTCTGCATTACACAGAATGGACACTTCGGAGCAACACAACTACAGACCACACGATGGAATTCAAAATGCAAATGAACGAATGCATAAACACTATGAAAGTGTCTCAATTTTTTTTTCGCATAATTGCGCAGTGTGCGCGAGTACTGTTTAATTTGCATTTGAACATTGGTATTTATTCGATGTGATTAACGATTATAATTAATTGTTAAGCTTTAACGATGCATGATATATATATTCAAAACATTAAATGATGTTAGTAGAATCACGTAATATTCCAAATCTTTTTAATAGGTTTATATGTATATTTTAATTGTCACTTTTTAAATCAATAATTTTATATATACCGCATCACTAATGATTCTTCTTCTGTATTTCTCATCAGGAATTTTAAACTACAAATTTATATTTAAAAAATTATCACTACGGTGTTAAATTATAATATAGATTATCACCCAAATACCGTAACAAGCATTAAGTAGCTAGATGTACATTTCAAGCGCTATGCGCCCATCTTCAGTAGCACAACATAAAACTAAATAAAATACCTTATGCTACTGAAGATGGGCGCATAGCGCTTGAAATGTACATCTAGCTACTTAATATTTGTTATGGTATTTGGGTGATATTCTATATTATACCTCTGTCATGTTGACTTATTTATTTGATAGTATATCAATCACGATTCGTGACAGAGGTATTTTATTTAGTTTTATCTTGTGCTACTGAAGGTGGGCGCATAGCGCTTGAAATGTACATCTAGCTACTTAATACTTGTTACGGTATTTGGGTGATATTCTATATTATATATAAAGTTATAATTTCTCGTTGATGTAATCAAATGTTTAATGCAGAATTCTCGTTCCTATCTATATCGATTAATTTTCCTTGCAGTCTTGTTTGCGATTTCGATCGAATTCTATTGTTCAGGTATTTGGTAAACAACATTGCTGACTGAATATTAATTTCCAAATTTCCAATATTTGCAATACACCAACGTTGTTGTCTAATTGAAGGTATATTGGAATTTTTTTGGAATTATTAATTGATACAAAAATACGTACCTTTTTAGTTTTTAGGTTGCAAAAGGACTAAAGAACTCGTGTACACTTCTTAATAATATTTTACCCCATTTGAAAAAGTGGCCTAACTACTGTACCAGTTCCAGAATTATAGACAAAGTGTTTCATCACGAAAACAATCGATATATGCAAAAATGCAATCTCAGATTATTTTCTAATAGTCTTTGAATGCGATCAAATATTCATTGGTCAATTGCAGGATGAAAAATCAGTGCTTAATAATACAACACAACAACTATAATTGCCTTGTAAATCGCAATGAAATAATATCTATAAAAATATATCTCAGATCTATCTCTCATTCGATTTGTTACACTCCATTTATTATCAGAAATTAATATATAATTACGATATACATCTGTTTTTTTTTCTTAAATACAGAATTATGGTACATATAATTTTACGGCAGGAAAACAATAACTTACGAACAATATCTGTTATATGTTATGGATTATACGTTATCTTATGGATTTGTACTGTAATATATTGTTCTTTAGGAATGTCGACCGTAGATTACTTCTTGGCGTATTAGCTACTGCTGTTATGGAACGTTTTTTTCTCGACGCAACCCAATAATTATATTACATGTTCAATTAACCGGAAAATCATGCAGCATATATATTTGCTTCTGTTGGAGTAATCCATAATGCAATATCATAGTTTTTGAAGAATGTGTATTTTGAAAATGAGTAGTCTTGTTTACAGTTAACGGTAGCATAAAATATTTGCCTTTAATAAGAGCAAAGTTAAAACTTTGCACAATATTGCCTTAAATATCATAATTAATTGGAAAATCTTACTACTGACTTTCTACAACAATAGGATATTCACAGAAAGATTATGGAATTGTGTTTCAGTATTAGGGTGTTATTCTATACAATATTTATATAGAATTTTTTAAAAAACATGCGTGAGACTCTCGCGCGGTTGAAGGAAACTTCTTAGCTCCTAGGAAAAGTTGATTTTATGCATTGCTTTTTTTCCATTTGTTAACGATTTGATTTTGATTGATTTTGATTGACACTGATCATCAAAGAACAGCATTATTAACTGTAATGTTGTACAGTCTATAAAGAGGAGTTTGGATTTAATATTGTAGCCATATTTTTATAGTTCCTTTTCTCACCAAACCAATTAAATAACTCGATCTGTGTATTTTTCTTCTTTTTATGTAGACATTAATACAATAATCATCATCAATTCTCTTGGCAAATAATTTCACCATCGTTTTCACAGATATTGGAACATTAATAATTTGCCCATAAATCCCATGTTCACCATGTCGTAAACGTCGAATTTGCATAAATGGAATTCTGAGTGAAATTAACCTCCCTGACACTAAATCTAATTTTGGTAGATGACCAGGTAATTCTGGGTAGACAAAACCATTTGACTTCGATAACATTGAAATGGTATTCCGAGTGAGAGCATTTCGGTATGAATTGCACGCTATCACATCTTCAATGATAATGGTTGGAAATGCAGTATGTAAAAGTTGCTCGTGCTTAGGATCAACAGGTTTCACATCGTTCTTAAACCATATTCGATCACATATGGAACACACTGTACCTAGTGGATTATTGAACAATTGTTTATCAAATTCGCGATGAGCACCGTTGAAAGAATGTAAATTTTATGTATGATGCACTAGTGGGTGCATTTCTATTTGTCCATGGCTCAGCTGTATCAGATTCATTTCCTTGATGTCTCACACCGCGTGTATCTTCACGTGTAGACGGCACGCCTGAATTAGTGGCATTCAAATTCTCTATACCACTCACTGTGGCCTCACTTAACGACGGTATCGATTCATCCAGTGTATTTGAGGTCGTTGGAAGGTTATGTTGTCCACTGTGTTTCTTTAACGCCCTTTGCCTGGCTCGATACTCTCTAATACTTCTTTCCAAGGTACTTGTTGGCACTTTTCGCTTGGCGGTTTATTCGCTTTCTTCCGTTCTCTAAAGGCTCGCACTCTGCCTGTACTTGTCTTTTTCTCCATTTCACTTTTCACACAATGGAAATTGTTAGCTAAAAGATTAAGCTGTGTTTGTGTAATATATAATCAAATACGCAAGTGTCTACTGGTTGCCTTATGCTACGTATACGCACAGTACACGCGGCGCATGCGCGTAACGTGTTTCACTTTTCGTGACGTTCAGGCCAATTTGCCCTACCGCGCCTATAGAAGTTTCACTTCAAAAATGTTGTTGGTTGATTTAAGAAATGTGAAAACTGATTTTGTAATGATAATAAAAGAATTTCACAGAAATGTGAATAATACTAGTTTCATTGCAAAGCTGCCAAGAAACAATGCTCTTAGTTTTTATAAATAGTCGATTGCTTTGACTTTTTTGAACTAATTCAAATGAATTGCTTATAAATTTAGTTTAGATTATCGCGCACGATTTTGCACCTTTCCATAAAATGTTTCCGCAATGAATTGTTTCAAAGACTTAAAAGATTGCGACTCATACATCATCCGTTTCTTCATAAAATCACTTAATTCCACTGGACCGTGGACACTCGTAATATGAATATTGAGCATAGGAATAGCCCCCAAGGCACCGACTCGAGCCCCGTTACAAAGTGCTTATATCTCGTTTCATATTTATCGTTGTTGTAAGATTTTTTTACTTAAGTCAGTGATTGTTTCGCTGGCGTATATCGTTATTGGATATGCAGGGAATTGCTTTATCGCAATATGGAAAATGCAAATTAGTTTCTATTTAGATATAGTACGAAAAAAAAGAACAAAGAATGCAAGTACACGATAAAGGAAAACAATGAAATGTGTATATCTAACGACTTTCATATGCAAACGTTTTTCAAGATATTGAAGTTTGCAATTTAGTTTGTTGGAGGTCTTAAAGAATTGCTTACCCCATAGAGAAATAATGGAATGAAATATTTAAAAAATTATGATCCAATGTTCATAAACCAATCGGTTTGAGGGTTGTAATACAAAAAATATCTTTAAAGAATATCTAAGTTTTCTTAAACGTTAAATCAGCACCGTACAAAGTATCTAATTTAAAACTAATAAACCAAAAGTATTAAAACGTATTTTCCATACGCACAATCCTGCAAATCTCTTTCGTTGTCCTTGGAACTTTCTGCACGTGCAAATCCACATAATGGAAAGCAATTCTATACCAATGGTATTTTATATTCACCCCTTCATTTTATACAACCCATTTACATAGCAGGATTTAAAGTCCACGTGTCAATTTTCAATGGTACATATACGACTGTATAATAATTATAGTGAAACTGGTTCAGATTCTGCACATCCATAGCAGGAATTGATATTATCAAGTCAGTGGAGCTGTACAAATCGTAAACTCTTTTCATTTCTCTATACAGCAGGATAAATAGTAAATTCTCAAGAACTCTTTTAAGGGGTGGTGAAAAAAAAAAGTCAGAACTGGCTCCTGCTGGTTTAGACTTATTCAAAATAGCAGGATGGATTGTACAGCTGGAATGGGGTCTTGAAAGAATCTTATTATAAGCAGTATATAAATTGCAGGAATCGGGTTCTGAAAATCACAATAATTCTTTGAAATTTTTCATAAGTACTGTGTGACACTGTGGTAATTATAGAGCTATACTTAAATAGTTGTCAAGAAAAACAGGAATGCGAAATGTTTTGGAATTCGCGGCCTAATTAAAAAAAAATAGTAAACACCGCAAGACTGACGATAAAAGGACGAATATTAGTTTTTACATATTTATTTTTAAGGACACTATTTAGTATTTATTTTTCAGGATCTATGCTAGCTATTTAGACGCAGAACATCAATTTTAGATCTCAATCATACACCAGATTACTCTCAATTACCTTGACATTCATAAGGGGCCACCGGTCATTTTATGGTTGTATATTCTGGCATTTTAAACGAGAAATGAGTTTTACTGAAGCTCGCTATACCTGTGATTATCAGTACAACACTAAGCCATTTTATTGCACATAAAACTACAGAGATTTGTTCTTTTTTATAAGTTAGGATTACGAATGGTGCAATTGACCAGTGGGCTACAGATTGAAAGCCCCTGCTGTTGCAGTCCGGAAATCATTACGTACGCTTGAGCATATGATAAATAATAATGTATTCTTTATTAATTTGCCCGATCGTAAAATATCAATCAATACGCTCATTTGAATACGATGTAATGCTATGCGAGTAAAAGCTTCGTGCCCAAACTTGGTCCGAAGCACACATAAACTTATCTAAATATTGTCTCTTGTAACATAAGAAGGTACAAATTACTGCCGACTTTCAAAGAGGCACATTGCGCCGACTTAACGCAGTGCTCAGTCTAAACTTCTCTACACAGAAAATTAACTCGTCCGAATTTGAAATACAAAACACATATTACACTAAATATTGTTACGTTGTAAAAAATTGTTGAGTTTATTGAAAACTTATCGACACTTATTTTTATGACACTGAAGGACTAAAGATAGTCAAGAAGAAATTTTGTTTATTCTTTATTACAGGTTAGCTTGTAAAATATATGAGAAGGGAGAAGTACCACAGGATTTTCAGCGTAGTAGAATAGTAACAATGCCGAAGAAAATAGGAGCTAATTTGTGTGAGAACTATAGGACCATTAGCCTACTATCACATGCATCGAAGATATTGTTAAAGATTATTTATAGGAGATTAGAAAATAAACTAGAGGAAAGGCTAGGAGAAGATCAGTTTGGTTTTAGGAAAAACAGAGGGACGAGAGAGGCGATTCTAGCACTAAGAACGGTAGTAGAAAAAAGAAAGAGGGTAGGAAAGGTAACTTGCATAGCTTTTGTAGATTTAGAAAAGGCATTTGATAATGTAGATTGGGACATAATGTTTAGAATTTTAAAAGAAACGGGTATAGATTATAAGGATAGGAGAATAATTTTTAATTTATATAAACACCAAACTGCCTTAGTTAGAATTGAGGGGGAAGAAGAAGTAGCAAAAATAGGGAAGGGAGTTCGGCAGGGATGTACACTCTCACCGTTATTATTTAATCTATATATAGAAGATGCAATAAACAAAGTAAAAGAAGAGTATAGTGTAGGTGTGAATGTACAGGGAGAGAAAATATATATGCTGAGATTCGCCGACGATATAGCTATATTGGAAGAAAGCGAAAAGAAATTAGAAAGGGTATTGAATGGTATGCAGGCAGTATTGACTAGGGATTTTAACATGAAAATAAATATAGGTAAAACTAAAGTGATGAGGTGTGACAAAAAGGAATGCAGTAGAAAAATGAGGATCACAATAGGAGATAATAGAATCGAAGAAGTGTCGGATTTTTGTTATTTAGGCAGTAGAATCACAAAAGATAATCGAAGCAAGGTAGATATAAAGTGTAGGATAGCACAGGGTAGGAAGGCATTCGTAGAAAAAGAACAGATTTTAAGATCAAATATTGACTTGGGTATTAGAAAAAGATTACTGAAGGTATATGTTTGGAGTGTAGCACTGTACGGGTGTGAGGCGTGGACTATAGGAAAGGAAGAGAAGCGTAGATTAGAAGCACTTGAAATGTGGTGTTATAGGAGGATGATGAGGATTGGTTGGGAAGATAAAGTAACAAATGAAGCTGTACTAGAGTTAGTAGGGGAGAAGAGAAATATCTGGAGAGTGTTACAGCGTAGGAGAGACAGATTAGTAGGGCATATTCTTAGGCATGGGGGGATTATGCAATTGATCATAGAAGGTAGAGTGGAGGGAAAGAGAGGGGTAGGTAGGCCTAGATTGGAGTATGTGAGTCAGATAGTTGAAGACGTTGAGATGAATAGCTATAGGGAGATGAAGGGATTAGCTCAGGATAGATCGGCATGGCGTGCTGTTTCCAACCAATCTTTAGGATTGCGGACTCTTTAACTAACTAACTAACCCTTTATTATAATTATTATTATATTTGTAGTTTGAAAAAAAATCACAAAATCATCACCAAAAAAAGTTAATAAATTTATTCCATTGACCCATTTGTTACAAAAAAAAATTATAATTAAATAATAATGTTTCCGACATTTTATATAGGCATTTGAAACTTTCGCAACATTTGCATTACACATTTTATATAACATTACGAAAAACAAATTTGTATATTTTTAATTCAGATAGATTTCAGTTTTTCCGCGAAGTATTTCATATTAAAATTATAATACGGTAGATTCGAGTACTTTCACACTCACTACCATTGCTATATCGCGGTGAATTTATTTTGTTTTATCTTGTGCTACTGAAGATGGGGGCATAGTCTTCGAAATGCGCATGTGGCTATTAAATGCTTTGAGTTACGGTATTTGGGTGATATTCTATGCAACGTAGGTCCTACTAATAAATATAAATAAAATAGTTGAAAATCACGTGGCTACTAATTCAAAATTCGATTTAGTATTGTGTCAATTTCATGATATTTCGCTGTTATATATCTTCGGTTAAACGTAGCATGTGGTGGTCAGTTCGTGGTGTGTGTACAAAAGGAAAATATATCTATGTAAATGTTAAAATTAGCATTGACTTTTTTATGTGCAAAATATTAGGCATTCCGTTTACAGATTGCTTTCCTCCCATATGAACTCTCTTATATGGCCGTATAATATTAAATTTGATTGTTTTGCAAATAAATTATTCAAATATAGTATTTGTCCATTGTTTATGCTAAAATACACAGTACCTTTGAGAACTAAGTGTAAATTCAAATCGCGAAATAAAAATCTGCCAAGCTGTCCAATAAAATGTACAAAAAATTATTAAATACTCGTTAGTATATTAGGAATTCGTTTAAGAAACGAAGATGAGTTTATTATTATTATGCAATTAATATTAATTAAGTGCAGCGAATATAAAGCAGATATAATATTATTGTATGTTGTTTCTACCTTAAGCGTAAGGGCTTTTTTGAAATATAAAAGATGTTCATTTGGTATAAAGATTTTTTAAAACTTTGATTAGACAATTTGACACCAGAAACTAAAATTTGAAATTGCCCCTGATTATCAAGATCGCGTACAAAGCTTAAAGAAACTATTTTAAATACGTTTCTTGTCTTTGTTTATAAAATAAAACCTGAGTAATTAGTTTAATTTTATTTATCAGAATTTATCACTGTTTTTATTTTTTAAATGTCGCATACATAATTACGTGTATATCGATATCCATTTTGCTTTTACCTCAAAACCACGCTGCTAAATTATTTTTTTGTGATACTTTCAAGATACTTCTTTCTACCTCGATCGTGTAGGAGGTTTACCGCGGGGCATTTCTTGCATTAATAACATCCATTTAGCATTCAGATTGGGAGATATTAATGGACATGCCGGAGAAACAGCTACAGGTGCTCTCCACCATCATCGATGGAAAGCGGCTAAATATAATTGATCTCCGCTATACCACAAGAAAAATTGGCTCTAAAATTAATGATTTCACTTTAACATTGACTTTCTGATCATATTTTTTCCGGGCGAGTTGTGCTTGGTAGAAATACAAGGTGTCCCAATGATTGCAAAAATTTGACAATCATCAATTGGCCATTTTCTTAAATTTTCTTAAATATAAAAATAGAATAAAAATAAATTCTGTACGCACGGCGTACATACATAAATATAAATGATATCGCAGGAATGGAATATATTAAGTTTAAAACGAATTCGTCCAATTGTGTAGAGCAAATGTTGAGGCACTAGGATGGATATTAAAATTCTGGAAAAACCACAACGTCCTTTAACATTCAATCAAATATATGCTTCATAGGAATATGCGACACAAATGCTTTTAATGATCACAATATATAAAAGTCTTTTGACTATCTTATTCATTGAGGCATTCCTCTACAGCACATGCAGAATCCATGGAAGAGTGTTGTGAATTCGAGGCGTATAATAAACGATTATATCTTGAATTTGGCCCATCCGGTTGTATAATTTTGCGTACGATTGATTGACAGGTACTTAGTCAACTTCAAAGTTCCTTTCGGCAATATACAAATATGAAGTACATGGACTAGTATATTCAAGTATCACCATATTATATTTTGATGTTTAATTACGATTAGTTGATTCATTTTAATGTTTATTCTATTCTTTAAATATTACATGAAGGAAGTTCACACGTTACAGCTTCTTGTGTCATTTCTTTAAATAGTATTATTGAACAAATCATTAAAATTACTTAGAGCAAATTAATGAAAATGTATCAGGCGAATCAAATAAGTAATATTCGCTCTTGCTTGGTCCTCTGCAATGGCTTGTGTTTCTTCGGCTTGATGTAATAACGC
Organism: Leptodirus hochenwartii; assembly: GCA_947310635.1. Taxonomy (NCBI): domain Eukaryota; kingdom Metazoa; phylum Arthropoda; class Insecta; order Coleoptera; family Leiodidae; genus Leptodirus; species Leptodirus hochenwartii. The sequence continues at coordinate 7,162,281 of OX371179.1, read as the reverse complement.
CGTGTGTTGCTTAATATAAATTTCGACAGCGTAATTCGTGCTCGCCGGAAATGATTCAACCGATTACAAGAAGTAATACACCGCAATGCAAGTGTAGGAGGTTAACAGTATTAAATGTAACCTATATTTGAAAGGATATTCAATCATTGAACATTATATATTCAACAGGCGATCCGTGGATGGACCACCTGATTGACTGCTTTTACCGGCAAGTTTATTATGCTATATTATATAAGGGTGCATTTGCAGATCGCCATACATCACAAAATACATCAACATGCGTGAAACTCTCGCGCGGTTGAAGTGAAACTTCTTAGCTCCTAGGAAAAGTTGATTTTATGCATTGCTTTTTTTCCATTTGTTAACGATTTGATTTTGATTGATTTTGATTGACACTGATCATCAAAGAACAGCATTATTAACTGTAATGTTGTACAGTCTATAAAGAGGAGTTTGGATTAAATATTGTAGCCATATTTTTATAGTTCTTTTTCTCACTAAACCAATTAAATAACACGATCTGTGTATTTTTCTTCTTTTTATGTGGACATTAATACAATGATAATCATCAATGTCTCTTGGCAAATGATTCACCATCGTATTCACAGATATTGGAACATTCATAATTTGCCTATAAATTCCATGTTGACCATGTACATGTCGTAAACGTCGAATTTGCATAAATGGAAGTCGGTGAATTTAACCTCTCTGGCACTAAATCTAATTTTGGTAGATGACCAGGTCATTCTGGGTAGACAAAACCATTTGACTTCAATAACATTGGAATGGTATTCCGAGTGAGAGCATTTCGGTATGAATTGCACGTTATCACATCTTCAATGATAATGGCTGGAAACGCACTATGTAAAAGTTAGGATCAACAGGTTCTTAAACCATATTCGATCACATATGGAACACACTGTACCTAGTGGATTATTGAAAAATAATTTATCAACTTCGCGATGAGCAGGTTGAAAGAATGTAAATTTTGTATATGATGCACTAGTGGGTGCAGTTCTATTTGTCGATTGCTCGCGCAGCTGTATCAGATTCATTTCGTTGATCTCTCACACCGCGTGTATCTTCACGTGTAGATGGAACGCCTGAATCAGTGGCATTCAAATTCTCTAAACCACTCACTGTGACTTCACTTAATAACGGTATCGATTCATCCAGTGTATTTGAGGACGTTGGGAGGTTATGTTGTCCACCGTGTTTCTTTAACGCCCTTTGCCTGGCTCGATACTCTCTACTTCTTTCCAAGGTACTTGTTGGCACTTTTCTTGACGGTTTATTCGCTTTCTTCTGTTCTGTAAAGTCTCGCACTCTGTCTGTACTTGTCTTTTTCTCCATTTCACTTTTCACACAATGGAAATTGTTAGCTAAAAGATTAAGCTGTGTTTGTGTAATATATAATAAAATACGCAAGCGTCACTGGTTGCCTTATGCTACGTATATACACAGTACACGCAGCGCGTGCGCGTAGCGTGTTTCACTTTTCGTGACGTTCAGGCCAATTTGCCCTACCGCGCCTATAGAAGTTTCACTTCAAAAATATTGGGATAGGTAGTGCGATTGGTAATATATCAAAAATTGAATGCTTAAATTGATGAGGTTAATGCACAATCCTAAAACATTTGATGAATCACAAAAGACGCCCAAAACACATTAGCAAGTCAACAATATATTGCATATGTAAACATTTGGCACGCGCATAAATAGAAGTTCAGCAGCACTGACCTAGATAGATGCATATGCAGCCTAAGAAGTGCAGTATGCCTGTACAAACTGCACAAGGTAATCGATAAAATCATAATTGCTCATCTGTCAGTGGTTCGGTTGGATCAATTTCTAAAAACATAATGATCGATTAATACTTTAGACCAGTTACGAAAAACCAAACTAAACGATTGTACCGCGTACATATCATTTTTTATAAAATAATTTTGAACTTGCACTACGGGTAACAAATAAGAGGATAATAAAAAAAAATGGTTACGTTAGCTTAATATGATTTTTGTTTTAAAGTTCAAATTTTAATTGAAGTGATTATTTATAATCTGCTATACTGCATTTCAAAATGTCGAGTAGTATAAAAGATATTCGATACAAGCAATTTAACTTTATCAGTAATCACTAATTTTTAAAATGATCACTACGGTGTTAAATTATAATATAGATTATCACCCAAATACCGTAACAAGCATTAAGTAGCTAGATGTACATTTCAAGCGCTATGCGCTCATAGGTATTTTATTTAGTTTTATCTTGTGCTACTGAAGATGGGCGCATAGCGCTTGAAATGTACATCTAGCTACTTAATGCTTGTTACGGTATTTGGGTGATATTCTATATTATAGTAATCACTAAGTTTATATCTAAAAAGAACAATATGAAAATCCTCAAAAATTGCATTTAAATATTTATTTTAGTACAGTCGCTATAGAAATATTTTTGTCGTATCAAATCAGTTCTTTTCAAAATATTCTCAAATATCTAACCAACCTCCAAGTATAATACAATATACATGTTCATGTTAAAATCTGTTGTTGTTATGTAATTACAAAAAAAAAACAATTTTCTTTGCGATTAATCTGATTAATTTGTTTATAATAAGTACTGGCCTTAGTATGCACGTCACAGGTATGTAATCTACATGTTAAATATACATTGTATATTGCTCTCAGGAAAGTCTTGAGGCTTAATCCATCTCATCACTCCCACATCCAGATTATTATTAATATATGGATACATAATAATTAATTAATATGTGAATTTATAATGAAGGAATAAATGCATATTTAAGTAAATATCTGTGGATAATATGTAAAGTGTGCAAGTGGAGTAAGATTATAAATCAAAAATGTAAATGGAAATGCTTTATAAATACTACAATTTTAAATTAGATCGGATTTATATGCACATAATAAAATATATGGATTAATAGTTAATATAACTTATTCTGCGACGAATCTTGACATTGAGTTGTGCAACATGAATAAATATTCCAATCTAAATCCATAACAGCAAAAGAATCTACTTATTACTTCTCAAAGGACATGAATTTATTGAATATTAACATGGAGAAGCTAACAATATAATTTAATAAGTGCGAACAAGATTTAATTTTTTCAACCTTTCCTTATTTTAATGTCTATTATACGAGGTAAGTTTAAAAAGTAGTGAGAACGCAAGCACAATGCGTGATTTGGCAACATTGCAAGTTTTCCCGCTAGTTAACCATTTAGATATACCCCTCCAGTACAAGTCTCAACTACCCACTGCTACTGCACTTTTTTTTACTACGTGTTCTTGTGAAGCTAGTTTTTTAAGTGTGTCACGGAAATGGACGTAACAAAATTGGAGCAACGTTACGCGATAAAGTTTTGTGTCAAACTTGCCGAAACTGCGACGGAAACTTTTCAAAAATTGACGCTAGCGTATGGGGAGCAGGTCTTATCGAAAGCTCAAGTTTTTAGGTGGCACAAGGCCTTTTTAGAGGGACGTGAAAACGTTAATGATGAAAATAGGAAAGGACGACCGCGCAGTTCAAAAACCAACGAAATTTTCGAAAAAGTACGCGTTTTTGTAATGTCTGATCGACGAATGACTGTCAGAATGATCAGCAATGAATTGAATTTGCACATAGCCACTGTCTACGATATGTTAACCCAGGATTTGGGCATGCGAAAGGTGTGTTCGAAGATGGTTCCCAAAATCCTGACACCTGAGCAAAAACAACATAGGATAGCTGTGTGTTCAGATCTTCTGCAGAACATTGAAACTAGCAAAGATTTTCTAAAAAACGTCATCACAGGTGACGAATCCTGGGTACCTGAATACGACCCTGAAACGAAACGCCAAAGTCAGGAGTGGCACACCCCCGACTCACCGCGTCCGAAGAAAGCATGGATGAGCAAATCCAAGATTAAAACAATGCTAATTTGCTTTTTCGACAGTCAGGGGATTGTTCATAAGGAGTTTGTGCCACCGGGGCAAACTGTCAATCAGCAGTTTTACCGGGAAGTTCTCGAGAAACTAAGGAAAAGAGTTCTTCGAGTCAGACCAAGCATTTCTGAAAGTTAGATGTTGCAGCATGACAACACACCTTGTCACAAAGCACTCTCTGTTAGGCAATTTTTGACACAAAAAGGAATTTCAGTGGTTTCTCAGCCCCCCTACTCACCTAATCTATCACCCTGTGACTTCTTCCCTTTTCCCAAGTCGAAAATTCAACTGAAGGGACATCATTTTGGCACTATAAACGTCATTTAAAAAACCGTGACGGACCAACTTCGTTCGATGACACTTAACGACTTCCAACACTGCTATTTTGAAGCTGATAAGGTTGAATTGTAAATATAAAATAAATAAAGAGTTTTATTGAAACTTTTTAAACACACCTCGTATATGAAATTGAAATTGTATCTGATAAATTGGAATGAGAAATAGACATTTTTTTTAACAAGCAAGGGAACGCGTTAGAAACTTTAAGAAAATTTAAAAAAATCTGATAGAACAAATGATGTGGAAACTGTATAAAATAAAAAACAAAGAGGATTATATTAAATGGTTATGCTATTGACAATTATGCTTTTCCAGTTTTGATATTTTACTACTAATAATTTTTCCTACAAAATACTGTTCTTAAAGGAATTTTCGCATATGATACCAAATTAAATATTAGCAAAAATGCAAAAAACCAATCCATATCCATTTAAACAATATTGCTCTTCTTACAAAAAAAAACAAAAACATATGCAGTATAGCTGCTTTCATGCGCGTCATATTCACTTCATTTTTATGCAAGAATTTGTAGTAAAGGATGGAAGTTCTTTGTGAAGGCATCGTACAATATATTCGATGTGAAAATTTGCATTTTATCGCTTGAAAAGCGGCGTACCCCAAAATTTAGCAGTTTTAACGTCCCCCGAAACAATATTCCATCCGTTCATGTGTGTACATACCACTTCTCAAATCAATGATTACACACATTGCTCGTACTGATATTGGCAGGATAATGATAACATGAACATGAAACGATCATCTCGTCTCTCTGTGTGCCTCTTTCAACTTAAAATGGTGTTAAAAGAGTGGTACTACTAAAGCTGCATAATTGAAAAAATACCGTACTTTTCTATTCGTAAAAATCCATGAGATGAACATAAGAAGAAAATCATAGATCGGATATTTAAGCCATACCGAAAAATGTATGTGCCATCTACGACAATAAACAAAACTAGTACATACTGATGTAGTAAAGGTAAGAGATTTTTCAACAAAAAATTGGCAAATTTTGTTATATTTAAATAGATTAAGAATTGACGCTGAAATCTGAACCAAAATCTATATTTGCTCCATCATAGATAATAAAGGATTTATTATAATAAGAGATTAGAAAATAAAGTAGAGGAAAGGCTAGGAGAAGATCAGTTTGGTTTTAGGAAAAACAGAGGGACGAGGGAGGCGATTCTAGCACTAAGAACGGTAGTAGAAAAAAGAAAGGGTAGGAAAGGTAACTTGCATAGCTTTTGTAGATTTAGAAAAGGCATTTGATAATGTAGATTGGGACATAATGTTTAGAATTTTAAAAGAAACGGGTATAGATTATAAGGATAGGAGAATAATTTTTAATTTATATAAACACCAAACTGCCTTAGTTAGAATTGAGGGGGAAGAAGAGGTAGCAAAAATAGGGAAGGGAGTTCGGCAGGGATGTACACTTTCACCGTTATTATTTAATCTATATATAGAAGATGCAATAAACAAAGTAAAAGAAGAGTATAGTGTAGGTGTGAATGTACAGGGAGAGAAAATATATATGTTGAGATTCGCCGACGATATAGCTATATTGGAAGAAAGCGAAAAGAATTTAGAAAGGGTATTGAATGGTATGCAGGCAGTATTGACTAGGGATTTTAACATGAAAATAAATATAGGTAAAACTAAAGTGATGAGGTGTGACAAAAAGGAATGCAGTAGAAAAATGAGGATCTCAATAGGAGATAATAGAATCGAAGAAGTGTCAGATTTTTGTTATTTAGGCAGTAGAATCACAAAAGATAATCGAAGCAAGGTAGATATAAAGTGTAGGATAGCACAGGGTAGGAAGGCATTCGTAGAAAAAGAACAGATTTTAAGATCAAATATTGACTTGGGTATTAGAAAAAGATTACTGAAGGTATATGTTTGGAGTGTAGCACTGTACGGGTGTGAGGCGTGGACTATAGGAAAGGAAGAGAAGCGTAGATTACAAGCATTCGAAATGTGGTGTTATAGGAGGATGATGAGGATTGGTTGGGAAGATAAAGTAACAAATGAAGCTGTACTAGAGTTAGTAGGGGAGAAGAGAAGTATTTGGAGAGTGTTACAGCGTAGGATAGACAGATTAGTAGGGCATATTCTTAGGCATGGGGGGATTATGCAATTGATCATAGAAGGTAGAGTGGAGGGAAAGAGAGGGGTAGGTAGGCCTAGATTGGAGTATGTGAGTCAGATAGTTGAAGACGTTGAGATGAATAGCTATAGGGAGATGAAGGGATTAGCTCAGGATAGATCGGCATGGCGTGCTGTTTCCAACCAATCTTTAGGATTGCGGACTCTTTAAACTAACATAGATAAACCTGATATTCAACTTTCGCACTATCTAATAAATCTTGAATTTTTGCAGGAACTATTAAAAATTCACCAGCGAAGCCATTCGCTTCAACAAATCGCGCTTTTCAAAAATAAACTTAAATACATTTGACTGAACTATCGTTCGTTTTTGCAGTTTTGCAGTTCTTACTGTAACAAATACATGACGTTTACAAGAAGTATTCTCGTCAATGCAAGGCGTAACGCCACGTAAAGGAACACGTCATAAGTGTACATGAAAATCCACCAAAATTATATAATATTCAAGAATAGTAAGCTTAGCCCTCAATTTGAATTGACGCAAAGCACGCACTCAGTTTATGTTAATGTCAGCACATCAAAACTTAATAAAAAATGTTGCCAAAATACAGTTTATTTTCTATCATACGATTTTCTTATCTAATTTAAGCAAATTTTGGATTATAAATGATTCTAGTAAAAAAATTCTTTTATCACTGATGTGAGAAGAAGTGGATAGAAGAACAATTAAAACAAAAGCTACACATTTCCCTTATACGGCAATTTGTTTACGTATACTAATATTTGAATTATGTATCTTTCACTCGCATCGTCACTTCAATTTTTATTTTTTATTTCTACGACAAGACAACAATTTATTCAGCGCTCGCATTTTTTTGGCAATAGTGACGTCATAAATTGCCAGCGGCACGTGCAATATCAGGTCTAAAACAGCATATCCACCAACAACGATAGCATGAATAGCCGATAAAAGGCCGCACGAATGATTACACGTCTTGTGCTTTTCGCAACTATACAATTTTAGGTAATTACAACCCTAGAGAGATCGCTCAAATTACCTACCCACACGATCCTACAGGTATATATATATATATGGCACGAAATTATTGGAGGGCGATGGGTATGCGGTGCCCAATTTCGGGCATCGAATGCATCTTGTGCCTCCGGTACCGAAGTCAGTTTCACTACTTAATTTTATTATTTCTAAATTAATGCTTTGGATAGTGAAGAAGAAGAGTATATGCATACGTCAGGTGCAATGAATGAAAATATTTTTGCGTTCCAAGAAAAAATATAACAATGTATTTATTGTATTTATGTATACAATTATTTAAAAAAAAAAAACAAACATTGAGTCAATATCTTCAATTTCGCTGGTAAGGCAAAATCGTAAAAATTATTGTCGAAACGAACTTTTACGGGATAATATTAATATGTATATTTGTTTAGACTATATATAAATTAGTGGGCGTTAAATGACTGGATATACTTAATATTATTTAATATAAACTAGTTTAAGTTCCTTAGGAAGAGTTCATTCATATTAAAAAAAGTTCATGTGACAATTTATACATCACATTTTAACATAATGACACTTTCAAAAAATATCTGTAACCACGAATTTGTTAACATGGCAACTCATAAGATTTTTAATTGTGGCTCTTCTTTTAAACTTGAATTATCTTTCGAGTTTTTCTTAGCACTTATATAAATCTTTTTTTAAACGCACTTGGACTGCTAATCACGAATAGTAGTTTATATAGCGATTAATAATTAGACAAACGTGATTATTAATAGTAAGGCTTCATCCAATTACGGTATGTAATTTATGAGAACTACATTTAATTTTTAAAAAAACAGTTTTTATCCAAACATTGATAGTAATTAATAGTAATCTATTATCCAAGCCAATTTTTTTTCAGGCGGGCATTGAAAAACGCATCATCAACAGATTAATTAAGCAAAGCTTAATTAATTGTGACCTTACTCTTTAATGTTTAAATGTTCTACGATAGATATTCCCAAGCCTTTTCTTTTATTCACCCCTAGAAGCGTTGCTTTAACAGTGATAATTAGAAAATCATTGATTAATCCAGAAAAGATATTTATAAATTCGTAAGTATATAACCAATCATAAAGATAGTTTACAAATAAAATAGCCTCACAAAAAATGTGTAACAATTAATTTAATTTGCTATAGTAAAGTGGTACACGTGATCAAATTTTTATCAGTACTTCTTAACTTTTGAAGCACAACAATCTGTGAGGTTGTTTAAAATATAGCAAATAAAATGCCATGCTCTTAATTGTTGTCCTAAAATTATTTCTCCGTTGGGATGAGGTGGTAAATCTAAGCATATCTTCACATTGCCCCACACAGGACCTAATTAAAATACCAGTCTTCGTCTGCAAGATTTTTGTATCTCATTCCAGTTCGGCTGTTATTTGAAAAGCTGTACTTAGGTACAGTATGGTCTCGAATAAAACGTTAAAATTATTTTTTATTCAAATTATGATTTGTAATAAAATTGTCCTTGTCATATGTGATATTTCGTGTGTACCCGAAATAAATGATTTTTTTATTAATTTTCAGGTCTTAAAATCTATATATTTTTAATGGGCATCAGATTTATACTTCTCTTCCTGACAATCGTTCCAGTAGAATCAAATACTCGAATATTTCATCATCAATTTATTTTGATAACAGAAAAAATTGAAATTCTTATAAAATTATCTGTATAGATTATTACCCGAATTCTTCTTATTTCATTTTCGAAATATTTCCATTCCGGGGGCGATTTGATGTGTTAATTTTTTTTGATGTGGTATATTTTCAGTCAAGGAAATTTTATAACGTAAAGGTCGTACGGATGTTATATTTTTAACATATATTAAGAAGAGTTTCGATTAGGTAATAAGAGATTCTGACAGTATTGGCCACATTACCTACTTGATCAAACAAAATTGAGCTTACTTCTTTAAAAAAAAAATGTTTTTACTTTGAAACTCTTCCGAAAACTAAGACACTATAGGAAAATTTACTGAACCCCTTTCATATCTAAGTTGGAATAATCGGCACGGTAAAATAGCACAAAAACATTTTATCACCAGGTGCCCCTTTAATATAGAAAATGTAATCAAAATTGGATGCAATTTAAATTATATAAAATTGTCGTTTGAGGGACGTGTTAACTAGTTCTTCAATAAACTATTGCTAATTTTTGCGATTTATAAATTTTAAACTTTTCTGGTGTGTGTGTGTGTGTGTTCGTATATATAAATGATTAAAATCTTACGTAGAACGTAAACTTTAGTACAAAAAGTTGAATGCTTCAATAATAAAAAACACTAATACTTTGTAATATAGAATATCACCCAAATACCGTAACAAGCATTAAGTAGCTAGATGTACATTTCAAGCGCTATGCGTCCATCTTCAGTAGCACAAGATAAAACTAAATAAAATACCTCTGTCACGAATCGTGATTGATATACTACCAAATAAATAAGTCAGCGTGAGAGAAGTATAATATAGAATATCACCCAAATACCGTAACAAGCATTAAGTAGCTAGATGTACATTTCAAGCGCTATGTGCCCATCTTCAGTAGCACAAGATAAAACTAAATAAAATACCTCTGTCACGAATCGTGATTGATATACTATCAAATAAATAAGTCAACGTAAGAGAAGTATAATATAGAATATCACCCAAATACCGTAACAAGCATTAAGTAGCTAGATGTACATTTCAAGCGCTATGTGCCCATTTTCAGTAGCACAAGATAAAACTAAATAAAATACCTCTGTCACGAATCGTGATTGATATACTATCAAATAAATAAGTCAACGTGAGAGAAGTATAATATAGAATATCACCCAAATACCGTAACAAGCATTAAGTAGCTAGATGTACATTTCAAGCGCTATGTGCCCGTCTTCAGTAGCACAAGATAAAACTAAATAAAATACCTCTGTCACGAATCGTGATTGACATACTATCAAATAAATAAGTCAACATGACAGAAATACTTCAAAATTGGCATATAATATGACCTATAAATCTTTGAAAAACAATACAAATTATAAATTAACGAAAATAACAAGTAACCGCAAAAAATATTGGTTTGTGATATCTAACATAACTAAAAAAGATTCGTGACAGAGGTATTTTATTTTGTTTTACTTGTGTTACTGAAGATGGGCGCATAGCGCTTGAAATGTAGATCTAGCTACTTAATGCTTTAAGTTACGGTATTTGGGTGATATTCTATTTTATAATTTAACACCGTAGTGATAATTTTTAAAATTAATACTTTGAACATTTAAACTAATCACATGATAATCTAGTATACGTCTCAGCAATTCATTTAAAAAATAACAATTGAATTGAGCTTAGTATAAAAATGTACAATATAATAAATCTATGCACTATCTAGTTCATACGCCTTCCAGCTGTAAAATTATATTTATATATAGACCTGCTTGGGCAATACCAAATTGTTTTGGAACTTGAATTATATAGAACTTACTAAAATTTTATTACAGTTCTAATTAATCATCTAATCATTAGACCAAGGATGCATATTAAGGACAAATTCGCTTCTCTGACAAAGACAAAATAAACATTATCAATTGAACAATTTTTCACACTCCTCCAAAAATGACACAGACATTTTTTCTTATTTTTTAGTCGTTCAAAAACTGTGTGTCCATGTGCCAAATAAGAAGGTGCATATAACTTGGCAATAATTCGTACTGGCCCGCTTTATTTGGATCGTGGTCCAGCGGTAGTTGCTGGCAGCTGTATCAGCTGCAGAGTCAACAAAGTCGCTGACCTGCGCCCAGTCGAGAGCTTTTTCTGTATAGTCTCCAGTGGACGGTGTTAAAACGTGCAACACTTGCGCTAATGCTCAAATTTAATGCCATAATCCGTATTGTCGCTTCTTGTAATAAGTTACGCGAGGTACAATCGAAGACAACAATAATGTTTAGTTTAAGAAAGAGCACACAACACGTATTATGCAGCATCCTATAAAACGATAAATAGGAGGTATTTTAAATACCTCCAGGAGGTTTTTTAAAAATACAAGTCGTACTTTATAAGGAACTCCTATATTAGTGCACGATTATTGTCCGTGATTGTATAATACAAAGTAAAATAAATGTGAGAAACGAAACCAGTGGATTTTTGAAAGCATATATTCTATTTTGATAGAATTAAAGTCTGCTACAGAATCGAAGTATATATCACACAAATAATACAAAATATGCAAATATCTCATCTCAATGCTGTAATGACTATAATTTTATTGTAAAGCCGCATTCGTGTATATTATTTTCTTTTATATATTTATAAAATACGTAACCTGTTTTGATGCATGTACAAACTTTCGTTTATTATAAAACCCAAGATCATCTCCATTTTTTTCTGTATTTAATGAAATAGTATATAATTCTTCTTTGATGTATACGTCATAAAATAAATCGGTTTAGAAACAGCTGGCTTGGCTTGACACTTTTTACAGCACAATAAAGCATTTGTTCATAATTAGCGAACAGACACCGTGCTTAAAGATTATTCTTATTATTTTCAAATTAGTGCCAATTGGAAAAAAAATATTACAGAATACGTAAAATAAATAAAAGGTACAAAGTATACGATAATAATATTAAGATCTAACTGTGATAGGTTTTTTTAGTGAGGCTAACATATTTCTTAATATTTTTATATAATTAATTGTTATTAGTATAATTTCTATAGGGTCTAGTCTAAGTGCAGAATATTGAAAAATTGTATTTTTATTTCAAATGTGCAATGTTTCTATAAATATAATACCGTTAATAACTTAATTGTGAGTAGTTACGATGCTTTCAAATAATATTTTTAGTTTATAAACTCTTCAATTTATAAATCGAAGTTCAAACACAAATTGTTGAGATGTAAGCATTTAAATTGTCACATCATTTTCAGATTGTTGATACTTTTTTGGTAATATTTTTCAAATATATTAAGAATATATCGTTAAACAATCAAAGTTGCTTTTTATCAGTCTAATTATATACTTAGAAAATAATTTATTGTGAATATAATCCATATAATTCATTAGTGTGAGATTTACTTATAGTTAATTATAATAATATGTTTCTGTTTGTGTTTTACGCTGTATTTTTTTGCGATTTTAAAAAGTAAACTTCTGATTTTATTTTCAAATACAGTATAATAAAAAGGCATGTATGATGGTCACGTTGTCAGACCCAAATCATTTTTCATGAAAATGATTAATTTTTTGTCCAGTGGCTGCTCTAACGCCATAGTGGTTACAAATCATAAGCTAGCTATGAACATAACATTTCAATATGATCCGAAGCGGTTGATTAGTTTTAGCTCAACATCGAGAAATAAATGTTGAAAATTTTTGATAAAATTTGGCTAAAATCCACCAAACAAAAAAAAACTCAAGTATCATTAAGTAATTCATTTCCTCTGTCCAGATAGAGGTTTAAACTCAATATGTTTAAAAATTGTATAGTAATTTCTACAATAATTATTAGAAGCTTGAAAAAAGTCACGTGATTTATTCGATATTCGCTAATTAATTACTGATGTCTTAAACTATTAAAATCAACAACAGATAGTAATGGTAAATAATTTTAAATACCGCGTATTAAAATACAACATATTTATTCAGATCAATTCTTTCTTCCCACATATCGATTTGCAAAACAAATCTGATTCTCATTCTTCTCACACGCTCTTGATTGTTATGGATTAACAAATCACACCTTTTATATGACAATTTAAGAGATTATTTAACGTCTGCCGTTTGATGGCAGCTCAATAAAAAAAAAGTCTCGCAGAATAAACGTCTCGCTGTAATATATTTAACATTTCCATTCGACTCAATAAAAATGCATCCGACACTTTAAGTGCTGAAGCGGCAATATTTTCTTTATTGAAATCTAAAAACCGAGCTGTCGTTGATAGCTTTCTCGTTCAATTATCAGATACGCTAAAACTGTAACTGGATTTTATTGTAAATATTTAAAAAATGAAAGGTGCATTCGTTTTAAAGAAAAACGTGATATTCTTGTGTTAAGTTTGCGTTATTACCAAAATTTGTACAAAAAAATTTAATGCGCTTCCTGTTGAAAGTATTTATATAAAAAAACAACTCCATTTCGTAAACACACTACAATTACAATCGATAAATCTAGTTTTCTTCACTTACCTCTCAACAAAACATTTATAGGTATTCCTCGAGTATTCCTATCGAGAATCTATTTGCTGCATTTTTGATAACGATGCTAATAAATATTGCGCCATGGAACATGTTCCCTTTCAACAGAATAACCACGTGATAAATATTGGCTGTGATGGTGAACACTCTTCGGATATTTAATACACATCCAATCACAACAGCGGTACTGAATATCTGAGAACACACGAAATGAGAATCTTTAAAAGGATTGTTAAAAAGCTGGATCAATATGAGATAAAGCGCAAAGAGATGGACGACTGTAAATATTCAAGGTTGCGTGATGTTTTTATATATAAAATTATTGTACGCGTAAAATTATGAAAATTGAAATTGTGCTTGTACGTTCCAACATTTTTATTTTACAAATTTTGGCTACTTTCAAATGCAACGTACGAACATCACGATTATGGCTTAAAGTAAAAATTTAGAATGAGCAACTCTGCAACTAGTTATTTAAGAAACTATAATTGTTACAAAGGGACATTTTGTATTAAATTCTTATACACAATTTTTTTTTCCTTCGACCAAACTAATCGCTATGAAACATTTTGACTACTATATACATGTTTGAATCATCCTATATATTTACCCATAATCGACACTCAGTATACGTACTAGCAAAGCGGGATCATTCGCGTAGGTGTACTGAGATATAGTCGAACATTTGAAAGATCTAACACTTCATTTCACCTTTCTACGGCAATACGGCATCTATTTTACTATACAGTCATGTCTCTTTTTATGCGGTAGATGCGTTCCACAGAAAACCACACAAGGCTTAATTTACGTTGAAAAATTACGGATACGGTCCATAATTTTCTAAAACCGCATAAAACCGAAGCAATGTGTTAAAATAAAACCGAAAATCGCGTAAAATTTCCCGAATATAAGGATGCCGAAAAATATCTTCAAAAATATGAAGGAAATTGATATAAAACTTAAAATTAGTTTTCCTTAAAACTTTATTCATATTTCATTTGATTGAAACGTAACAATTCTTTTTACATTTTATCATCACAATTATCGTCGCTATATTCGGCACCGTTTTTGGAACTGGTTCGAAATCACTTTCATCACTAGAAGAGATAGTCCGCGCATCAGATCTACATGGTAAAAGCAATGGTTCTTCACAAGCAGATTTAGCGTCAACTTCATTCTCGTTCTGTGTTGTTTTTTTCCCTCTGACAGTTCGCGGTACCCAATTATAGACATACAATTCTTCCGAGGATGGTAAATTCCTATAAATATGGGGTGCAGTAGAAGAAACCGAAAATGTGTATGGTCAAATTCCTACAAACGCCTGTTGTCCATCGCTTTCCTCTTGCACGAAGCACTTATTTCTTGCACATGTAACTTTGTTTCCTCATGGGGTGATCATGCAATAAAATGCAGACTTCTTCATTCTGAATTTCTGTACATTCGCCAACTGGGTCATTGTTAATTGGGTAATTGTCACGATCGTTAAATATATGGGAACCTATATCTATGTCTTCTTCTTCAATGTTTGATTTCAATTGGAAATATATCTTTTGAATATCAGCAACGAGGGATTAAGGAGCTTATTTTCTTGGAGACCGAACCTTATAGTAATTTACATGTACCTTTGTAGGAATTTGACAATTTTTAACTCGACTACCTGAAATTTATAGGAATATGTATATACCCAATTCTTCAGTTCACGTTGGAATTTAAAGGCTCGATCCGAATTTGTGTAATTAACAAGAAAATGATTTTCCAATTTATTGCGAAGTTGAACACCTTCTCGAATTATATTTGCAGTTTTTTTTTCTTCCGCATCACTGTCGTTTTTTTTGGATCTTCGACAATATCTAAAGTTATACGAGTATGTGTATACGAAGAGGAAACACCAAATTTTCCAGAAAAATGCACCACATAACTTCAAAACCGCGTTCAAAAGATACGCATAAAAAGAAACTCGACTGTATAGCAACATATAACTAGAATTCATATGACATATCGTCGCTAGAGGGCAGAACTAGACTATGTCCAATTTTCATGATTTTTTGATTATGAGTTCATATTATACTTCAAGGCGTGCTCGATTTGGTGCAGAAACATTATATGTCCAAACGCGTTGGCACAGTATTCTTAGAGCAAGGATTCAAATTAGCGTCCAATTACAAAAGCAATCAAAACTCACAAGCAAATTTGTGAAACGCTTCCTGTAAAACGTGCATTTTATGACTTAGATTACTTCTGCTCTCAGGCGACGATATTCCATTGAATAGATGATGACGTGTGGTTCTAAGCCGCCGCTATTCAAGAGCTACATGCCCATCGCGGACACTGTGCGGTACATCTTCGATGGGATCGGCAAATCAAACGGCCCAAATTAACATAATAACACAGAAGATACAAATATGCTTGTTTAAATATTTTATACGTGCCGCTGTATTGGAAAATATGATCGGTCACTTTTGAGGTAACTGTCCAAATCTGATATTTCATTCAGTTTCTGTAAGTAAGACTTACACCAAGATGTTCCAAACGCATATTGTACAAAATTACTTGTAGGTATCATTTTTAACGTACATGGGCACTTAAATTACATAATTTGGCAGCTAATTCGGATATTGATCGAAAGGTAATCAAGTCATTTGAATGAAATAAAAAATTGCGTGGTAATTATAGTGCAGAAACATATAGTGAGGCTGATATTAAGATATGTAGTTACCATATATTCCAAAAAATCATCTATTTGTCCTCAAGGTCAGGTCAGGTCAGGTCAGGTCATGTCAGATCAGGTCAAGTCAATGAGATATTGATCAAAAGGTAATCAAGTCATTTGGATGATACTAAAAATTGCGTGGTAATTATAGTGCAGAAACATATGGTGGGGCTGATATTAAGATAGTTACCATATATTCCAAAAAATCATCTATTTGTACTCAAGGTCAGGTCAGGTCAAGTCAGGTCAGATCAGGTCAGGTCAATGAGATATTGTTCAAAAGGTAATCAAGTCATTTGGATGATACTAAAAATCGCGTGGTAATTATAGTGCAGAAACATATGGTGGGGCTGATATTAAGATAGTTACCATATATTTCAAAAAATCATCTATTTGTCCTCAAGGTCAGGTCAGGTCCGGTCAGGTCAGGTCAGGTCAGGTCAGATCAGGTCAGGCCAATGAGATATTGATCAAAAGGTAATCAAGTCATTTGGATGATATTAAAAAGCGCGTGGTAATTATAGAGCAGAAACATATAGTGAGGCTGATATTAAGATAGTTACCATATATTCCAAAATCATCTATTTGTTGTCAAGGTAGCTAAAGATATGAACATCGAATGAAAACTCGCAAAACTATGATTTTTGCTTTATGCTTTTTAATGGAAGTAACTCACTAATTTACCTTGTTTCAAGTAAAAAAATATCTTAATAGTTATGATGCATTTTATGGATTACAATCGGATAAAAATGTAATAAGTAAAAATCATTTTAGATTAAGCAGACTTCAGTTATATGGCGGATTTGTTCGGTTTTTCAAAGTTTCGCGACTTCAAAATTGAAATTTCACGACTACTGACTACTAATCTTATTTCAGTATCGATAAAATTATAAAAATTAACCATTTGTAAATAAGATCTACACGAGGATGTCCATAATAGGTTTTTAAACAAAATTGTTGTCTTTAGTGTCATTAAAAAGGGATTATTGTTATTGTAATGAGAAGGTGATATCTGCATTATATAAAAATGAGAATGAATTGTTCAAAACTTTATTTAATGAAAATATCTTCATCATTATCTTTGCTTTCATCAATTTCTCGAACGAGTTTGCTTAAAAAATATTTTAAATACACTCTGAATTTTATTTTGTAAATGCACGAATTGACGTATGAATATTATAAATTTTTTACCTATATATCTCTTCAAATTTTCAATTTGTGATAGTCGAAATATAAAAATCAAATTGTGGTTTTTTGATGATCTAACTAACCCTTTGAGGTACCCATTCTCAGAAATATATTGTACTAAATACATATTAATTTTAAGGAGTGTAAAAATAAAGTTGAAGAACCCAGGGTCGGTGGCTGTTAAGAAGATAATCGAGAACTAATATAAATTTTATGTTATTATGTGAATGTTTTTTTTTCTTTTCAATAAAATGCAATTATTATTACAACCGTTTTTAAAATATTTAGCTGTTGCATCTTTCCAGATCAATTTAAACACGGTGTTTATTGTTGGAAATACATTTGAAAAGATATATTATTTATTTTATAATGGTTTAAATAAAACGGTTACTTTTCATTCTTCCTCTCAGCAATATCATTTATAATGAACAAAAAGCTGGGAGTATCTTTTTAAGGGCCTAATTTTTAGAGCACCATAAATGGCAACGTAAAAATTATTTAGTGAACGTTAATAATATCTAAATATCATTTTCACATATACAACAATGCGTTGTCTTCTAATTTGAGCTATATCGAACGAAACATAAACTTTATTGTAGAATCTTAAAGTTAACTTAACAACAATTTAAATAGAAGACACGCACAAAATATTAATATTTTGAAGACCATTACTTCCATTTTAATTACTTATATTTTTACTCTATTACCATTTTTAACTGCTATGAAATCTGTTTTTATCTTTTCTGACCATATTAAAAATAGACTCTTAAAATTACTTAATAGACTCTTATATTATCTGAATACATATATTAATGTATTTTCTTTTCTAATCAATAATTAATTGACGTTTAAATCCAATATTATTCGGCAACATTTCCGTGTCCATACAGATGAAAATTAAAGCATGTAATCTGAAGGAAGATTTAAACCAGAGCAAAAAATATATTTATAAAATGTCCCGTTAATTAACTTTTTAATTAAATCGTTATAATTTGCTGACAAGCCGACGATCCATTAATCAATGTATTATATTACCGATAAATTACGTTTCATCCAAACAAAAGCAAAGTCGGTCTACTTTATCTAAATATTTCAAGTAAAAAAAAAATCAATATCCATATATAAACTCTTCGTACATTTAAAAAATATGCCTTAAAAAAGTTGTAAAGAGACACCCATAACTGTATTTCGCTATAACGTTCCTACACTCTCATTTAATTACCAGAGATTAATTATAATATAGAATATCACCCAAATACCGTAACAAGCATTAAGTAGCTAGATGTACATTTCAAGCGCTATGCGCCCATCTTCAGTAGCACAAGATAAAACTAAATAGAATACCTCTGTCACGAATCGTGATTGATATACTATCAAATAAATAAGTCAACATGACAGAAATACTTCAAAATTGGCATATAATATGACATATAAATCTTTTAAAAACAATATAAAAAAAAAATTATAAATTATGAGGTATTTTATGTAGTTTTATCTTGTGCTACTGAAGATGGGCGCATAGCGCTTGAAATGTACATCTAGCTACTTAATGCTTTAAGTTACGGTATTTGGGTGATATTCTATATTATAATTTAACACCGTAGTGATAATTTTTAAAAAGAGATTAATTGACAGACACAAGAATATAATATAAGAAAAATAGCTCCTTAAGTTATTGTATTATCTAGGAGAAAACAATATAAAAAATGTATATATGATCATTTTTATACCCCTCAATAAGCATTGTATAGAAATCACCCAAATTATTATTAACTCGAAGGAAAAACCTCAATAAGCAATTTTTTTCATATTTTAAAATTTATGTTGAAAAGAAGTATCGACGCATTATTGTTGCAAAGTTTCATTGGTCCTACTATATACTTTAAACTACCATTCATGCAATAAACAGTGGTTCGGTACTCTCAGTACTCTTAGAGAATTGCGACAGATTAAGTTAAAAAAGGCACTGTAATCATAGTATTTAGAAGAAGTCACGCTAACTGAAAATATAGATGCAATATTATTACTCTACTAGTCTATTAGCTTCTTCCTACGTACTATGTGGTACTATATTCTGCAATATTATAGTATTCATACCTAACTTAAAATGTAATAACTACAATCATCAACCTATCATCCAGCATCTATCTATCTTTATAAAGAACAGACGACCTTTTTCGAATAAATATAAAATAGTGAGAAAAATCAACTCAAATACGACTAATTGCTTACTTCTTATGAGCCTCCAGAATAATCCCGGGGCAATAGATATGATTGTGTTTGTTACTGAAAAAAAAAAGTTTATTTTCTACCACTGCGAAAAAGTTAAAGCATCCATTACAATACAATTTTAACATATTGTTATTACTACGAACACAGCAACAGAAAATGTAAGATAAAAGTGGTAAATGAATAAATAAAACACTAAACGACCTTCCGAAACACAAATCATTGTATTTTGTAAAGTTCTTCTTAGCATGCTGTTGGAATTTCTGAATTTACTGAATTAAACTATAGATATTGAATAGACTAAATACTTTTAAAAATTATCACTACGGTGTTAAATAATAGTATAGATTAATCACCCAAATACCGTAACTTAAAGCATTAAGTAGATGCACATTTCGAAGTATATGCCCCCATCTACAGTAGCACAAGTTAAAAACCAAATAAAATACTAAATACTGATATAAAATAAGTATTTAATTCATTATAAGCTCGTAATATTCTCAGACACATATTATTGTATACGCAGAATAATATTTATTGTGATTTTTAATTTAGTTCAATTGAAATCCTCATTTGTTGTTTATATGACATGTCAAAATATCAGGATATAATGACAATTTATCCAGTCTCTATCCAATTGACAATAATTGTTTAGATTAATCACCCAAATACCATAACTCAACGCATTTAATAGACCAGATGCGCATTTCGAAGTGTGTGCCCCCATCTTCAGTAGCACAAGATAAAAGCGAAATAAAATACCTCTGCTACTAATCGTAATTGCTATACAATTAAAGAAAAGCTCAACATAACAGAAGTGTTTTAATCTATGATATTTTATATTCATTTTATATTATATTTTAATCAATTGTATATACCAATCACGGTTATTGCTGCGGGTATTTGATTGAAATCTCTATACAAAGAAATTACTTATTTTTCAACCGACTGCTTGAATGAGTTGAAGAAAAGTAACCAATTGATCAGGGATCATTTCAAATATATTGACCATATGTAAGAGCTTTAAAACCACAAAATAAAATGTCACATTAGATGCAGTTTGTAGGATGAGCAACGAAACTCTGTACAATGCATGTTTTAAATTTTTCAAAATATTCAAAATATTAATCTGCTTCCTCCGTGCATCTAGACAACAACTTCTTTACTATTAATGTTATCAGCTATAATTAATAAACACGCGCAACCGCAAATCTATGTTCAAAAGTGAATTGTTCATTCTCTATTCGATACCATTCATGTCTCGTTATTTCTTCTAGCGAGCGTATACAAAGTTGCATGTCGGCAAGAGTTCAGTAAACACCGCTACTTAGCCAAAGGGCAATCGTGATGTCCGGCAGACTGTTATGCTGCAACTGTTCAACCAACAGCGAACATAAGAAACGTCAGAAATAGTACCTAGTATATGCGCCAACACCTTACTATCCTTTACAGGTGCCTAATTCTTATGTCATAGCATCTGAAAAAAATCATGCGCGTGTTTAAACCCCAATGGCAAAATATTGGAGATTTTTTTAAAGCACCGAATAAATCTGGTCAAGTGCGCAATGACATTTACATATGGATATATTTAAAAATTAGAATAATTTTTCGAATATTACTAAAGATGAGTGTGTGAAAAGACTAATTAGCATGTCGTGTCGTTAAAAAGTTTTTCTTGAAAATAAAAATTCGTTTAGTTACGTTTACAGTTCTTGAAAGTTCTTTGAAGTTACTTGAAGTTCTTTGAAAGTTCTGTGAAAGTCCGTAATGGATAAGTTAAAGAAGGACCTAAATCCGCGTTTGGAACAGTGTCGAAATATAAAAATAATAGCATCTAACTGAATCAAAAATGTACTTCGTCGAAATAATATTCAATTTACTTTTACCGGCTTATTTACAAACAAAATTTCCACAAAAAAAAAATTCATTTTGTATAAGACTTTAAGCCTTAGCTTAGGCTCGCAATTATATTGGAACAATAACGAAGAACTACTGTTCATATTTACTACAACCTAACAAGAACAAAAACAATTTGGCGCTGCAGTAATATTAGCACCATTATTATATCGCTGAAGACATTTATTATATATCCCAATAAGTCACGTGCAGTTCAAAGTTAAATAAAATAATATACGGTGGTTCGTTTAATGGACGCAGAAGTTCGTACGTCACGCTATTATTTTTGAAAGCTATTTGCATGCCTTAGGCAAAATCCAAACTAACTGAAAGGGCGTTTCAGGCAAAAAATAGTGTCGGGTACTCATATACAATATTTGCACTGAAAATGCCACGGGTGGGTTTTTTACAACGCGTACTTAAAAAAATTATTATAAATGAATAGTTGTTTTTGTTTTGTGTTTGTGGGATATAATCCCAATTACAGAGGGGATATTAGGAACATATGGAAAGGGTGGAATATTATCCTGTATAATAGTAATGTATATCGTAAAAATCAAATAAAAATCTGAACGGACATCTTAATTTTCTATATTATGTTCGACAATAATATAATTTTTCTATACAGCACAATGAAAAATTCAAGACTTGTCAGTTTAATTCATTCCACAGCCAAATGCAAAATCATACACCTATTATGAAATATTTACATCTTGGTATTTTCTTCTTATTTCCTATTTACTATATTCTTTTATCCGGCCCTAAAATTCATTAATACCCACAGAGATTTGAAATAGTGTATCTTCCACAACAATATTTTACAACGGTACATTATATTTTTTTGGATCATTTTGACTCATTTGGATCATTCTTACTCGTATATTCAAATCGAGGAACATTTTAATTTTGAAAAGTTCCGAGCGTTTTTGAAGCATACGTCGCATATCAATTATGGGCAAAGATGAATGAATGAATGAACGAATAAATACATCATTCGTTATTCACTTCATCGATATAAGTACCAAATGATCGTCCGTTTCTGCATAAATTATTACAACTTCATTCATGCAACAATATGTAATGAGTATGTACAATGAATACATATTATACATTCATTACACGCATGTCTAGATATACAGGATGCTCCAAAAGTCCCGCATAAAATCCATATCTCATTATTGCGTTATTTCCCTAAGACATGTAAATTGACTTAGTTGTCTCGCCATCTTTTGGTAATATATATAACTATTTTACTTCAACTTCTTAGTCGCCATCTAACCTCACTTTATTTGTTCAAATGTCATGTCAGGGCACATTCAAAAGCTTGTAGAAAACACTTTTTTCAGCTTTAAGAGCTTAGTATTTCTTATTTCAAACCTATACATGTTGCAAGTTCAGATTTTGTTGCTTAAACATTAACACTTTAAGGCATGTTAAAAAATTAAACATTAACCAAATGTTATTTTCTACCATTTGCGAAATATTCTTTGAAATATTGGTATAAAATCCATTGCGTATAAATATCTATCTAAGATCAAATATAAGAGAATGATAAAAATTGACTTAATAAATGTGCTTAAATAACATATTAAAAATTGCCAAATGAAATAATAAATATTTATAATAAATTTCTTACTCGTGTGCCAGTAAAAAAACATAAATATTAAAAATTCAATTACTTTATAGATTAAGGTTTAATAGTTTATGGGAAGGTAGATTTAAATTATTAGTTTATTTAGGATTGTTGGTGTTTTAAATTCCGTTATCAATTTCAATTGTGGCTTATAAATATTTAAAAATTCAAGATGAATTTAAGAATTGCGAAAAATAAGCATATAGACACTGGATACTGTGCAAAAAAAGACGTTGGTTATAAATCGAAAAAAGTCGAAACTACAAGATATTGCAATTAAAATTACAATTACAAAACGCGTCAAAGAAGATTTCACATATCTATGACAGTACGGACAAGTGTTATTTCTGAAATAGTCGATTAAATTGTATATAATTCCTGCATGTAACAAAAAACTATAACGACAGGTTGTGGACTGGTAAATATCCAAGATATACCACACGCATCGCACGATGAACGTACTTGCAAATACTAAATTGCAATTGCGATTCGAAGAACAAGACAACCGATGCCAATTTAGCATAAATATTGATGACCATTTGCAGATATAATCACACATAGATATTTAAGCAATTAGCGGACTATTGCTATACTATATCATACGAGAAAATTACTTAATTTCTCCTGTGGGAACTTTAATAAATGTCATTGTGTATTTATGTTAATGCGGGACTTTTAAATATATACTGACGTGAATGATTCTATTACGATCGAATATGTTCAGCGATTGTATGAAGAACCGAAAACAAATCGTTACGAATCTCAATCTGTTTTGACGTAATAATAAAAATTGAGAACAATAATCTGGTAATTGTAAATTGTAGACTCTTAAAAATAAAAAACAAAAAAATGCCTTTCAAAACTCTATCGGATTTTGTGATTGTAATTCTGCTTTTCGCGAATTTTTGATTTAAGATTGTGGTTTTTCATTGGTCATTTATTGAACCTACTGAAATTATATCACCATAAACTATAAATTTGTACTAAAAAAAATTTGAAACTACTAATATTTAAGTACATATATAATAATAACAATATTTATCAGACGTGCTGATTTAATAAAGGTCCATATGTGGTAATGCAATTTTCATGGCAGATGCCTAATGGTAGAAACTAGAAATAAGAAGTAAGAAATGTGTAGAGAAACTGCATATGCCAATATGTGCATTTTCTCGATAATATAATGAACTCAACAAATTATATAAATTATCTCAAGAAAACAGTAAGATGATAATTTCAATCAATTTAAGTGCCTGTGAAAAGATGTCGGGTTATTTGTCTATCGAAATAAAAAATAATCCAATAAGAAAATGGCCCAAAGCGAACAAATATGATTAGTTTGAAATGTTATCTTTTATTATTGTGAAAGATATACCATTGTTATATTGAAATACCTTCAGATTTATTAACACGAAATAATTTTGTACCACTTCACTAATATACGTGGATAATTAATTACTAATTATAATACTTTGTTACGACCACACTGCGCTTTAATAATAATAATAACGATTATAATTTGTTCATTAAAATGTGAAGCGTAATATGAATTATAACTGCCCCTGGGTCGGCGCCATATATAAAATTACGATTCGATAATGTAGAGTAATTAAAATGCTAATCACGAGTGGAATTAATTAATAATCACGTCCACCTTCTGCGAACGAACGGATTGAGAGTACCGTATGGTGTACCCAAATGTGGCTATTGTACTAATAAAGAGATCGCGGTGATTAATGCTCAAATTTTAATTATATGGTCATTGGTGCCCAGTGAAATCAACTTTTACACCCTATATTATCATTACAAATACTTCCTTTAACTATCGAAGAAATATATCTTCATTTGTCACTCTATCTGCCGAACCAATCCTCTGTAGCACCACATTTCCAATGCTTTCATTCTTCAATCTACTATTGTCCACACCCCACACCCGCACAATGCTGCACTTCAAACAACTAATTTAAAATTCAATGTTATATTTTCTTTATTCCCTCTCCTCTCGTTTATTATTATTATTTGTCTTTATTAGACTATAAAGTGAAAATATGATTGCGGAAAATACATCAATAAAAAATATAAAAATACAATTATATTTTTAAAAAAGTCAAATGTAGCTATATAACAAAATAGTGGACAAGCAAAATAATATCCCAATTGGCGCAGATTCGAGCGTTGGTGTTAAATTACCAACGCTGGTTTTAAACTGAACCGAAATTTAATATAAATATATTGAAATGCCCCGCGAGAATTGGACGCGGGCATATTCTTTCGCAACAATAATAAATTCCGCGCAGTTCTTCAGTCATCTGGATTCGGAGACGACGGCAAATTGCTTTTACTTCTCCGATAAATTTCACGAATGTACACGGCGATATTTTACGTCCATATGCATCACGAGCAGACGGAAAGCCTATATATTGTGTTGTGATATTACTAAAGACCAGAAGAAACACCCGACGAAAGAACTGAAGAAGATGAAGAAGAAGTTGCTCCGTATAAAGAGTTTGTCAACCCGGGAAATGGTTAAATGATCCTTTGATGGTGTGATCATTCATGTGGTTATCCAGGGCATCGTATATACATAGTGGCCTCAGAAATTATTTCTTCTAAAATTCTAAATAGTGATTTTGTCAGTTTCTGTTAATCATTTCCTAGCAGTTAGTATATTGAGCTGTAAGTTCCTTAGATGCAAGTGGTTATTTCTATCAAATTCATATATAGCATAATTATTGTTGATGAGTGAAGAAGCGTTTAGAAGACTGTTCAAATTGAAATTTACTAAAAAACGCATAAGCATATATTTAGGAGATTGTCACTTTCAGTAGGGCTTTAAAAAAATTAAAAAATTCTACTTTAGTGGTACTACTTTGGGTATATAAGATCACCTTGTATCGTTTTCCGTAATGACTTGCCTTCCTTATTTAACCTGGCGTAATATATCACGATAGAAGTGCGCATACTCGATGGATAAAAATAATATATAAGCTCGTATCAAACATCTGACATGTCGTCACAATGACGTCGTTTTTACTTTAGTACAAGTCATCTAATCTACAGAGCAAAAGTAAAGTAGCGAATCTAAAATCATTTTATACTTCTGCTAGTTTTCTTTCATATCTACTGCTATAATATCAATATAAATCATATATTTTCTCTTGGTATCTACGATTGCGTGGAATTTGTTGTTAAAAACTTATTTCATATTGAAATGCTTATTAAATAATATTAAATTAAATTAAATATAATATTAAATAATAAATATTGAATACTTATGATATATCGCTATATTTTTACATATACAGGGTTGGGTACTTCTAACGAATCGGAATCCCCTGCCCTAACTAATTCAAATAGAAATCCGAAAAATCTTATATAAAATTAAACTGTAAAATTAATTTCGAGTATACAGGATGAACAACCATGAAAGCACAATTAAAACTGGTCTTATTTGTTTAAATGGAACACTATGTATATTTTGATCCCATTTCATAGCAGACATTCAAGTACTTATGAACACGTAAATTGTAATTTGTTAGAATGCGGCGTTGCCAAGATATTAACAATTTTGTAAAAAATTGGTTCATTGCAAGCCCAATTTCAAAAAATCATAACTTACTTAGGTAGCGAATTTAAGTAGCACCGTTTTAAATCTGAGTAACCACTAACGTGGCATTATTTTTTGTAAATCGTTTTTTCTCCTGAAACATTCAGGCACATGTAAGAGTCATGTTCAATTGGGGCATTTTCCTTGAAAGGTAAGTCCGATTTTTTAAATGGAACACCCCATATATTATTATTCTGAAAGATAATTCGATTATAATAGAACCATTTTTATTAAATATGCAGCTCGTAATTCTATATAAGATTGCAATTTTTCGCATTTCTATTTGAATTAGTTTGGGCAGGGGATTCCGATTCGATAGAACTGCCCAACCCTGTATATTAATTTTCCATAATAAGTATAGTTTTTTGAATCGTAATTTTTGTTTCACTGTATCTTTTAGGCATTTTAAACAGTTCATTCATTTCGCAAAATATTTTTCTCTGAACTTCTGTCTTTCTGCATTGTCTTTGTAAGAACCATTGATGGCCAGTTCAATGTCTAATCATAAATGCCCGCGTAAATCAATATGAAAATTACTTGACATAATATGAGTGCTTGTAAAATGAGTCCTTATAGAACTAGCTAAAATAATGAAGAAATTTTATGTTGAAACTATTAATAATGATATAATTAAATTTTAATGTTTTTAATGGAAGAGTTGTATATAAAGAAAGAACGATATTTGACTATCGTCTTATTATAAACTTAACATTAGATGTGATGGATTGAACTATATTTGGACAAGAGCACGCTTATTGAGAGGATATTTTAAATTAAATTAAATTAATTTCTCTCTTGAATAAAAAATTGATGTGTTAAGGCTTACTTGGTGATATTCCTAAATTTAATATTTAATATTGTAAATTAAATACGGGAGGAATTAAAACTATGTTTTTATATCACAATAGGAAATATAAATTTATTTATAAATTTTATATATTACGTTCATTATCCATTACTTGGATAGATAGTCCAAAACATGTCGTTGTAATATATAAATTTTATAAATAAATTTATATTTCCTATTGTGATATAAAAACATAGTTTTAATTCCTCTCGTATTTAATTCAGAAATGCTGACAAATTTATTTTCTTCAAAATACATATTTTGATATCAGGCTTTATTTTCGATAACTGCACATAAACTACCCAATTCTCAAATATATATCTATATATATATATTAGTATATCAATAGTATATAGTATATATATAGTATATCAATCACGATTCGTGACACAGGTATTTTATTTAGTTTTCATCTTGTGCTACTGAAGATGGGCGCATAGCGCTTGAAATGTACATCTAGCTACTTAATGCTTGTTACGGTATTTGGGTGATATTCTATATTATAAGTACTCTCTTCTTCAAATTGAATAATTTACATTTACTCTAATGCCACGTGCTTCTACGTATTTGTCCATTGCATGAGCTTATGAAAGAACATGAATAAGAAATTAGAAAATATTCATTTACATGATATTTGACGAAAAATTAATTACCAGTGTGTAATGTCAATTTAATTGTAAAAAAATTGGTCAATAATAATTAATATTAACACATTTTTTCTAGCCATGTGATTTACAAACGATAGAAAATGGAATTACAATAAAAATATATACACCACTTGAGGATAAAATTCGTTTTTTTCAAAATTTGCCGTGAATAATTTCAAAATATAATCTTTTTTACATATTACACTTGGTCTAAAATTTTCAAGTCTACATGTTTCAAATAAAAAAAAACTTTTTACCACATACTTGTTCAGTGGTAATGTATGAAGAATTTTGCTAACGCATTTTTTGTTTTGTTTTGAAAAGTATAATATAGAATATCACCCAAATACCGTAACAAGCATTAAGTAGCTATATGTACATATCAAGCGCTATGCGCCCATCTTCAGTAGCACAAGATAAAGATCAAATAATAGTATATTATATAGTTTTATAAATTTTGATAGTATATCAATCACGATTCGTGACAGGGGTATTTTATTTTATTTTATCTTGTGCTACTGAAGATGGGCGCATAGCGCTTGAAATGTACATCTAGCTACTTAATGCTTGTTACGGTATTTGGGTGATAACACAGTAGTGATAATTTTCAAAATTGAAAAAGTATGTTTCTAAAACATTCGTATTTAAGAAATAAACTTATCCAATGTATGTTACCCAAAAAAATCTAAACTTTTATTTTTTTAAGTAAAATCATAGTCGTATGGTAATTATAGAATACAGGTGGGAATTTAAAATGTCCAAAAAACAATTTTTTGGCAATGCATTCAATTATATTTTTTAAAAAACATAATTTTCTTTATACAGCAATTCAAGTTGATGACTTTAAATGAGTAAAATTGGCATGAAAAATGCCCACACACTAAAAAAATCCAGATAGAAATAGAACAGTATTTTTTGTATTATTCTTTATTAAATCCATTATTGACCAATGTAAAGTTTTAACCATTGCCCATGTAGAACATAAATCTGTGATTGCAGTACATTTCTGCATAAACTGCTGATATTAGCCATAACTACAGCCAGAGAGACCAGCCCAAGAATATCACTGGCCAGGTAAGTACAAGTACCACTGACACGTTACGTTTCCGGTAACACGGGCCCAACTGTGCAATTATATTCAATTATATTCGATATTCTCTGTTATGGATGCATGTTTACCGGGTAATGATACTTCCACCCATAATTCTACCCATACACCAGCGAGGTAACACAAAACATACGGGTACCATATCACATAATACGTACCGTGTTTTATGGACGGTTTTGTTAACCGGCTTTGATTCGGAGAATCTGTACTTTTCATGCCAATTTTACTCATTTAAAGTCGTCAACTTGAATTGCTGTATAAACAAATCTATAAGCCAAATACCGTAACAAGCATTAAGTAGCTAGATATACATTTCAAGCGCTATGCCCCCATCTTCAGTAGCACAAGATAAAACTAAATAAAATATCTCTGTCACGAATCGTGATTGATAAACTATCAATTTTATAGAGGTATTTTATTTAGTTTTATCCTTGTGCTACTGAAGATGGGCGCATAGCGCTTGAAATGTACATCTAGCTACCTAATGCTTGTTACGGTATTTGGGTGATATGCTATATTATAATTTAACACCGTAGTGATAATTTTTAAAATCTATAAGAGTTTTATATAATCGAATGCATTGCCAAAAAAAAAATGATTTTTGCCATTTTTATTCGATTTAACAAAAATTCATATTCAACGCTGCTAATTTAAGTTTCCATACACAACAAGCAATTTTTTTGAATAAATTGTAGCTTGAATAAATTCATTAAATTTGATTTAGATTTATGCATGTATATACTTTCATAAGCATTTAACTCGGAATAATTCAAAACACTTTTAAGCAATTTAAATGAACTAATTTGAATTCGGATGACCTGAGTTAGTCAAAAATATGCTCGGATACAGCACTTTTATCTTTTCTATTTCATCTGAAATGAGGTAAATGCTCCTTAAATCTAGTTTCATTTGCTCTATATGTTTGTCCTATATATACGTTTATTTATTATATTTCGTAAATACCAGATTTCTTATTGAAATCAATCAAATCTTTGGGATTTCCTAGAAAATTAGCAAGACTATTAGTATTATATGTTACTAAAACCTTGTTACAAAACACGGCAATAGTAAAGACAATTATAGTTACCACTTATAAGAACACATTATAGTATAGGTTAATATCCAGTGTATGACCTAACTGATCTATGGACATGTATGTTATTTCTTTTGCGTTTAATAAGATCTAACCGGATGATGATTAGAAACCTACTATCAAATATGCAATCAAAAATAAAGAATTAACTAGATTGGTATGTGAGCGGGTACACAGCTATCATTTACGTTATTTTAACTGGGAATATACACTATAGACATCTTCGAGAAAGATCCACGTGAAATATTTGACAGCACTTTTTTGAAAAAGGACTAAACGCAAAAATTATGATTACTTCAAAAAACGACTCACTTCACACTTCAACAAATAATATATGCACTAACGATTTTTGGAAGTAAACTAAATGAAAATGAACATTATTTTTTTGGGGGTTGAGGTACAAACATGGTCTAATGTTGACGATTTCGTTAATATATTAAATTCAAAATATGCTTCGATAAAATTTTGAAATGAAAGACAAAATTAAAATTAAAATTAAAAATCGCTGTTAAAATTTAAAAAATAATATTAAAGGTTGAAAGAATGTAAAAATATTAATACATAACATAAGTAAGTTTTTCTGTATTTGTTATAAACACGGTGTTTATTCAAAATTATTTATCCTGACTGTGGAATAGTAAAAAGTAATAGCGATGGCAAACTGTAGGTCACTTTGAGGACCTAGTTCGTAGTTCATTTGAATGTACCGTTCACGAACTATAGGTCGTGAACTACTAACATGTTTTTTTAATGAACTAGTTCACGACCTACATGAAATACATGCACATACTGAAAATAATCTCTTTTTTTCTCAATAGAAAAATATTAAATTGTAA
This sequence comes from Leptodirus hochenwartii, assembly GCA_947310635.1. Classification (NCBI taxonomy): domain Eukaryota; kingdom Metazoa; phylum Arthropoda; class Insecta; order Coleoptera; family Leiodidae; genus Leptodirus; species Leptodirus hochenwartii. The sequence continues at coordinate 7,130,850 of OX371179.1, read as the reverse complement.
AAAATAAATAAATTGAAATATTACAATACTTATTTTGAATATAGGAATGAGGAAGAAAAGACAACAATGTCTATAATTTACACAAAACACATATTTAAGGAAATATAATTTCGTTCCGTTCACCAACACACTTTATCACTAAATAAATGTTAGTACTGTATATGTAATGTATACTATACTGCATCGTTGTGATTCATGAACGGTTTAGTACACGTCTGGTTCAGGACCTAGTACAAGTACATCAATACGTACACCGTGCACCATGTAGTTCATAGTTCACGAACTAGGTCAAGTGACCTAGTTTGGTCACTTGACTGATAGGTCACTCAGTGACCTATAGGTCGTTGCAAAACATCGTCACACTATGCCCGTCATTTGATTGAACGGTTTGCGAGTGAACTACACATAGCTACTCCGTAATAATATATCAAGACATTGTTATTTTTCTTATAAATTTGATAAATTACGAAGCGTAAATTAAAGGGTCAATTTTCTATAGATTTAAAGACGAAGTCCCTCGCTTCATTCGTGATTCTAATCGTGTTAATTTATCTTCGGATATTACAATTGTTCAAACATTCATATATTTTAATAAAAAATTATGAAGCTAGATTACGAACATCTGATATGAATTTAAACACACTATCTTCACAATAAATAATTTATTTCGTAAATTAATTCTTGTTCGGAATTTGTATTGATAAACTTATCTACAGGTTGTTACACAATATTATTATAGATGCAGGTCAGGTTGAAAAGTGATAATATCCCTGCTGAATTTCAGAAATTGTTGTATTATAATTAAATTTGAAGAATATGTGATCTTAGTACTTTAACTATCTCCGTTCAATGTAAATGGAATTATAGTTATAGAATCCGCATAAATAAGTAGTTTCTGATTAGGTATAATTATGTTCAATACAAATATGAGTGCTCCCAATGAGCTAGAATCAATTTAATGCAGAAACTGATGATTGAACCTTAAATGAATATGAGAAAGTAAAGTAAATGGTTAATATCGAACTAAACTACTACCGTACTAGTAGTAATAATAGCCGTGCAAGCATTGTGGGTGTACGCAGAGTACTACCTAGAGCCCACGTTAGTAATCAAATATTTCATCCAACTCTGATTCTGATTTATAAATCCACCATAAACCATTTAATCTAAAGCAATCGATTGGTCGGTGCACAAAAAATTAGTAACTTTTAAATTAAAAAATTATTAAGTTATTATTGTAAATTTGAGTATATGGAGTGCGACGTGGCGTTCAATTTCAATTTTCAATATGAATGAAAAGTATATCCAACAATAACGACAGTTGTAACATACAATTAAAGTACTTTTTCCAATCAAAATTAGCTGAATTTTTATGAAATTAAATTATCCAATTGAACTGTTGTCAAATTCTACAGTAAAAATCGGCAGCTCAAATGATCCTTTTGCTGACATCCTAAACAGGAAGAATGTCGGCTCACAAGACCTTCATTATCAAAAGGAAGCTGGCCAAAAAGCTCAAACAAAACACACCCTTTCGTCAATGGGTCAGGTCAGGTCAATGGGTCAGAATAATGAAAGGAAATACCATTAGGTACAAGAGGCGTCATTAGCGCAGAACTAAACTGAAGTTGTAATTATTCTATGGATTCTTAAATACACGATACAAAGTTGCGTTAATGGTAATTTATAATAAAAATTGAATATAATGCATACGTTAACCAGCAAGAAAATCACCACTAAAAGAAAGTACATTAAAGGGTATGTATATGACATAGATCAATTGAAAATGAAACTTGCGTTCCTTCAGTGGCAGATGGTTTGTGACTTTACATTATTAGCAAAATAATTTAACGTTACTGGGCACCTGACCCGACCACCTATACACTATGTACATCTGAATACAGATTTTCTTTACAAAATGAAACGGACCTCACTACCAAAGTCATATATTCCGTGCGACCGCGAGTACTCCTTTACCTGTTGCACTTACCACGCTGTTATGAAGCTAGCGGTCCAATTTATTCGAATAAAATATGTCACCTGGACGTTTCAGATACGCCGACAAATGCGATTACTACAATCTTAGTTACAGACACAGGTATTCATATGTAACATTCGAGACCACCAACGAAATCAAGTATTTTCGGTCCATTGCAATATTACACGATATATGTTCGCTACAATTCATTATACAGGGTAAAAACACATTGAATCGTGCATGCATTTCAGTACTGCAGCAGATTGTTAATACCCACGTCATCTGTTTGGTATTAACAAAATTTTCCATATGATTAACAAAGACTAACTGAAAAGCGACTTTTTTTAAATAAAAGTTAATATGTGAAAGATTCTTTAACGGACCGAAATTTACATATGTAATCAAAATGTACTTTTCGGGCGAAGAGCGTTTTGAAGATTCGTAATTTAATATTATAGACATGAAGTGCAACATATATATTCGAAAGTAATCTATTTAAATTGTAATGTCGAACCAATAATCATTATATAATGTTATAGCTTTTGCATAAGGTAAATTGTTATCCAACCTGTATGCATCGAATTTGCAAAAAATAAATAAATATGTATGTATAATATTTTCTCTTCATACGAGATGTGTGCTTGGTATAATTGTATGTGTATATGGATTTATGGATGCCTCCCGAAAACATACAGTTCACATTTCGGCCAGTTATTAATTGGTCAATTAAAAGATACTTGTATCCGATGTTACATGTCAAGATAACATTTTGCTACTAAGATAACAGACTTGGAATTGAATGACTGACTATATTGGAACTATTATTAAATATTTGCTAAGTAAAAACTGTTATTAAAAATCAACTATTTCTATGCAATTTCAAACTAATCTAAAACATAAATTGTTTAACGATTATGTAAAAATTTAGAGGTGGTGTTATATTATATATCTACTCTTGTATGTAATTTTTATTTTTTTAACAAACATCAGAAGACAACGTTATTTTTATAGAAATATTTAAATTTCGATACTTATTTTCTCTCTATTTTTTTTTAATATTATTTAATGGCATTGTTTTTTTACATTTTTATCTTTAAGCGGGACAAATTACCGAAAATCGGGATTGTCCCGCTAAAAGCGGGACGTATGGTCACTTTACTTATTTGTGTTATTAATTTTATCCCAATAAAATTTTATATAAAATAAAATAAGCAAAAATCTGTTAGGTAAGCTGTTCATCAAAATTATCGAAAAAGAACAGAGGTCGATTTTCATCAAAATTATCATTTCCCATTAGAAAATGTCCCATTCAATCATTTTTTCACGTTTAATAAAAATTTATAATCTTAGCACGGACAAGTTCATATAAAAATGTTTCTAAATGTTGACTTTGAAATTGAACAGGCAATTAACATCGCAAATTAATTTACAGTTGCTGATCGTGTTGGTATCGCCATCTACATATTTTAATATTAGATGTGTGTGCGACAACGACGATAAACACACACACAGATTACACACTATTTATTCTCGACGAACGCGGCGAGGAATTCAAGTCTAACTACATGGTTACGTGAATGCAATCCCATCGTTGCACATGCTATTTTATATGGGCAGTTTCAATGGCACCCTGAACGATAAGTTGAAGTGAAGAATATAAACTCGAAAAAGTTGATTGCGTTGGTTGAAGCGAGACTTTCGCCGTTTTCTGAGAAAGTTCTCGCTCTAGTGGAGTATTCGTTATCGACAAACGCGTTTTTATTATCCGAATTTTATCTATACACTAGTACACCTACTGCCAAGAATATGGCAAATCAGATATAAGTGAATTTTGCTACTTTTTTACTCGAAAGGAACATTAATAATAAATTGTACTGACTATTTAACAAGCCATGGACAAATTAATACATACTTCGTTAAGCAAAAAATTGTAATACTACATATTTAAAATTTTAAACCAATTAATCTAGGTAACAAATATCCAAAAAATAATCGTGCATTAAATAAATATCCAATAATATTTAAAGTTGGATATTAAAATTTTATTGATTAGTTAGTTAAAGAGTCCGCAATCCTAAAGATTGGTTGGAAACAGCACGCCATGCCGATCTATCCTGAGCTAATCCCTTCATCTCCCTATAGCTATTCATCTCAACGTCTTCAACTATCTGACTCACATACTCCAATCTAGGCCTACCTACCCCTCTCTTTCCCTCCACTCTACCTTCTATGATCAATTGCATAATCCCCCCATGTCTAAGGATATGCCCTACTAATCTGTCTCTCCTACGCTGTAACACTCTCCAGATACTTCTCTTCTCCCCTACTAACTCTAGTACAGCTTCATTTGTTACTTTATCTTCCCAACCAATCCTCATCATCCTCCTATAACACCACATTTCAAGTGCTTCTAATCTACGCTTCTCTTCCTTTCCTATAGTCCACGCCTCACACCCGTACAGTGCTACACTCCAAACATATACCTTCAGTAATCTTTTTCTAATACCCAAGTCAATATTTGATCTTAAAATCTGTTCCTTTTCTACGAATGCCTTCCTACCCTGTGCTATCCTACACTTTATATCTACCTTGCTTCGATTATCTTTTGTGATTCTACTGCCTAAATAACAAAAATCTGACACTTCTTCGATTCTATTATCTCCTATTGAGATCCTCATTTTTCTACTGCATTCCTTTTTGTCACACCTCATCACTTTAGTTTTACCTATATTTATTTTCATGTTAAAATCCCTAGTCAATACTGCCTGCATACCATTCAATACCCTTTCTAAATTCTTTTCGCTTTCTTCCAATATAGCTATATCGTCGGCGAATCTCAGCATATATATTTTCTCTCCCTGTACATTCACACCTACACTATACTCTTCTTTTACTTTGTTTATTGCATCTTCTATATATAGATTAAATAATAACGGTGAGAGTGTACATCCCTGCCGAACTCCCTTCCTTATTTTTGCTACCTCTTCTTCCCCCTCAATTCTAACTAAGGCAGTTTGGTGTTTATATAAATTAAAAATTATTCTCCTATCCTTATAATCTATACCCGTTTCTTTTAAAATTCTAAACATTATGTCCCAATCTACATTATCAAATGCCTTTTCTAAGTCTACAAAAGCTATGCAAGTTACCTTTCCTACCCTCTTTCTTTTTTCTACTACCGTTCTTAGTGCTAGAATCGCCTCTCTCGTCCCTCTGTTTTTCCTAAAACCAAACTGATCTTCTCCTAGCCTTTCCTCTACTTTATTTTCTAATCTCCTATAAATAATCTTTAACAATATCTTCGATGCATGTGATAGTAGGCTAATGGTCCTATAGTTCTCACACAAATTAGCTCCTATTTTCTTCGGCATTGTTACTATTCTACTACGCTGAAAATCCTGTGGTACTTCTCCCTTCTCATATATTTTACAAACTAACCTGTATAATCGCTCCTGCATTTTTTCCCCTGCGTGTTTTATTAATTCGGCTGGTATCATATCAATCCCCGCTGCTTTGTTATTCCGTAAATCATTTAATGCTCTATGAAACTCTGACCTAAGTATGCTAGGACCTAAGTCATCCTCATCTATCTGTTCCACATTTTCTAGCTCCTCCATGTCCTGCCTACCTTTATATAAATCTTCAAGATACTCCTTCCATCTTCTAGCTTTTTCCTTATTTTCTGTGAGTTCCTTACCCTGCTTATCACATATAATGTTACCCTTTGGTTTTACTTTAGAAAAATGTGACTTAATTTTCCTGTAGCCCAAATCTACTTTACCTCTTCTCATATCCTCCTCAATATCCTCACAGTTTCCTTTTATCCACTCTTCTTTCGCTAGCTTGCATTTCCTATTAATTAAGTTCCTTAGTTCCTTATATTTTTTCTGTCCTGCTTCTGTGTTTCCTATTTTAATTTTCCTTCATGCTTCTATCATTTCAACTATTTCTTCCGTGATCCATTCCCTCCTACCTGTCCTTTTCTTTGTGCCTAATACTTCATTTGCTGCTGTAGTTAACCCATTTCTGATTTCCCTCCATTCGCAATCTATGTCGCTCCTTGATGTTCCATTAGCCATGATTTCTACTTTCTGCTTGTACTTTTCATATACATCAGCTAATTTTAACCTATCGACATCTACTCTGACCTGTTTGGACTTCTGTAATTTCTTGAATTTGACCTCTGAGTCCAGGACTACTAAATTATGGTCACTATCAATATCTGCTCCAGGGTAACTCTTACAATTCTTAATCTGGTTCCTAAACCTCTCTTTAACCAGTATGTAATCTATCTGATACCTCCCTATATCTCCTGGCATTTTCCACGTATATATCCTGCGCTTGTGATTCTGAAAAAGCGTGTTTGCTACCACTAGCTTATTCCTAATACAAAACTCTACCAATCTATCCCCTCTATCATTACGTGTTCCTATTCCATATTCTCCTACTATTGAAACTTCCTTTCCCTTACCTACTACGGCATTCCAATCTCCGGTTACAATTAGATTATCCTGTCCTTTAACGTTTGCTAACCTAGATTCAATCTCCTCATAAATGGATTCTACCTCCTCATCATCGTGACTTGAAGTTGGCATATATACTTGCACTATAACTGTGTCCGTTGGCTTCGTGTCTAATCTAATAGTTATAATTCTATCACTAACTTGGCAATAACTCTTTATTCTACATCCCAACTTTCTATTCATTATAAAACCTACACCGGTATGCCCATTATCTGATGCTGTGGTTATTAATCTGTATTCTCCTGACCACGTATCTACTTGATCTTTCCTCCTAACTTCACTAATCCCTACAATATCCAGTCTAAGTCTCTCCATTTCTAATTTCAAATTCTCTAACTTTCCTATCCTATTCATACTGCGTATATTCCACGCTCCGACTCGTAGAATTCTCGACGCAATCGATCTCTTGCCCGCCCCAGAATCCGAGGGCTTGCCTGCTACCGAAGTAGCAGGATGAGATTCTGAGCCATTGGCTCTATTGATTATATTAAAATATTATATATTACAATAGTTAACATGAATCAAATTATTCAAGCGTGGCTGCCATCCCCGTATTGTTTTGTTTTGTTTTTTTCCATAAAAATTATGGAGTATCGGTCAGAGCTGTTTTACCAACAAACTAAAATTTTCACGTATATTTTGCACGTAAAAATTTGAAACCAATAATTTGTTACATAAAATAATAATTCAATAATTTAAAAATAATATTCCACAATTTGATTCTTGCGGCATTTAATTAATCACACATCAATTTCTCATTCCTTAGTATAGAATATCACCCAAATACCGTAACTTAAAGCATTAACTAGCTAGATGCGCATTTCGAAGACTATGCCCCCATCTGCAGTAGCACAAGATAAAAACTAAATAAAATACCTCTGTCACGAATCGTGATTGATATACTATCAAATAAATGAGTCAATATCACAGAAGTACTTAAAAAAATGGCATATAATATGACCTATAAATCTTTTAAAACAATATAAATTAATAATTAACAAAATTGACAAGTAACAACAATAAACATTGGTTTATCAAACCTAAAATAGGAATAATTCAAAACATTTTTAAGTAATTTAAGTGAACTAATTTGAATAGGATGACCTGAGTTAGTCAAAAATATGCTCGGCTACAGCACTTTTATTTAATCTATTTAATCTGAAATGAGCTAAATGCTCCATAAATCTAGTAACGTATTTGTCTTCTATATATACTTTAGGACAACTAGAATAAGATATTTCATAAATACCTGATTTTTTATTGAAATCAATCAATCCTAGAAAATTAGCAAGACTATTAGAAGTAAAATTATATTTATTTAAAATACATGTGCAATTATAGGATCAAATGGTAATTTAACAAATTTCTCATTCCTTGTGTACCATAATTTGATTTTATACTTAAAATCAATCAGAACATATATAACTAGAAGATACAGGCGGCATATATTCAATTCTACGAGTTTTAGCATCGAGTGTTTTATTGATTTATTACGCAATTAGTAATAAAGCGCTCCGCAAATCGATGAGATCAAAAATACCAACTTGCGACCTAGTCTACGATATTTTAGCTTAGCTTAGGAAGAAGTGTTTAGTAAAGAAGGTGCATGCAACTGGCATATACAGAAGAAGCATAAAATGACAAATTGAACAAACTGAATATGCGAAAAAAAATTTCTCTATGCGAAAAAAATTCCATATAAATAATTGTGCATTACGCATCATATGTTATGTTTACTAGTAAAAATTTTGTGCGGATTTTTTATATAATTTTCGTTAATCTGTCTTATAAAACGGCTCTAACGCTATATCTAACTATATAAGTGCGTTGTATTTAATTTTCGTTTTTTATTGTATAAAATGATGTAGTTTGCACAAGGCATGATTAATATGCAGCGAATGTAAGATTAAACTTTGTATATTTATATGTGTGGTCACAAATGGACATCCAAGCGCAATTTGAATTAAATTTCACCGCAAAAATGAAATAATTATGCCCAGAAATGTGCTATTTACTGGCAATGTGTCAACAGGGGGTCGCCACAATTCACATAATATAAAATCGGTATTCAAACCAGCAATGTTGACAAAAATGACATACCCGATGACAACTACCAAAACCAAACATTACAATTCAAGCGTGGCAACTCATTTATTCACGATTTTTTTGTCATATCGATTTATTACGGGCGAAATAATTATATGAACGTCGCTACAAAAGACACCATTGTTAAAAAATATATTTAAAAAATATTCGGTACAGCTGTTTAGGTATAAAATTCTGCCACACATTGATTCATTTTAAAAACTGATTTTTTGCTTAAATACATTACAACAAATACCAAAATTTCACTTAGGGAGTGCTAATACGAAATCTCGGTGCGAAAATGTGTTATTTATAGTATATTTTCGTTTTTCTTCATATATCTCGCGCATATGTAAAGCTTTTATATTAATTATGATTACGTCCGATTTCAGCTTAGGTACGTACGAATTTTGTGTGCTGTTATCATCATTGTGGTAGCGTGTAAATACACTTGCCAATACAGCTTTCTGTCCGAAAAAGATACATTGGTGCTTTAGGTTCCTTTGCGGGACGTATTATGATGCTACTAATCTCTTCGCTGCTATATAATATGACCCACGCGTGACAAATTCACAAATGTCAACATACCACATAAGGCAAAAGTCAAAATCATGTCCGTCAATTTTTTCGTCGTGCTAAAAACATTACTTAAGTGGATGCCACACTTTCAAATCGAATTCAAACGGATATATTTTTGGCACCGCTCAACCCTATCTATTTTTAATATTAATTAATAATTGAGGTTCACCTTGGATGAAAGGGAGCAGAATTTAGAACAGGTATTAAATGGTACGCGGGAAGTAATGACTGGGGATTATAAAATGAAAATAAATAAAGGCAAGACCAAAGTGATGAGGTTCGACAAGAAAAAATGCAGGCGAAAGATGAGGATAAGAATAGTAGACGATAGAGTAGAAGAAGCGTCACAGTTTTCTTATTTAGAAAATAGGATCACAAAGGATAACCAAAGTAATGTAGATATAAAATGTAGAAAGGCATTCGTAAGAATAGAAGCAGATTTTATGATCAAATATTGACTTGGGTATTAGAAAGATTACTGAAGGCATATGTGTGGAGTGTACGGTTGTGAGGCGTGGACTATAGGTAAAGAAGAGATACGTAGAATAGAAGAATTAAAAATATGATGCTACAGCAGGATGATGAGGATTGGTTGGGAAGATAGAATGACAGACAAATGAAGCCGTGTTAATGTTAGTAGAAGAGAAGAGAAGTAAGTAACGATTAAAATCCTACGATTATCTACATTTCCTATAGTCCACGCCTCAATATGCTACATTCCACGTCTACAATAAATATTACATAATCAGTCTTAATTAAATTGTGATATCTGCTGCATGTGCCATTTTTTTTTCTTGATTTAAGCAATGTCACAGTGTAGCTTTTAGCGTGACGGAATTTTGATATTTGTACAATTTATAATCTTTACTAATCTGCGCTAGCGTCAGCAAACATTGAAAAGTGGTATGTATTTATGGCATATTTTCACAAAGGTGTCACTATCAAACATAAAACCGTAAATTCAATTATATGGATGAATCATAAACTAAATTGCAGCATCGAAGAATACGTACAAAGTAATATTTATTTTTTAATGTTAATTTTGCGTTACCTGAAATGATATAGTACAAAAATTGATGAGGAATAATATTTGAAGAGTATATGTATGGATGGTTCAAAAATAAATGAACTGCTTTTTTTTAGAAAATTTTGTAAAATTGAAACATCGATATTATTCCTAAACTACGCTCAGTTTTTTTCTGAGGATTGCGTAATTTATAAATAAATGCGATTGTAATAAACATTTTCATGACAAACGTTACTAGCTCTTCGCACATCAAAAATTACTTAATCTTATCCATCTAACAAAATGTCCATCGTTAAGAGACTGAACGCTACGGACATACGTCTTTAATTGCAAGCGTAAATAAATCGACAATTTCTTACAAATAGAGTTCATGTACTCCCACATTGACGTCTCGTATTGACATATTGACTTTCCCACGAATTCCTTGTTTAATTTAGATCATGCACGGTAGAACACGCTGTGTATATTCCGTATTATAACAGCACAAAGTACTCAGTACTCGTTAGATAGATATAATATGTACTTGGACAAATACTCGTTCGTTTGTTCAATACACATACCGATACTAGAATAACTATTTGACACCCTCACTTGCTACGATTCTTTGTACGAAGAGATTACGTAATTGTACTTTGTTAATATATAGTTTTTATTTTTATTGCAAAACAATAAGCACATTTTATACCAATAATCTTTCAGCGGTTGAATTTTTTTTAATTTTTACAACGTACGATGGAAATGGTGTTGTAGTTACTATTATATATGAATAGTTTTCTTTTCTACGTTCTACTTGTTTCTACCACTAAATTTTATTTTTTTACTTGTGCAAATTTAGCTTTTGTAGATTTTGAAAAGGCATTTGATAATGTAGATTGGGACATAATGTTTAGAATTTTAAAAGAAACGGGTATAGATTATAAGGATAGGAGAATAATTTTTAATTTATATAAACACCAAACTGCCTTAGTTAGAATTGAGGGGGAAGAAGAGGTAGCAAAAATAGGGAAGGGAGTTCGGCAGGGATGTACACTTTCACCGTTATTATTTAATCTATATATAGAAGATGCAATAAACAAAGTAAAAGAAGAGTATAGTGTAGGTGTGAATGTACAGGGAGTGAAAATATATATGTTGAGATTCGCCGACGATATAGCTATATTGGAAGAAAGCGAAAAGAATTTAGAAAGGGTATTGAATGGTATGCAGGCAGTATTGACTAGGGATTTTAACATGAAAATAAATATAGGTAAAACTAAAGTGATGAGGTGTGACAAAAAGGAATGCAGTAGAAAAATGAGGATCACAATAGGAGATAATAGAATCGAAGAAGTGTCAGATTTTTGTTATTTAGGCAGTAGAATCACAAAAGATAATAGAAGCAAGGTAGATATAAAGTGTAGGATAGCACAGGGTAGGAAGGCATTCGTAGAAAAGGAACAGATTTTAAGATCAAATATTGACTTGGGTATTAGAAAAAGATTACTGAAGGTATATGTTTGGAGTGTAGCACTGTACGGATGTGAGGCGTGGACTATAGGAAAGGAAGAGAAGCGTAGATTACAAGCATTCGAAATGTGGTGTTATAGGAGGATGATGAGGATTGGTTGGGAAGATAAAGTAACAAATGAAGCTGTACTAGAGTTAGTAGGGGAGAAGAGAAGTATTTGGAGAGTGTTACAGCGTAGGAGAGACAGATTAGTAGGGCATATTCTTAGGCATGGGGGGATTATGCAATTGATCATAGACGGTAGAGTGGAGGGAAAGAGAGGGGTAGGTAGGCCTAGATTGGAGTATGTGAGTCAGATAGTTGAAGACGTTGAGATGAATAGCTATAGGGAGATGAAGGGATTAGCTCAGGATAGATCGGCATGGCGTGCTGTTTCCAACCAATCTTTAGGATTGCGGACTCTTTAACTTTAACTTCTGCAAATATCAACAGAACCAAAGTTCTAATCAGAGACGGATTTACAGAGAAGTCTGTAAGGACTATTTCAAAATTTACAACAATCGAAAAATAATAATTTTATTACTTTTTACTCTAATGTGGAGCAGTTTTTATATTATACGCTGCTATTTTTTTTATAAAAAAAAACGTGGTATATTTTGCGTAAAGAATTCTTTTCACGGAAAGAACGCTAGAAAATAATATTTTTAACAATAATTGAGAAAGGTCAGATAATGTAATAATAAATTTCAAAATAAATTTCGAAACTGAGCTTCAGTTTTCATTATATTAACAATCTAATACGAGACTGCCTAAAATTTCGAAAAACCCTTAATACCGAAATTGGAATATTAGAAGATAATTTACGTCACTGCATTGTTTATCAAAAAAAATCTCGAAACCTCAAAACTTGAAAATTCTATACTTTTTGACATGATTAAAACAATACTATAGAATATCGCCCAAATACCGTAACACAAAGCATTTAATAGCTATATGCGCATTTCGAAGACTATGCCCCCATCTTCAGTATTTTATATTGAATATCATCATTGTTTAAATTCCATTACGTCAAATATTTGACTAGAAATATTTGGTAGAAATCATAAATTCATAATTAACTAATTAAAAAACATTGAATGATCAAATTATGATAAAATGCTAAAAACTTATCGCATGGCACAACGTATTAAAACTACATTAAAAAATAAAACGCAGAACCGTACAATAAAATATCTGTCAAAAACGATTCTGTCAACAAATATGAATGACGATGTGTCATTTAAAATGACCTATCAAGCAATAAATAGTAGATGTATTGACAAACGAAATATCAAATTTACTTTCTCACGAAACACCCTAATGGCGCACACCTGTGGCATTTTATAGAGTAGAAAGACTCTTTGATTCATACTGCTTATTTACCACCAACTACAGAACACCAGCTTCTTCTATTTACGCAAATATTGACATTGATATTAGATATTAATATTAACATAATCTTTGCATCAAAAACGATACTGTGTGCAGAAATTTCCGCAAATAATCAGATTATAAGCAAATATATTTTAGCAATATGTTACCAGTTTGTCAAATATTGGGTGATATTATATTGTTTAATAAAATACAATTTAAGATACCTTTTCGTGGCCGTATTTTCATATCATATTTAATTATTGTTATTATATACAAAAAAAAATTATTGCTTTATAAACTTTTACCTCTTGCAAGTTGTTAACTAATAACAATGTGAATAAACATTTTTTTTGGTTTTGTGACTGTAAATTTATGTTTCAATAGAAAATATTACAAACCATTAATATTTATTTGTTTTTGAGAGACAATTGCATTACTCGCTACAATTTTTAATCAAATTTATGTCATGGACCATTAGCATTTAAATAAGTCATGTCGACAAAACTATTCTATAATTAATCAATGAATCTCCAGTTGAAATATGTTCATTTTTAAGGGACACCCCGTATATAAACCAAAATATTGACTCTTAAATAGTGAAATATAGAATTGAATAACTCATTATATTAATATATGGAAATTTTCTCATCAAAAAATATTGAACTGCGCTCATTGAAATTATACTGAATTACACGAATAGATAAATAATAGCAAATGTTTCGAATAAAATGGTTTTTACGTTATATAATAAGCTTTGTATATGCATAAAGGCAAATAGTATCTAATCTATCGCCTATGTATTTTTCTAAAATATTATATTCTAATTTAGCTATATTAAATGCAAATACAAAATTGATATCTGCGGTAAACTAAATATATGGAGCTGTGCATAATTTTTGTACATAAATTTCACATATTAATTAAATTTATCCCATTTTTTGTCATCATTAAATTAGTAAATCGAGAATGAAAAAAAAAATTATCAATTTCGTTTGACCTTTCGAATAACATCGTGTAAAATTTGTATTTTGTATTTTCATTACTCAAATTGAAATAAAAGCTCATACTTACATGAGCTTTTATTTGGAATAAAAAATTGAAATATTTTATAAAAAATACATTGAACAACGCATATATGTGTATTGTTTGTTTTTACATAAATTATTTAAATCTTCAAATGTTATATTTAAATAAGATATCAATCTGATGTCCCCACATTAAAATATTATCAAATTTTTTATAGCTATCTATATCATTTTGTACATATTAACTATGTATCAATTTGGTAGAATTAATACATATTTTTTATCTATTTAGTATTATATAAAAAATTAGAAACCTCAACATTCGTTATAAAAGCTCTCATATCATATTTCATATATAGACTTTTTTAAACGCGTTAAAACTTTAAATTATAATGAAACGAATCGACAAAAGAAAATCTAAAGTACATAATTAACTGCAAATATAAAAGTAAAAACATCTCATATCCACAAGTCACATTTTTTATGTTTTCTTGCGCGATTATTATAATTTTTTTTCCCCGATTATTTACAATATGTAAAATAATAATTCGTGTAATTATTGGAAACCAAAAATATTTAAAAATAAACTGGATGCGCATTTCGATTACCAAACCCTCATCATCATTATAGCAAGAATTCAAAACCTGCACAATTGTGACGTAATGTCAATGAAAACGTATCTTAATCAAGTAATTCAATTTCTTCAAAACTAATTGCTATAAAACTGTTTTCCTAAAAAGTATATTAATTCAAAAATAATAAACCAACACAACCAAAGCGTATCAAAAAGTGTATATAAAAAAGTATCAATAATTGAAATTTGTGCGACAGTTTCTGTATTCTAAATTTTGTTAACTTTAACTTTACAATATCCATTAAGACCTTAATTACATTTACATCAATAACAGACGACCACTCCAGAGTGTCTGACTGCCAAAAGCAAGCGCTGTAATGCGGTATGTCAAATTACATCTGGTTTACGGCATTGTTAAATTAATTCGCAAATTTTCGAACCCAATTTCAATTAGTTTGTAAATGCGGTCCAGCATGGACAGCTGTTAGATTACTTCGCTGGCCAAAATGAATTAATTAAAAAATTTAATGTACATATAAACTAAGCAATTCAAATTTAGAACTAACCCGAGTGTAATTATTCATTGGACAAGCAATTTTTTTAAATCCCTTTCTATTGAATTAAATTAAACTAAATTAAACAATTTAAAAACGAAACGGTGTAGGGATTCCTCGAAAACTACAATATTTTCGTACACCATCATCGTTTGTGGAAATATATAGGGTGGACCTTGATCCTGGAAAATGTAAAAAATTTCCAGTATAGAAAAGCGTCCTCACAATAATTTGGTTTTATACGAGTCCTAAAACTTCTTCATGCGTACAATTGGATGTATTCTATATGCAAAAATTCTTTAGCTTTGGCATACGACATTCAGACAGACAGGACAGGACTGGCAATTATCTAAAATTACCCTAAGGGTAAAAAATATATTACTATTAAAAAAACAATTTAGAAATATATAATTTTTCTCAAGTCCAATATTATTTTTATATATAGTAGTGTGCCGGTCCACATATTCTGTAATTTTTATTACAAATTTTCACAGATTCTTCATTGATATGCGAAGGTACAATTTAAGGAAGAGTAAAAGTAAAATATAACTTCGGTGCATAAAAAATTATACAGACTTCATTTTTATATGATTAATATGATCATTCACGATTTTGTACTGATTAAGTCAAATCATATTACTTGGCAAATGCAGAAAACGCGTTCTTAATATAATACTTCATTGATCTATTGAACAATCTACATTTTTACACTAATTTTGGTTTCACGGTTGTTGTCAACTTATGCCTCGTGTAGAAGGAAGCTAACAAACGTCAAACCAATAAGTTACCACCAAAAAAATATATATATAATTTCGCATCCGAACAACTATGGGTCCCTTGCTTTAGCCGGCTCTGTCTGAGAATGCGGGCGTACTTTATATACGTTTTCCAACAGTTGAATGCAATACAGCAGACAAAGAACCGATACAATAGAAGACATCACAATAGAGAAAACAATAGATAAGCTCTTTGTTGGGATGTACAGTCAATGCACATAGATATTGATGTGCATTGTGTCTATATTATGGCAGTCGGTGTGGTACAATACAATACAAAGTCGTTGTAATATTTAAGTGCCACTATATGCAAGAGGAATATATTCAAATCAAGATTTATGAGGTACGGTAAGATCTATATATAGTGTGAGCAAAATAACAAAACCTCCAGAAGACCCTGGGCTCCTGTTACCAGATTCTCTTCAAATCTATTGTTATAACTTCCCTGTACTTTTGGTATTCCAAAAACGTTGTCACAGTAAAAAAAATAAAATGAGTAGTTTGAAAGCTATATAATTTATAATTTAGAAGCTATTTATGTAATTTATGTTTGGTATGCTCGGATAGACTTTTTCGAATTGTTCAATTTTGAAATGCCGTAATTTAAGATCAAAAACAAACAGCTTAAACAATTTAAATTTGAGTTGTTGCAGTGCAGTGCAGTGATGACTTTAAATTTCGCGATAGATAAAAGGTAAATAAAAATTCGAGATAATGTCTTGGCAAAAAAAAAAAGAGTTTCAGAACAACAAACTATTTATTGATCAACCAAAACACTATTTGAAGCAATAGGATAAATTTCGTTCAACTTGCAAGTATGTATATTTAACCTATTGTATAATTTTCTTATAAAAATCGACTGCCCCTTTCAAACTTCATTGTTATTTTGCAAGTGATTTTTGCATAAAACATTATTAATTACAAAAAAGTTTATTGTTAGATTATTTGAACTAGATGTTTAGATGCATATCTAAAGCTAAGCTCGCATTATCACCAGCCCCAGACAAACAATGCACTGCTTGTTTTTTTAAATATTAATAACTTATTTATTAAACAATTAAGCCAATGATTACGACGCTCTTCTACGTTTTATAGAAGAGCATATATGTTTTTGTATTCTGTTTCATGTGTTTTTTTTTATGTCAACGTATTGCAGGGTTGGGTGTATAGGCTATTACTATTTAACTTCTTCCTTTCGCCTCCGAAGGCGACAAGTTAGAGAGATACAAATATGTATGCATGTATCATTCTTAGAGCAAGGTAATGATAGTAGAAAGGGAAAATACTTTACTTAATTTCAATCTGTTTCTTGATAGAATCTGACCCTTTTAAAATAAGGGCCCTTTTCAGCTGCGCTACAATGTGGCAGTCACGATTAAACAACGCAGGCTATAAAACTGTATTTCGACTATCTTGTGGTGATATATCGAATATAGATGACCGTTGTATTATTTGGAGCAATGCAAATCTAACTTTCAGTTTCATTATTTATCCACAAGTCATTTTTTCGTCGTATTGTAATATATGCAAGAAAGGGAAATGCAATATATTATTATAACAATATCTACCATAATATAACTGGAGAAATAGACAGCAGTCACAAAATAGGAAAATGCTAAACTTAACAACCTAATTTTATGAATTGTAATATTTATGCAATGAGTATAAAAAAATCATTTTCTTCCGTCCATGAATATGGATGATTGTGTAGGGAACTATAAAAGGGAACACTTGATGAAAAGTTACATGAACAAACCTAATTGTTAACAGATTTGCACTCATTAATTCCACGGTAAAATTCCAAAGTAAAATGGGTATGCACGTTTTTTTTAGATTATTAGTTACCTAGTATTCAATCCCAGGGACTGGTCGGAAACAGCACACCAAGCCAATCTCTCTTGAGCCAACCCCTTCATTTCCCTGTAGAAATTCGTCCCACAAGTCCTCCACTATCTGACCCATATCTAGGCCTACCTACCCTTTCCCTCCACTCTACCTTCTAGAAGTAATTGACTAATACCCTCATGTTTAAGAATACGACCTACTAGTCTATCTCTCCTGCGCTGTAAAACTCTCCAAATACTTCTCTTCTACTAACTCTAGTACGCCTTCATTTATCACTCTATCTTCCCAACCAATCACCATCATCCTTCTATAGCACCACATTTCAAATGCTTCCATTTCAGATTTCTCTTCCTTTCCTATAGTCCACACCTCACACCCGTACAATGCTACACTCCACATATATGCTTTTATACTCTCGGGGGATGCTCACCTAGTAAATCGGGTGTACAAATTTATATAAATCAGACAAAATCTCTGGAAATCCCAACAATTACCTACAAATCCCAGCAAATACCTAAAATCCAACCAATCACCATCATCCTTCTATAGCACCACATTTCAAATGCTTCCATTTCAGATTTCTCTTCCTTTCCTATAGTCCACACCTCACACCCGTACAATGCTACACTCCACATATATGCTTTTATACTCTCGGGGGATGCTCACCTAGTAAATCGGGTGTACAAATTTATATAAATCAGACAAAATCTCTGGAAATCCCAACAATTACCTACAAATCCCAGCAAATACCTAAAATCCAACAAATACCATCAAATGTTATTAAGGATTGGTGAATCTCAAATCTTGTGTATAAGTTTTTAATTCGTCGTTCGCTTTTTGTCTAATACCTAAGTCAATATTTGATGTTAAAATCTGCGTTTTTTCTACGAAAAAGTAGATTCCTAAACTAAATTTTATATGTACCTTACTGCGGCTAATCTTTGTAATCCTAATTCCTAAATAAGAAAATTCTGACACTTCTTCTATTCTATCATCTCTTATTCTAATCCTCATCTTTCGCCTGCATTCCTTCTTGTTAACCTCGTCTCTTTTGTTGTACTTTCATTTTTTATTATTATAACTCTAAGTCCGAACCTCACTATATATATTCCTTCTATATATAGATTGAATAATAAAGGTGAAAGTGTACATCCCTGCCTGACTCCCTTTCCTATTCTCACTGCCCTCTTCTTCGCCCTGAATTTCCGTTTCTTTTAAGATTCCAAACATTATGCCTCAATCTGCAGTATCGAATGATTTTCCTACTCTCATTATTTTCTCAATTACTCTTCTATAGGCTGGAAAATCCTCTTTCATCCCTGTTCTTCCTAATACCGAATTGATCTTCCGCTAGCATTTCTTCTGCTATATTATCTAACTTATATCTAACACTTAATTGCCATATTTAACAATACCTTCGGTGCATGCGATAGTAGCCTAATGGTCCTATAGTTCTCTTAAAAATTAGCTCGTACCTTCTTCCGCTTTATCACTATTATACTGCACTGAAGAGCTACTTCTTTCTCATTATATATTTTACAAACTAGCCTGTACAATCGATCCTGCATCTTTTCGTCTGCGTATTTTATTAATTCTGTTGGTATCATCATATCTCCTGCAAACTTTGACATAATGATGTTCTAACCTAACTAACTCAACCTGATCTGTTCTATACTATTTCCTGCCCTTTCCCTTAGAAGAATTAGCACAACGTTACTTATGAGGCTGATTTTACCGCACCCATCAAAAATTGGGCCATACCATATCGTTGCACTATTGAGATTAAATTTAAATTGTGTAAATTCATAATCTATCAAGACAATTCGAATCAACCTGACTTTAACAACCACCTGACGCTTACTATGACGACCACTGAGAACATACTTCATTTCGATCATATGTAAAAAATACAGTGTTGCTGATACTTCATTTAGTTTATAAAAATTAATAGTAAACTGTATTTTTTTCAATAAACCGTAAGCAATGTCCATAAAGATAAATACTACCTTTTAAATTATTTATTTTAAATATTTCTCTTATTAATCTTGAAGCAAATTATAAAATATTTTATTTTATTGATGTTCGAATTACTTGCACCATCTACACGTAGTTAAAGGCAACCATGTCGTAATTTATGTCGTGGTTGTTAAAGTGGTTGCAGCATATCTGTAGTCAATCATACTATAGTTGTTATTGTTTAAATACTAGATATATTTATTTGATAATTTTCTGCAAGTAATACTGTTTTTAATAAATATAATACGCAGATGTAACAGTATAAAGGTCAAGAACCATACCATTACATGAGAATAATTTACTCATAAGTAATCATACATTAAACAGTGACTTATGTAACAATGGTACCCGGACTTTTTACGACCGTACGAGAGGGTGTCCGGAAATTTGTGTTTAACCAAAACAAAAGGAAGAATGCCGTTTCACGGGAAATATACAAAGAAATGACTAACATCTTAAATGAAGATGCTGCGAATGATACGATCGTTGTTACCATTTTTACCGGAGATGGAGAATACTTTACCAGTGGCAATGATATGAGATTTGCGAAACCATCTGCAGAAAGCATCGAGGACGTAATACGAAGTGGTATATAAATATTCAAAAAATCGGTTCTTTATTAGATTCCTAACTAGGATGGCTTGTATAGGTTGGCACAGTATGCGGGACTTTGTGACTGCCTTGATTAATTACCCCAAGATACTAATAGCAGTCGTAAATGGTCCGTGCATAGGGATCGGGGTTACCATATGTGGACTGATGGATGTAGTATATGCATCAGAACGTGCCACTTTCCAGACACCCTTCGTTAATCTGGGCCTCTGCTGCGAGGGCTGCTCTAGCTACTTATTGCCTAGAATTTTAGGCAACAGTAAGGCTGGTGAGGTATGTGCTTTTTTGAACGTTGAACGAAAGTTAACTGAAACGGCAATATTATATTGGATAAAAATACATACGTAATTTTTGTTTACATTCGTTTAGGTGCTTTTGCTGGGTCACAGAATGTCTGCTCAAGAGGCATATGATTTTAATTTGATATCGAAAGTTATCCCCCATAATAATTTAGAAGCGTTTATTCAGGAATTGTATAAGTATGGACAATTAAGTGTTGAATCTGTCAAAAAGAACAAGGGTTTGATGCGCAAAGCTTATGGTAACAAACTGACGTGGAGTCACCATATAGAAAGTGAACAGCTCTGGGAGTGCCTAAACTCTGAGGAGTTCCATAATAATGTTATGGCATTCATAACACGAAAAAAAAGCAAATTATAAATATTTTGTTGTATCGAAATGCATAAAATTAAAATATTTGCCATGTGTTCATCAGAAAAATATGTACAGCTCATTAAAAATTATAGAAAATCCTAAGTAAAGTTTTTTTATATCGACTATAGAAATAATTAAACATAACTGGATAGCAAGATGTAAAGTATAATTCCATCCGAATTTCTCTTTGTTACAATTACGTTTTATATGTGTATAATAAAATATACATTTATTGAAATGAACCGTCTTAATTCCATAATACCTTCATCTTCTAATTACAAATGAATATATTATGAAGTACAATGTTCAATGTTATTCTTATTGTTTATAAATGATTTATTTTATTCAATTAAATTAAAATGTGTACATATTTGTAAGTCGCCAGATCGGCTACATAATATAAAAGCACGCATTCTAATGCAATACCAAATTTATTTACACCAGTAGATTGTAATATTAATTCGTTGAAGATTAAACATCATTGCCTTATTTAAAGGCATGCAAATCTTTAAATATAAATCATTTATTTCTGCTTTACGAAATACACTATACGATTTTATTTTTATGTAGCTATTCTGTGATAGAATCATACCGAAAAAATATAATGTTTAAGTAGAAATAATAATGTACGAATAAATTTTATTTATTTTAGAAGGAATAGGACGAAGCAAAATATTACGTTCACTTGCAGGATTGGTCAATATTTTCATTCCGCAGAATGTAAAATAGTCTAAAAAAAGGTTCAATTATTTCTACGTTTGACCATCATCATTTATAAGAAAATAAATTGATTAAAAATCTCTCATTTCACTTTTTCATTTTATGCCAACACGAACATTTATAAATTTGAAGTTACCCTTACCTGCTTTAATTCTAGTTGCGTCTTTTGTAATTCTTTTGAAGCGTCGGCTTCTATCACACATGTTTCTTGTCTTCAATCTCTTGATCGGTATTAACTACAGGTGTCACAGGGGCCTCTATGTGTGGCATGTTCTCTACTGCCGCAGCCGTACTATCAATGAAACTATCATTGTGTGTCTGCATATATTGTCCCGTAAAGTAGCCGAATACAGCGCAAGTTGCTGCTACTAGTAGACCAGCTTTAATACCCACGGCAGCACCTACGGGGCCACCCGCTATGGCCCCGAAAGATGCTCCAAGAATCGGATAAGACGCCTTAAAGGAATTTTTTTTTAAATAAATTATATTGTCAATGAAAAATGGTCAATATTATAAAAAGATGGATCTATGTAAGGCGACATGAATTGTTGCGCGAAAATTGATCGTTTAAAGGCTCTAGTGACAGCAATACCTTTTTTAACTTGCTGGACTTTAATATTTCTCTAAATCCAAGCTTAACATCTTCGTGGGCTTCTTCAATATTACTCTCTACTGTATTTACTGCGACAGCTTGTTCATCGATAATTTGATGCAAATCCACAAACATTTCGTGAACATTTTGAATATCTTCCTGTACATTTTCTACGTTCTTTAACCGATTATAATGTTCTTGAAGCTTTAAATCTTCAATATTTTCCTGAATCTGCAGATCAACATAAGAATCTTCTTTAGCGTCGGATCCTTCTTGGGGCGCATTCAAATCAGCACATTTAGATATGCACAATTGTTGTAAAGCGTTATATTTGCAAATTAGATCACTGATAACCTCGTAAATAGGTTCCGCTTTCGCTTTAAATCGATTTAAATCATTCTCTTCGACTTCAGCCTTTAAAGTAACTAATTCAGTTGCTAATTCTTTCAGTTGATGTATACTAGTAGATATTTCACGAGCTTCCTTAGAAAGTAACGATTTCTCATCGTTAATTAACAGCTAAAATGTAACCAATATGAACTTTTCTTTCAATGTTACCGTATATTTTAGTAATAGTTACCTTTTGTACATTGCTCCTACGTTTTTCATAATACGCTCTATGAAATGGTATAGCATCTTCCTTAAATTTGCTTAACGGAATTTCTATTAATTTAAAAGGCTTCTTGTCTTGATACATTATTACACAAAAATTTTAATAACAAACATTCCCAAACGTTTATGTGATGAAAACGCAATACCAAACAATTCCCTTTATTTGCGTCTAAAACACTCAGCTGTTATTGACATCTGACAGAAATGACACTTCACCCATTTAACAATGACATCTATAACGGTGGAAATATATTATTTATTTAGTTGGTAGTCTGTAATTTGGTAGCTAGTGGGTAGTTAAGTAGTACATATGCAAAAAAGTAATTCTTATATCAAAAGAAGTATTAAAAATATTACAAAAATTTATGTCAAAAGTATTACAGAAGTTTTAAAACTTGGAAAAGAAAACAATTATTTCTCTAATATAGAATATCACCCAAATACCGTAACAAGCATTAAGTAGCTATATGTACATTTCAAGCGCTATGCGCCCATCTTCAGTAGCACAAGTAAAACTAAATAAAATACCTCTGTCACGAATCGTGATTGATATACTATCAATATTATTTAGTATTTTATTTAGTTTTATTTTGTGCTACTGAAGATGGGCGCATAGCGCTTGAAATGCACATCTAGCTACTTAATGCTTGTTACGGTATTTGGGTGATATTCTATATTATAACATATATACTTTTAAAATTATCACTACGGTGTTAAATTATAATATAAAATATCACCCAAATACAGTAACAAGCATTAAGTAGCTAGATGTACATTTCAAGCGCTATGCGCCCATCTTCAGTAGCAGAAGATAAAACTAAATAAAATACCTCTGTCACGAATCGTGATTGATATACTAAAGATGGGCGCATAGCGCTTGAAATGTACATCTAGCTACTTAATGCTTATTACGGTATTTGGGTGATATTCTATATTATAATTAAACACCGTAGTGATAATTTTTAAAACCGTAGTGATAATTTAAAAAAAAAGTGAATTAACTGATAATTTAACGTGTAAAGAACTTGATATCATACAAACACCTAAAAGCAAACTTGGTACTAACACTTTGATTTCTCATACAAATTGCAATACTAATATTTTCACAACTAACAAATCAGATCCAGAATTAAAATTACACAAAATTTGGATACAATGCAACACGGACGATATGCTACATAACAAAATAATTAAAAAATCTGAAATAGAAATTATAAGTAATTACACGCCGAAAGATGAAGACTGTTCTGTCACACAGATCACTACTTCAAAAAATATTATAAAAGCACCAGAGGGAAGCAAAAAATATGTTAACATGTTAACAATATGTTTCTCAAATTAGCGAAAGAATGTCCCATAAAAATTATGGGAATAACGCTTCTGAGGATTCATCCGTGGAAATTATTTTTTCTCAATCACTTATGGATTTGATTCAGTTAACGAACTCAGCTTCTACTCCAGTTCGAATCAACTCTTTATGTCATAAAGTCAATACGTGGAAAAATGCGATATTCCCTGGCTTGACGATTTGCATGATACAACTCTTGAGCTACGTTCTAATCGTAGAGATGTCGATATTGGCAGCGCTAGTGATGCAGAAATACTTAATGAAAGAAACCATTGGCTGTCTCCTATGTTCTCACCCATTCCAAAACATTGATTTATTTTATAAGTTCATCAAGTTCATTATTTTATAAGGTCATCATTCTCATTAAAATCTAGCAAAAGTTTAGACTATTAACTTGTTTGTCGGTAAAAATCATGACTTCTCTTCAACGATAGATTAAATCACATTTCCGTGTTTTTAAATCACATTCCAAAATTTAGTGTTCCATTTAGAACACTCTTAATTTTATTGGTTTTCAAAAGAAACGGGTTAAAAAGGTTGTGATGAGCCTGTACACTTTCAGTCTGAATTACTTTACAAATTGTATAGATATGATAATTATAATAATACGATTTGCATTTACAACTGCCACAAGTAATAATAGAAAAATAATATCTTTGATCTTCTTAGTTAATAATGTACTTACAAAAGTTTGAATTTGTGTTATACTGATTCAAAATAATATAAACTAATAATTAATGAGTATAATATAATACCAATTGCGTAGTTAATTTCCTTTTCAAAATCTCTGCGTTAAAATACATATGAAAACTCATTTAAAGTAATGCAATTAAAAAAATATATATTTTAAACAATTAATTGCTTCATGTATTTCGGTGAAAATTATCCTATTGGAAAATCAGTGTTTTTTTTTACAATTCAAACTTTAATTTTTCCTAAGTTGAAAATTATTTTACATAGTCTATCCAACTGAATTGTGGATTGTGTACACAAACACAAAATCAATCCTTCCAAGTATTCAGTTTTAAAATGTATATTTATTAAAACCAGTATGTAAATGTCGTATTATGAAGAATTTAAGATTTTAATATTTATCTTATGTGCAGCTCTCAAATTCCTTACACATAAAACAATAACTATAACTATGTTGATTTATACAACAAACTTACACTGTAGTTATTGAAATAGAATTTTCAATAATGGATCACAGATAGACTGAATAATATTAACGCGTGTTTTCCATAAAATTATACAAACATTAATGCTGTAAATAGAAATCAGTACTTAAAAATATAATTATATTTTGTACAAGAAATTTAAATGAAAATATTTATGCCACATCTATTTACGGCAGTATGTCAATGGTTATATAAGTCTATGGAAAATGAAATACTAACACCAACATATTTACAAATTGTACTTAAAAATAATTAGTAATAGCACGTCTCAAATTAACTAAACAAGGGAAAACTATTTAAATGGAAGACAATATATATGAAATTCGAATTAATAATTTAAGTTCCATGGTACTTTACGATCGTTGCAGTGTTGTAATATATTTAACGATAATAAAATCCGCAATAATAATTATTACTGTTATTATAATCAAAAGACAAAGGATTGATTGTACCGACATCTTTGACTTATGACTCGTGAATCAACTTGTTAAGTCGTAACGATTTTGCTATCAAAACTGCTCTAACATTAATAAATCAGAATACAGCATATTAATATGAACTTACGAAACTAGCTTTTCTTTCCATCATTACTATCCAGGAGTGGATCAGTTGATACCTTCCTTTTCCTAAAAAAAAAGTGGTGTGGTAAAGCATATCCAGATTATGATTTTTTTTCTAAACGGCATTTGATTTAATAGAAGTAAAATGTTCTTACTTTGGATTTATAATACGACTTGAACTATTTGTTGACTTTCAAGATGGTTTGTAATGGTCCTAAAATATAAATTACTAATTAGACATCGAAGGAAAAAAAGGGCATCGGATTCTGGTTCTTGCATTATTTAGAACAATACATTGTTAATACGAGTGTATTAGTCAATAATTATCACAGTTTAGGTGAAGTAGATATACATTAAAAGTAATTACAATTGGTGTCTTCGGATGAGTATCTTTGTGTCTTCTTTCTTCATAAGAAATAAACTATATAGTGAATATATATAAGCATTAAGACTCACGGGAATCATGGATGATGCGAACTGGATACCGCTACGGTTATAATATTGCGGAGGTGGTATATTGAGGGCCGTTGAGGAACGATTGCTACTATTACATTGGCAATATGGCGTAAAAAGTAAATTTCTTGTAACAGCAATATTAGCTGATGCTTCTGCTGCACTTGACCTGTCATTATCAGTCGTAGTATTTACAGGCATTTCCTTTCGCTCAGCTGCCGTTTTGAATAGTCTGCGACCATTTTGTTCCTGCACCTCCGCGATGCTAATCATTTTTGTAGCTGGATAGCTGATCTCCGGCTGCGTTATAAGTGATTGCTCTTTACACACACCCGCCGTTTTAGATTGCTTGTTGCTACTTGAATTTCGTTGTTCACGTTTAGGCTGTTGATAAGAATCTATATTGGCAGTTTCACTGCCAACTGACATTCGTCGTTTTTTAAACGGCAGGCGCGTCTCAAAGTCAATCCCTTCCGTATTGCTGTTATTCATATTAGCCATCGATTCCTGTAGCAGTCGATTAAGAGTTTCTTCTTCTTCATGTGTGAGTTCTTCTGATGTGACTGATAATTAGAGAGAAGCAGGAATTGCTTTAATACATGAACTGTTTTCGTGGCTGGTGTAGGTAGGATTGGTATAGTGGATGTCAAATTAGTTGAGCATGCATTAATATCATTAGAGCAATGAGAATAGACCAGTAAATAAATAATTAATATTTGTAGAAAAAAACTGGAATTTGAAAGAAGGATGACGTTGTCTTCAGTTGTATCAGCGTCGGTTTGTAAAGCCATTTGCTCTAATAATCCTTTAGTAGTTGCTTCGAAAATCTTCAGCTAATTTGAGAACTCTAAATCTTCCCGTTTTAAAACATCGATCAGATGGTTAAACTACGAGTCAATTTATTTAAATAAAATCGTTACTACTACTGACTGTATGTGAATAAATGATTTGTTATACTGATATCTCTGACTATATTACAGTTAATATTAGTTTCTGAACTAAAGGAATTGTTTGTTCCGTAAAGTAAGGACAAAGGTATAGTGTTGCCTTGCTTATTCTCGCAATACTCAATTGAGATTGATGTACAAGAAACATTACCTTTCGACAAGGTTGGAGACTGACTGAATGGAATTTGTTGGATATCCATCCCTATTTTGTCGCATAACTTCGTATCATCGCAGACTATTTCGTGAATGCGGATAGTATGGTTAGAATTTGGATAATTGTAGTTGATGAGATATTTGGGTCGTTTTCTCCCAATTTCGAGTATTTTTCCTTCTTTGTTCTAATAAAGAGGAACAGAAAATGAACTAACAAGTAGTGTTAAGTCTAATAAAAATATATACAAGTAATGAGCGACGTAATTTTTCGGAGTTAAATCTTATGAATGATTCGAGCGCACGAAGATAAGCATAACGCAAATATTGTTACATTATTTCGGACCTGTGTGACTAACGTGTCAATGTTATATATTATTTGTACTTGATCTTGATCCCCTCACTTGAACGCGTAATTAATAAAAATGCAAACCGTCCTGAATACTACCGGAATTGCAATAAAGGATGCACCGCATATCTCAACAGCACTTATTATTATTGATATTATCTCGGACAGTTCTTATAGAGCGGAATATTGAAAAGTATAAAAAATGACCACTCACATCATCATGCAGCAGCAGCTCTACACACGTCTTTTTTAGTACACCCTTGTTCGGATTGCCATTCTCTTTCTTCGCATCACAATATTCCGTAATGACATATCCTCTCCTGTGAACCGTCTCTCGCATAGCAGATATCATCTCGTTATCATCCGGTTGGCTCACTACTTGCACGAATCCTTTATCTCGTACATACTCGGTATGAGTCATCTCGATGGCCACCCTCATCACCTCCGAAGCCTCTGCAGCGGAGGCTTGTTGTCCCAGCAACACTACGTCTGACCCCAGAAAACCTTTTACACCATTATCCGCCATGAAAAAGATAGGCGGATCCAATTCCAGCATTGGGGCTTTGTAGCATATCAGTAAAGTAAAATCCTTCGGGATTATTGGCCTGGATGGCAATGGCGATAGTGTGGGATATCTGTGATCAGGTACTGATTGCGTTATGGACTTAGTTGGGCTACCATCATCCCTGTTCAATAAAAAATATTTACATTGCGAAATTATCGTTCATTTTCAACAATATGCGTCATATTAGCTATATATATATATATAGTGAAGGTACAGGTATGATGCCACTAGAAATGTATTGAGTTTTCAACAAATGTTCACAATGAGTAAAAAGAGTTTCGCGAAGATTTTTGTTGGGTTGGCTGCAAATGTATATTACTTACTTTAGTCGATCGCGGTTTAAATTAGAGAAAATATCATCCTCTTTATTTGGCTCCGAGAAGTCGTAACGTAGCTGTTTCGTGACATTTGACGTGCATAATATGTTAGAAGTATGCTTACTGCATGTGGTGCCCTTAGTCGTCAATGTCATGAAAGTAGGTGAAGCAAGGATACTTGTGAGATCACCGTTCACTTTTCGTCGCTTGGATAGGGGCGTTTGGGACATATGAGGAGGCCTAAACAAGTATACGGAAATTTGATAAAATATCCATATTTCTTTAAAAAAAAATTAAATAACATGATTATAATGTTAATTACTTGATGGCTAAATTTTCTAGGTATTTAAAAATATATATTATAAAATAAATACGGAAGGAAGTTATATTAATCAAATTTGCTACATTTTAATAATACACTGACTTCTTCTATATTACCATGAAAAATAGTTAAAGCGGCGTAAAATATAACTTAACAACAGGAATATAAACGTTAGTATAAGGATTATGATATTAAGTGAATATCTGTACAGTTTGAAACAAAGAATATAAGAAAAGTTGTATGAATGGAATAAGCATAGTACTCACTCTCTCCTTTTCCGTTGTTTCTGTCCAATATCGTGGTCTTCATCGAGGCCGCTGTTAGCGTCCCTTTCCTCACTGCCAGTGGGTATACATGGCTGCAGCTCGAAAGACTGATCCTCACACTCATCCTGTGAGTCAGGTGTATACAAGAGCAGGTTCGCGGATCTGTTTGTGGATCCATGAACCACACCACTACAGATGCTAGTAACCGTGCACTTGGGTGAGCCCGCATCCGCCAATCCCACCACTTCGACATCATTGTTGTCGGGTGTGCCGATTGAACTACTCGGTGGGGACATGTACGGATTCTGCGCGCAAACATAATGACAAGTGATTCAGCTTTAATATTTATCTTAATTTAATCGCTTATTAACATATAATTAGTTGCTTTCATTCAATGTCATTTAATGAAATTAGCTAAGAACAGCTATCTGTTAATCCAATGTATATATTTTTAGACCTACCCACGAGATACATCTGTCGTACGCACTCTAATCTGGGTATACCCTATATCTACCTTTCCTGCACTGACTTCTGTAACTAATTTGATAATATTGAGAATTCATTTATCGCTTTGTCTACCCACCGAACCCTCGTGATTTCAAAAACTTCTCTCCGGGTAAATTATTATATACATACCACAACCACGTCAGATGTAGAGTTCATGTCGGCCGAAGGGCGTGTGCGGTTCCTCACTTGTGCCCGCTTCGCTGCAAATCGTTCACTAATGTCACTGAAGGTGTCCCTTGCACTATCACTATTACAAACACTGTTATTCTGTTCATTGTTCCTAAACTGCACCTTCTGTGCAGCTTCCGCTATTGTATGTAGTATGGATAGAGTCGCATTTTCCAAATGGGGCGTTCGCCGCTGAGGGAGAACTCTTTGTACTTTAGTTCGTGCTGCCGGTATCATATATCCGGGACTGAGGGGCGTGTGCAGGTGTAATATCGGAACGGGCGGAGGTGGCATTCCGGAGCGATTATCGAGTAATGGTGGAGGTGGTCCTGCTGTCAAGGCGGTAGTAACACCAGTACTACCTTTGTTATCGTCACTAGAAATTATCTAAATGTGGGATAATGATTCAATGATTATTATTTCAATAATTAAACATAACTGGAAAATTAATAACTATCTTTATTAATAAAATCCCGACCGATTTATTTTTATTTTACCTGTTAATATAAGAAACGTTTCTATAAGTGACTGCTGAAATTTCACAAACTATCTTGTTTTACTTTCGCAAGACATTAACGATGTATCTTTAAAATCACATTTTGAAGCTATCCATTTTGAAGAATAACTATACGATTAACCATAACATATGCAAGCAGATAGTTCAGCTCAGGTGTAATTCTAAACCAAAAGTTCTTCAAAAGATCGCTTATATCTGATAGTTTGCTTAGTTTCATAACAATCTAGTCAATGAATGTGAATCTGTATGAAAGTGATACTCCTTCAGATCGAGTTCTAATATATATGGCCATCTCATGAGCTGTCTGAAAATCTAGTATGTTTAATTATTGTTTATGTTTTGCGAATCTAAAATATTGTGCCACTCAATTAGTGCATTCAAAATTGATAAATTTCCACATTTATAGAACGGCACAACTGTTCGAATTACTGCAAATTGCGAATATTTTAATATAAAAATTACTTGATAACTAGCATTGTTTCGTAGCATGGTGCATTTACTCACCAAATCGTCATTGGTGGCATCATCAAACATTCGCCTTTGATTCGTTTTTCTAATCTCGTTGAAATACCTTTCTATTGCCAAATTTTTCATTGCAATTAATTTGTCTAGATCCAATTTCTCTCCAGAAAAATTCAAAACTTTCTTTATAAACGCAGAATCTAAAATGATAAAAAATCATTTATAGCTTACTTCCAACAATTCAACGAAAAAAAATCAATTTGAGTAAGTAAATATGAAACCACTTCAATAATTTTAAATTTTGAAGCAGATAAAAAAACTATTCTTCAATTTAATCACTACGGCTTTTAATCAAAACTATGCTATGCTCAATGGTTATACTGCTGAACTTGAGAAATGCGCATCTACTTATAAATAGTTTAAGTTACGGTTGTTTTGGTGACATTTGAAATGTGTCCAGAAATGTTTTCTAGTAAGAACATATATAACGAAAACTAAAATCATTTCTAAGTTATCAGAGTTTAATTAAGGCAAATCATGTCAAGTTAAATAAGTTTTGTTTCGATTCTATAACGTTTGATTTTGCTATTATGATGACGTTACTTACCAGGTGGTCGTTCGTCGTATCCGAATTTCTTATTTAGGACACCCAGCATGCTCTCTTTAGCATCTCCATTCTCTAAAGGAATCCACAATAAATAGTTTATCACATACCGACAGTAGGATTCTTCGCTTTTATCTGTTAATGGATTTTCATGCAACAACAAGCTAAAAAGAATCAAAAGTAATTATTATAATTATCATTAGATGCAGATAATATATTAATGGGATACAAGGCTCATTTGATATTTTTATTTTCAAATTTCAAATAATTATTTTAAAATCACAATATTTTTTGTTCATTGCCCAACACCAACAGGGCCGAAAGTCCCAATTATAGGTGCAGTTCGTTTTCCATTTTCTATAGATTGCAAAGCGGGGATTTAATCCACTAAGGCAATCCGGCTCCAATTTTACGTTTTATATCATATCTATATCAGTGCACCTTTATTAATATAGCAAGGTGTCTGATTAATTATTATTATAAATTGTAATTCTCCTTGCATAGCAATTATAGCAAGAATTTTATTTATAATCAAATAAGCCGTATTCTGTTAGCGAATTAACTTCCCTCTTTGAAATCCATGGGCTGCAGATTCTAATACTAACCACAGCAAAAAAAAAAACATATGTAGATTTCTCAGTATGAGAAAAGGCAAAAAAAATGTAAAAATCTTTAAAACTACTTACGTGTAGAGGTAACGCATGGTTACCACGCAGGAGGGCGCTTCAACGTTATACCACATCTTCATAAGGACGTGCAAGACGTTCTCATTGCGATGTAGAAAATTGTGCAAAATGAAGGCGAGCTTCTGCGCATGTTTGCCAAGACGCTTCAAGTACATCGTCTCATTTGATATTTTTATCACTCCAGATTCTATCAAAGGAATTATTAAGTGAGTATTTCAAAGACCTAGGCTAATACATAACTAATACTATATGGACGAAAATAAGAATATGGTACAAATTTAGGAAATATTTCGTTTAAATCTATAATTGCGGCCATACGATTGAAAGATATCGATGTTCAGTCATAAACTTTACTGACCCCTGGAATCAATTCAAAATTTGATTTTAATTGAAATAAACATGTTCGTTGATTGGAAGGAAAATGCTTGGGTATCGAAATTTCTCCGAGTAATTCAATTCAACAATTTTATTGCAAGGTGTCTGAACAATTTATACATGAATAGAATAAACTGAAATTCTCCTTGCTAGCATTTTCGTAATAATAAATTTGAGGCTAATCTTTACTTATGCCGTTGATGCGATTATATCCAATCTGGCTTGATTGACCCGATCTGTTTTGGCGTTACATATTCGAAACATATAGTGCGAAAATGCGATTAGTGAAGAACTAACACACTAAAACATGCATTCTGCAATATATTTTTTATTTGAATTAACGTCTTCGGTAGTCAATAATATTTTAAGTAATAAAGCGACATACCACGATTGTTATTTGAATCTGGTTTGAAGCAGATTTTACTAATGTTCTTCAACTCCACTGAACAATAGATGGCCAATACGTCCTCCAATAAACTATAGTAGTTCGTGCTCTCTGCCATGTTGACGCAATAGTACTGCATGTCGTGGAAACACTCATGTATATAGTTTAGGTGATGGATAATATACGTAGATAAACGTTCTGTATAGGCGTAGTACAGCGTCTTATTCCGTAACGATCTGCAACATTAAATTGATCGTAACAAATGTATATTCAATCTCCATTTTTCTAAATTGTATTTATTTCTGTTAACAAACGGTACAGCTTTATAAATTTAAGATAAACCGGTATGACATATGCCTTGCCATAAATGTCTTGTTTTCTATAAAAATTTCTTATTATCCTCGAGTCAAATGGTAATACAGATACTATAAAAAATTGAATTACGCTTTGTTCGACGATTTGATAATATGTAAGATTACTCGTATTGATTGAATGCTTTCACTTTTTGTCCATCTATCTCCCTATAAAAGAATGAAATTGATCTATCAATCAGCTCAAGTTAGTCTGGTCAAAGCAAGTCCGGTCGGCCGGTCAAGCTGGGACAGGTCAGGCCGTCTGTCAACATGCAAAATTTATGCATATATAAAACCAATTTTTATATGCCTTGCAACAAATATCTTGTTTTCTATAAAAATTTCTTATTATCCTTGAGTCCAAATAGTATTAGGGGAGATTTAATTACGCCATTTTTGGTCAAAGAAAGATACTTTTTTGAGTCGTAAGAAAATACATTAAGATATCAGTTCAATAATCGGTGAAGATTAAGTCAATTTGATCGTGATGGTTGGGTTTTTTCGATGGTTATGGATTTGCATGGACATGGATTTTTCAGCACACATAAAAATTTTAAGTTATCTATCGTAGGGAATATTTTTAAGTTATCTCTCGAATATTTTAATCAATTTCAAAGTTGAATGTATTATCTGTTCGTTGTGTTTTACACGATAATCAAAGTTAAGTATTTACATCCAGGATTTATACGTAAATAGATATTTTTATAAACCTATGATATATTTCAACGTAAACATTCCATTTGAGAAAATAGTTGGGCTTAAATGTACTACGTATTTTTCTTTATCAAAAAGCAAAGCTTGCGATTACATTACATCTACAAAATATTCAGTGAAAATTTTAAAGCCTAGTAGAAAGTTGAACATTATATGCAGTTTGTTCGATTCGTAATAACGACAGTCGAATAAAGCATCAAATTAACATAACTTTAAACAAATATTTTAAAAATGATCACTACGGTGTTAAATTATAATATAGAATATCACCCAAATACCGTAACAAGCATTAAGTAGCTAGATGTACATTTCAAGCGCTATGCGCCCATCTTCAGTAGCACAAGATAAAACTAAATAAAATAAGTTGACTTATTTATTTGATAGTATATCAATCACGATTCGTGACAGAGGTATTTTATTTAGTTTTATCTTGTGCTACTGAAGACGGGCGCATAGCGCTTGAAATGTACATCTAGCTACTTAATGCTTGTTACGGTATTTGGGTGATATTATATATTTTAAACAATAATAAAATTGTAATACCAATGATGGCTACCATTGTATATATAAGGAATCTCATATATCAAATGTTCAACAAAGAATTAATCATATACTTCGGTACCTACTAACTGAACATTCTTGTCTCCCGTTGATAATTCACCGAACTAACTAACGTTTGCAAGAATACACATTTGGGCATTAAAGTAATGTCTACAACAAATATATGGCAAAAATAAGTCAAAAGAAATAATGACGGTTCATTAAAATTTTTGGTACTGTGAAATAATTTAGAAATACTAATTTCCAAATAAAGAAAATCTAATATTATACCTTTTCTAAGCTCGCTTTTTAAAGTCTTAAAATAATGCCGTACATTATCAACTTACAACTTATAGGTAAACACTAAGTTCATTAGAGCTGTTGCGCTCAAAAGCGCTAGCCTTTTCTCAGAAAACATTTTCACAATATTTATATCCCATTGGTCTAATACAATCTTAGGCGGCGGATCCAGAGACACTACAAGAAAACAATGTAAATCAAGTAAGATATATTATTTATTGTGTGAAAGCATTACACTTACCGATATCGTCTTCATTCTCCGGTATGACATATATTTTTAGAACATTCATACTGTTTTCCCTTTTTCGACTAGCCATAATCAAATGGTAACAACTAGTCTTGCATAGAAGTTATTTTATGCAACGTTCCATATTATCTTCCATAGGGCACATTCGCACGTTCATTCGCAGATAGACATCGCAAATATTTGTGCACATTCTTGAGTTTCCCTTGTCCATCCCGATAATAAACTTTGTCTCTTCACTTGTTATTTACAAACAATAAATGGCAAGACCAAAATCACAAACACAATAGCGTTCGCGCAGCGGAGTTTCTCCTATATGTCAAGTAAGTGATTGAAGCTTATATCGTTTCGATATTAAGATTCGAGATTCGATTGCATTCAAGTGAAGACAATGACAATATGTATATACATACTTCATAGTCATTGGTGATATGTGGATATAAACATTGATGATATATATAGTCATTGATGATATATATATATATAGTCATTGATGATATATATTATATATATATAGTCACAGATGATATATATATAGTCATTGGCTATATATGTGCGTATTGGAGAAACATCTCATTTGAGTAAAAAGTTACACTTTTTACAGATTTTTGATATTTTGTTAATAAATATGTTCTATACAGTATTACTGTAGTCTCAATGCCTCGAGAAATTTGTTAACAGGCAAAACAATAAAATTACATGAGAACAAATAAAATTAAATGGTAGTCTCATGCAAACCGCACAAAAGAATTTTTTATACATGTTAACTTGTTTGTCGTTAAGGTTTAAAACTTTTATATATATATACACCAACACACACACACAGAGTTAGTTAGTGGTTGAAAAACTTCTGTTCTGTCGTGTTGACTTTTTATTCAATAGTATAGCAATCACGATTAGTGACAGAGGTACCTATACTTATTTGTTTTATTATTGTACTACTGAAGATGGGGGCATAGACTCTGAAATACGCATTTAGCTAATAAGTGCTTAATGTTATGGTTTTTGGGCGACGTTTTATGTGATGACAATAAAAATTAATGATTACAATAGCATACTATGTGATGACTTCACCGAGTTAATTTACATAAATGCAAACTCACAATAATAAAATTTATAACAGTATTTGTTGAAAACTGCTAAATATTAAAAAAATAGTTTAAACTCTTGAATTTTTCCTAGGTTGAAAATCGATTTTAGATAGACTATCAATTGAATATTACAATACAAAGACGAGATCAATCCTTCTAAGTATTCGGTTTAAAAATGTATATTTATTAAAACCATTATGTACATATTATGTCATATTATAAAGAATTTAAGATCTTGATGTTTACCTCATGTGCGGCTCTTAAATTCCTTACACTTTAAACAATAATTATGTTGAGTTATTACAGCAAACTTACACTGTAGTTATTGAAAAAGAATTTTCAATAATGGATCACAGATAGACTCAATAATATTACTGCGTGTGTTTCCATAGAATTATACAAAACATTAATGATTTAAATCGAAATCAGTGCTTATAAATATAATTATATTCTGTACAATAAATTAAAATGAAAATATTATTTATACTACATCTATTTACAGCAGTATGTCAATGGTTACATAAATCTATGGAAAGAGAAATATTATCACCAACATATTTACAAATTGCACTTAAAAATAATTTAGTAATAGCACGTGTCAAATTAACCAAATAAAGGGAAGCAAATTAAATGCAAGAGCTATAATGTAATTGAAATTCGAATTAATTAATTAAGTTTCACCGTCCTTTTTCATCGTATTGTGATAATATATTTAACGACAATAAAAATAACCCCCAAAATTAATTATTACTGTTATTCATATCAAAAGACAAAGGATTGATTGTACTGACATCTTTTATCTATAACTCATCATTCAAATTGTTAAATCGTAACGATTTTGCTGCCAAAACTGCTCTAACAATATTAATATATTAATAAATCAGAATACGGCATATTAACGGGAACGTACGAAACTACCTTTTCTTTCTATCACTACTATCCAGAAATAGATCAGTTGATACCTTCCTTTTCCTAAAAAATAATAGATATGTTGTAAAGCATATCAACATTATGAAAAAATTTCTAAGAAATCTTATAAACGGCATATGATTTAATAGGAGTATAAAAAGTTCTTACTTTGGATTTGTAGTATTACTTGAACCATACGTTGTCTTTTTCAAGATGGTTTGTAGCGGTCCTAAAATATAAATCTCTTATTAGACATTGATGGAAGAAAAGGGGGCATTAGATTGAAGTTAAACTTGTATTATTTAGAACAATACATTGTTAGTACGTGTAAATTAGTGAATAATTATCACAGATTAGGTGAATGAGGTATATATTAAAAGTAATTTCAGTCGGTGGCTTCAGACGAGCATCTTTGAGTCTTCTTTCTTCGATTTTCTTTCTTCATAAGAAATATAGTATATAAATAATAACAAAAGCAATAAATAATGAATTATTATATATAAAGATTCACCACAATTCGGACAATTTATATAAAGCATATCAACGGTAATTCTTTAGCGTGGCATTTTTTCATAATTTTTAGTGCGGACGCGATTCTTTGAAATTCAATAAATAATACTGAAATGGAACTATAATGTTGACTATTTATATTGAACGCTGGTGGGTCTGGTACGAGCGGCTGTGGTTATGTCCTTTCTCACTCCAATAGCCGAGCGGCGGCGTTGCTGGTGGGGCTTATATGTTTGTGGTGTGGTTGTAGCAGCGAGCGTTGCCGCTGCCATCACAGAACCGGACAGTCTGTGATGACACGCAAACGTGTTCCCCGTGGCCAGGTCCGTTCTCAATGAACCCGTAGCGGGAATCATGGAAGAGGCGAACTGTTGCGGCGTTAGAAGGCTCGCGTAATACGCAGACGCAACAGTAGCTGGAGGCTGCGTCGGCGGAATTAGAGGCGTAGGAAGAACTGGCACTGAGTACTGATAAGCATGGCTAGCAAGACCGCTACGGTTATACGATTGCGGAGGTGGTATATTGAGAACGGTTGTGGAACGATTGCCATTGCTACATTGGAAAAATGGCGTAAAAGGTAAATGGCTTGCAACTGTAACAGTAGCTGCCTCTGTTGCGGTAGCGTTAACAGGCATTTCCTTTCGCTCAGCTGCTGTTTTGAATGATCTGCGACCATTTTGTTCCTGCACCTCCGCGATGCTAATCATTTTTGTAGCTGGATAGCTGATCTCCGGCTGCGTTATAGGTGATTGCTCTTTACACACACCCGCCGTTTTAGATTGCTTGTTGCTACTTGAATTTCGTTGTTTACGTTTGGGCTGTTGATAAGAATCTATATTGGCAGTTTTACTGCCAACAGACATTCGTCGTTTCTTAAACGGTAGGCGCGTCTCAATGCCAGTCCCTTCCGTATCGCTATTATTCATATTAGCCTTCGATTCCTGCAGTAGTCTATTAAGAGCTTCTTCTTCTTCAGGTGTGAGTTCTTCTAAGGTGACTGATGTTGAGGAGGGAGAGGCAGTAATTGCTTTAATACTATGATCTGTTTTAGTGGCTGGTGTAGGTAGGATTGGTATAGTGGATGTCACATTGGTTGAGCATGCATTAGAAGTATCATTAGAGCAGTATGAGGATGGATCAGCAAGTAAATAATAATTAGTATTATTTGCCAAGAACAAACTTGAATTTGCAACAAGGATAACGTTGTCTTCAGTTGTATCAACGTCGGTTTGTAAAGCCATTTGCTCCAATAATCCTTTAGTTGTTTCTTCGAAAATCTTCGGCGAGTTCGAAAACTCTAAATCTAAATCTTCTAGTTTTGGAACATCGATCGCTATTGTTAAACTAGGTGTGGATTTATTTAAATAAACTGAATCATTACTACTGCTGACTGTATATGAAACGTCACCTATATTACAGTTAATATTTGTTTCTGAACTAAAGGAATTGTTTGATCCGTAAAGTAAGGACAAAGGTGTAGCTATAGTGTTGCCTTGCTTATTCTCGCAATACTCAATTGAGATTGGTGTATAAAAAACATTACCTTTCGACAAGGTTGGGGATCGAGTGAATGGAATTTGTTGAATATCCATTCCCGCTTTGCCGCATAACTTCGTATCATCGCAGAATATTTCGTGAATGCGGATAGTATGGCTAGAATTTGGATAATTATAGTCGATGAGATACTTGGGTGGTTTTCTCCCAATTTCAGGCATTTTTCCTTCTTTGTTCTAATAAAAAAGAACAGAAAATGAATTAACAATCAAGTAGTGTAAAAAGTCGAACAATAAAGATTAAAGAAAGTTATAAGTGAGGCGCGCAAAGATAAACGTAGAAGATAAATAGTTAATTTACCACTATGTCGAAAAATATATATCATCCAATGCCGCAACATTATTAATTGTGAAATTAGTTTCTCGTGTCGACATTGATGTTTTCATTATTAAACGAACTTTATTATTATCACGAACTTACATTGGAAGGTTTTCTCCGTGACAGGTCCAAATATGATGGATAAGCGAAAAGGTACTTCTTTAAAGTATAATTTTCGTCGTGTAAGCTTTTTGCGGACTCGATGCTGGATGGAACACTGGAACTGCTACTCACCTGTGCGGAAACTCCTGAAAATTGTAATTTTATGAAATATTATACTTAGAAATTGGTGAAAATAAAAGATATTAATCGTTTAAAAATATGAATTAAAGCAAGCATATTTTAGTTACACATGTGTTAAACTGAATTTCTGAGACTGCTCGTACTTAGTTTGCAGTTTGGCTTTAGAACAGTTAACAAATATGAATGAATTCTCATGTTAGCTAATGCTGATTTTTTGTTGTTGTCTATTGCAATTTTTCTTGAGTTGTTAAGATTAAGGTTTTAAAATGTATGAACACCATTATAATAGGATACAATCATTTGATATTGTATTATATGTAAATAAACTTCATAAACTGAAAAAAATTAGTACCTTTGCGAATATTTTTCTCTTTCAGGGTTGTTAAAGGTGACGTAACGACATTGTCGCTTTCCAGTAAGTCCTCCGTTTGATAGGTAGGACTGTAACTGTGCACACTAAGTCTATCGCCTCCGTCGCCATTCGCGGTGATCTGTGTGATGCGGGACAATAACCCATTGGACAATGTAGACGGTTCGTCACCATGTACACTGCCGGCGCAACTGCTGTTGGCCGATAAACTGTTCTGATACTGTTCCTGAAAGTTGTCGAACGATTTCTGGGTAAAGGACGATGAGGACGCTGAGGCGGGTGAAATAGCAGAAGCAGATAAGTTGTTCGTATTTTCACTCGTTATAACCGACATGTCAGATATTCTATTGTTGTGAGTTGACGATGTCGTGCCGATTGTTTCATCCTGATCCTGATAAATGCAATCATTTATAAGGAATATTACAAAAAAAACAAGCATCTATCATACAAACGCACATTTGAAGACTATATTCAGAAGCACATTAAGAAATAATAGACACAACTAAGTCACTCTAAGATTGCTATAAGATTTATTTTATACAATATACCTACGAACGTCAAGGTTGTTTTTTCAAAAAGCATTGGTACCGAATATAATGAAATGAACTATCTAATATGAAATCATGTATAACCATGTGTAAAACTAAATAAATTTTCAATTATGATTTAGTCATTAACTGGGAAAAGCCTTATAGATCAGAATATTGAAGTGACCACTTACAGCATCATGCAGCAGCAAATCTGCACACGCCTCTTTTAGTATATCCTTGTTCGGAGTGCTATTGTGTTTCCTCGCATTACGATCTTCCGCGATGATGTATCCTTTCCTGAGAGCCGTCTCTCGCATAGCAGTTATCATCTCGTCATCATCCGGTTGGCTCACTACTTGCATGAATCCTTTATCTCGTACATACTCGGTATGAGTCATCTCGGTGGCCACCCTCATCACCTCCGAGGTGTCTACAGCGAAGGCTTGTTGTCCCAGTAACACTACGTCCGACCCCAGCAAACCTTTTACACCATTATCCGTCGTGAAAAGGATAGGCGGGTCCAATTCCAGCATTGGGGCTTTGTAGCATATTGGTAAAGTACAATCTTTCAGGATTATTGGCCTGGATGGCAATGGCGATAGTGTGGGATATCTGTGATCAGGTACTGATTGCGATATGGACTTAGTTGGGCTACCATGATCCCTGTTCAATAAAAATTATGTACATTGCGAAATTATCGTTCATTTTCAACAGTATGCGTCATATTAGCTATTTGACAATGGAAATTATAACATATATATATATATAGTGAAGGTACAGGTATGATCCCACTAGAAATGTATTGAGTTTTCAACGAATGTTCACAACGAGTAAAAAGAGTTTCGCGAAGATTTTTGTTGGGTTGGCTGCAAATGTATATTACTTACTTTAGTCGATCGCGGTTTAAATTAGAGAAAATATCATCCTCTTTATTTGGCTCCGAGAAGTCTCTGTCCCAAGGAAGCTTTTCTTCTACATCAGAGTTGTGACGCCGCCGTTTCGTAACATTGGACGTGAATAATATGTTAGAGGTATTCTTACTATCTGCGGTGCCTTTAGTTGTCAATGGTATGGAGGTAGGTGAAGCAAGGATACTTGTGAGATCACCATTCAGTTTTTGTCGTTTGGGTAGGGATATTGGAGAAATGTCTATCTGAGGAGGTCTAAAAAGTATACAGAAATATTATTATAAAATATTATCTAAGAAAAACTAGTAAATAATATGTTGTAATATGAATTATTTGATTTGGGATTAGAATTAGTATGTAATAAAAAATCTTAATATCGGGAAGAAAGTTAATATAATTTCATAATTTAGTGGATATTTTAATCAAATGTACTATTTGTTAACAATACGCTGCTTACTCTTTCACAATAGCTTTGATCTTACTCGTAAAACGGTTAAAAAGGGGCAAATAGAACTTAAAAACAGAAATACAAAATTTAGTGCGAAGGATGTGATTATAAATTAATATATGTACAATTTGAAGCAAAGAATATAAGAAAAGTTTTATGGGGGCTAAAATAAGCATTATACTCACTCTCTCCTTTTCCGTGGTTCCTGTCCAGTATCGTGGTCTTCTTCGAGGCCGCTGTTACCGTCCCTGTCCTCACTGCCAGTGGGTGTACGCGGCTGCAGCTCGAAAGACTGATCCTCGCGCTCATCTTGTGAGTCAGGTGTATACAAGAGCAGGTTCGCGGTGTGCAGACTGTTTGTGGATCCATGAACCACACCACTACCGATGCTAGTAGCCGTGCACTTGGGTGAGCCCGCCTCCGCCAATTCCACCGCTTCGACATAATTGTTGTCGGGTGTGCCGATTGAACTACTCGGTGGGGACATGTACGGATTCTGCGCGCAAACATAATGACAAGTGATTCAGCTTTAATACTCATCTTAATTTAATCGCTTATTAACACATAATTAGTTTTTCTGTTGCAATTTTTAATGACTTGTCGATTTGAGATGCTTTGAATAGTTATCATTCAATGAAGTTAGCTAGGAACAGCTAATCTGCTAATCCAATGTATATATTTTTAGACCTACCAA
This sequence comes from Leptodirus hochenwartii, assembly GCA_947310635.1. Lineage (NCBI taxonomy): Eukaryota > Metazoa > Arthropoda > Insecta > Coleoptera > Leiodidae > Leptodirus > Leptodirus hochenwartii. The sequence goes on along the minus strand of OX371179.1, from coordinate 7,087,933 downwards.
CCCGATACATCTGCCGTACGCACTCTAATCTGGGTATACCTATATCTACCTTTCCTGCTGTGACTTCTGTAACTAATTTGATATTGAGAATTAATTTATCGCTTTATCTACCCACCCAACCCTCATGATTTTAAATGCTTCTGTCCGGATAAATTATTATATACATACCACACCCATATCAGATATAGAGTTCATGTCGGCTGAAGGACGTGTGCGGTTCCTCACTTGCGCCCGCTTCGCTGCAAATCGTTCACTAATGTCACTGAAGGTGTCCCTTGCACTATCACTGTTACAAACACTGTTATTCTGTTCATTGTTACTAAACTGCGCCTTCTGTGCAGCTTCCGCTATTGTATGTAGTATGGATAGCGTCGCATTGTCCAAATGTGGCGTTCGCCGCTGAGGGAGAACTCTTTGTACTTTAGTTCGTGCTGATGATGTCATAGATCCGGGAATGAGAGGCGTGTGCAGATGTAATGTCGGGACGGGCGGGGGCCGTATCCGTGGGCGATTATCGCGAGTTGGTGGGGGTGGTATGGCTGTGATGGCGGCAGAAACACCATTACTAGTAGTTTTGTTATCGCTAGTAGAAATGATCTAAATATGGTACAATGTGTTAATTAACATTATTTTAATAATTAATAAACATAACTATTATGTTTAATGTTTTTTTTTTATCATAATAAAATTTAGGTTCTATATGTACTTAACTTTGCCAATCATGAATTTACAATTTCTAACGACTTTCAAATGTTTGATGTTATATATGTCAAAAAGAATAAAATTATCATTTCAATTCAATTGCGTTTTGTAATTATTGAATCTAGAAGTGTTTTGATAAACCTAGTACAGTAATCAAAATTTGACACACAATCGTTCCAAAGCATATTAATTTTTGGCATTATCAAAGCAGAAAGACAATTGACAAAAACAGAATAGAATTCATTAATATAATATTTTCAGCAATATCGTCAGATTGTCTTTTCCTAATGTGAATCTTTCTTAATGTTTGTTAAAAACATTACATCTTTAATTAAATTAATTCTTTACTCAAAATATATTTTATTTCTTATCGAAAATTAACATGATAAAACGCTCCTTAACTAACCCTCCTATAAGCAACGTATACAATATATTTCCTATCAAAATACTATGAACTGGGCGAAGTAATTGTACGTCAACTGCAGTGCAAAAAAAAACACCGAAATACGTGTTAATTTAATATAAGCAATAATTCACATTATTATCGCAAGGTGTCTGGACAATTAATAAAATTGCATAATAGTAATTGTAATTCTTCTTGCTTAAGAAAAAATCGAATGTTCATGCTTATGGGTATTTATATTTATTGAAATCAAAAAAACACCACTTTTGCGTAAACGTGAACACATATTTAAAAAATAAAAATAAAAATAAACGCAAAACAAATTAACGAACGTACCTGGACTTCATCATCGTCATCAGAATCTAATGTGATGATCTCTATTACATCGTCGCTTGTGTCTGTGTCGTAGATTTCCAGATCTTCATCAACGCTACTCATTGCAGTTTCAGAATTAAACAGGAACGATTCATATGGACGCTGCATATAGAAATAATACATTTATTAAATATGAAATAATGTTTCAAAAACGTTGTGTATAAATGCCTTTTAACTAATGATATTGTTTAGAATTTAATAATATATTTTCCCAGACAAAGATTACAATGTTTTTATAGATCCATGTTGTAGAAACAATATAGTGTTATTATACGATTTTTCTATGTGAATTTTATGAATATTTTCATATAAAAAATACTTGATACCTAGCTTTGTATCTATTGGTGTTTTTACTAACCAAATCGTCGTTGACATCATCAAACATTCGCCTTTGATTAGTTTTTCTAATCTCGTTGAAATACCTCTCTATTGTCATATTCTTAATTGCAATTAATTTGTCTAGATCCAAATTTTCTCCAGAAAATTCCAAAACTTTCTTTATAAACGTAGAATCTAAAGTAAAAATCATTAATAATTTCCTTTAAACGGAAGAAAGCAAAAATAAAACTAAGCACTAAATCTTGGTCACAGACAATTTGCGAAGGTAAAATAAAACATTTCGATTTTTTTTTTCTGTATAAAGATTCAATTTAATCAATACTACATTAAATAAAGCATTTATATGATAAATATGCATTTTAGCACATTTCGTATAAGTGTCCAATTGTTGTGCTACTAAAGATGGGACTTGGTATTCGAAATGCACATTTGCTTATAAATACTTTCAGTTTGTTGTTTTGATGAGATTCTATAGAAATAGTTTCTTATAAGAACGTACAAACGAAACAAAGAAAATGTTCTTATCTCAGTTTAATTACGTCCGTACTTACTATTATAGTTATTTAGCTTCATGCAAAGCTAAATAACAAGTTATGTTTCGTTGCTATCATGCTGTTCTTCAACATTATCATTATTCGTAATTGATTTTATTATTGCTTACATTTTCTAACTATAAGAACTTATCCGCATATAATAATTAATTGGTGCAGTATCGATGTTACTTACCAGGTGGTCCTTTTTCGTATCCGAATTTCTTATTTAGGATACCCAGCATGCTCTCTTTAGCGTCTCCCTTCTCTAAAGGAATCCACAATAAGTAGTTTATCACATACCGACAGTACGATTCGTCACTCTTGTCTGTTAATGGTCGTTCATGTAATAATAAGCTAAAAATTATAAAAGTAATTTATTGCGATTTCATTCGATAAAAATGATATATGAATGGAACATTAGGATCCTTTGGAATTATTATCTTCATACTTCAATTAAATATGTTAAAACAACTTTTGAAAAATGGGTAATGATTTGAACGAATAAATATTATTTGAACAGTTGTGTAGTAATCGAAGTCAAATATTTTAGCGAAAATTTGACGTTTTGATTTTCAATCACTACATTTCTATTAATATAACAAGGAGTCTGATCAATTAATACTCAAGCTGTATAAATTGAAATTCGCCCTGCAGAGTAATTATAGCAGGAATTTTATTTCTAATAAAATAAGCCGTATTCTGTTAGCGAATGAACTTCCCACTTTGAAATCCATGGGCTGCAGATTCTAATACTAACCACAGCAAAAAAAAAACATCTGTAGATTTTTCAGTATGAGAAAAGGCAAACAAAAATGTAAAAATCTTTAAAACTACTTACGTATAGAGGTAACGCACGGTTACTACGCAAGAGGGCGCCTCAACGTTATACCACATCTTCATAAGGACGTGCAAGACGTTCTCATTGCGATGTAGAAAATTGTGCAAAATGAAGGCGAGCTTCTGCGCTTGTTTACCGAGACGCTTCAAGTACATCATCTCATCTTTCATCACTATCACACCAGATTCTATCAAAAGATGCATTAAATCAGTATTTTTCCCAAGCACTGATAATGGACAAAGATAAAGGTACGGATTTAGAATATAAAGCCTCTAAATCTAAAAAACTGTTTAAAATTTATGATTGTACCATACTATTAGACTAGATTGTTCCTCATTCATAAACTTTAAGAACAGTCGTTTACATACTGAAGTATAAAGCTGAATGATACAATTAAATAAGTATCATTTAAGGTTGTAGCAATCACATTTAATTATTTCTGTATATTTATATAAACTTTGAATCATGTTATTGTTCTAAATCAAAAAAATGTACATTGACTAAAAGGAGAAATTTATTGGTATTAAAATTTCTCTAAATTATTCAATCAGCATTAATATCGCAAGGTGTCTGAACAATTTATACATAACTAGAATAAACTGAAATTCTCCTTGCTTAACTAAGATTCTCGGAATTTTCTTAACTTTGATTTGAGAAAAAATATTTACTGCATGTTTAAGACCTTTATGTAAATCTCTCCCAGTAACACCATACCTGACTTAATTAACTGTCTATCAAATTTCGTCTAATCGCATTGGATACTTTAAATTTAACACATAAAAACCATAAAGGCAATTTAAAGAAAATACATTAAAATTTGTGTTGCGTTTTTCTCTCTTAATTCTATTAATTTTACTCTTAATTTGAATAAACGTTTTCATTAACCAATAATATTTATAGTAATAAGGTCACATACCACGGTTGTTATTTGAATCTGGTTTGAAGCAAATTTTGCCGATGGTCTTTAGTTCTACCGAACAATAGATGGCCAATACGTCTTCCAGTAAACTATAGTAGTTCGTGTTCTCGGCCATATTGACGCGATAGTACTGCATATCGTGGAAACACTCATGTATATAGTTTAGGTGATGGATAATGTACGTAGATAAACGTTCTGTATAGGCGTAGTACAGCGTCTTATTCCGTAACGATCTGCAACATTAAATTGATCGTAACAAATGTATATTCAATCTCCATTTTTCTAAATTGTATTTATTTCTGTTAACAAACGGTACGGCTTTATAAATTTGAGATAAACCGGTATGCCATATGCCTTGCCATAAATGTCTCGTTTTCTATAAAAATTTCTTATTATCCTCGAGTCAAATGGTAATACAGATACTTTGAAAATTTGAATTACGCTTTGTTCGACAATTTGATAGTATGTAAGATTACTCGTATTGATTGAATGTTTTCACTTTATGTCCATCTATCTCCCTATAAAAGAATGAAATTGATCTATCAATCAGCTCAAGTTAGTCTGGTCAAAACAAGTCCGGTCGGCCGGTCAAGCTGGGACAGGTCAGGCCGTCTGTCAACATGCAAAATTGATGCAGCTGCTTTTACGTGTCCCACTTGAATTTAAAAAACAGTGAATATTGGAAAACTTCACCCACATTTTAATCAATTTCAACATTTCATGCGTGGTGTAAATAGATACGTTTTGCAAGCCTTTCGTATATTTGTACGTCAACATTCGATTTGGGAATGAAGCCTGGTTCAACTGGGGTATGTACCTATCTTTTTCAAAAAAATTAGAGTATGCGGTTGGGACATCTGATATATAATCAGTGAAAAGTTTAAAAGATATGTAGAAAATTGTAATCATATGCAATATATGCCGATAGTACGAATCAAAATAATGTATATACTTGAAATAAAGCTTTAAATTACCACAACAATAAATAATGAACCTAACAAGCCATAATAGTATTACATTTCTTACGGTAATCATAGTACACGCTCCCTCTATATAAAAAAATCGCAAACGTAATAAGTACGACATAATATTAAACATTATCTTCGCGTGTGGTAACTCGTCATGTAACTTTTTCGGATCGCGGCCTCTTAAACAATTTATTTTCTCTAGGGATAAATCAATAGGTTCTACGACTGCGGGTCCTCATCGATGATTTACTGAATAAACTAGCGTTTATAATGATCCATTCTGTTAATTTTAAAAATTATCACCACGGTGTTAAATAATTGTTTAGAATATCACCCAAATACCGTAACTCAAAGCATTAAGTAGCATTTTGAAGGCTATGCCCCCATTTTCAGTAGCACAGGATCAAAACTAAATAAAATACCTCTATCACGAATCGTGATTGCTATATTCGTATTTTATATGCTACTGAAGATGGGGGCATAGCCTTCGAAATGCGCATCTAGCTACTTAATGCTTTGAATTACGGCATTTGGGTGATATTCTAAACAATCATTCTGTTAATGATCTAGAGGTTTGAGCATTAAAGTAATTGGTCTAAAAGTATTCACTCGATAAAAATTATAAGTATAAAGATCCACAAAGCAAATCTATCATCTCTTGAAGTATTTATTATTGATATTCGGAGCTACATTCTTATTCGTACGGTATTTAAAAAAAAATACCGTACATTATTTTCAACTTACAACTTATACGTGAGCACTAAATCCATTAGAGCTGTCGCGCTTAAAAGAGCTTGTTTCTTCTCAGAAAACATTTTGACAATATTGATATCCCAATGGTCCATTACAATTTTGGGCGGTGGATCCAGAGATACTGCAAGAAAACGATGTGCGTTAATGAATAAACGACGATATACAATTTACTAGAATCAAGCAGTACAGTAGGGTAGTACTTACCGATATCGTCTTCATCCTCCGATATGAAGCGCTTTTTTAGAACATTCATATTGTGTTCCCTTTTTCGACTAGCCATATTCAATTGGTAACGGCTAGAAGCTAGGCAGCGTTCAATATTCTCTTCTATAGGACACATATGATATAGGTTACGTACTCTGCAAGTATATTACGCTCATTCGCAGAGAGATACCGCGAACATTTGTGAACATTCTCGAGTCTCTATTGTCCATTCCGATAGAAAACTTTGTCTCTGCACTCGATTTTACGAACAATGAATGGGTAGTAATAGCAAATCGGGACCCCAAAATCACAAAAACAAATATGGCGCAAGGGAGAATGCTGCTGCATCTAGTTCGTATTACGCTGAGTTGTGTGCATGATCAACGGTACACAAATATGCAGACACTGTTGACAACATCGTTCGCAAGTCTACACAATTGCATATATTAAAGAAATAGATTGTTAAACATTCAAATTTAAGAAGTTTTCGTATTCTACGATATTCATAAACACTAAACAAACGAACGACACACCACTTTCGACTTTAGCTATTTAGGTATTATACAGTAATGTAGAATCTGGGTAGCAAGGCTGACGGTTGTCATCCTTGTATGGTGTCTCTGTCTAACGCAATGACATTAGTGTGTGCCTTTCAACCAAGTTGGGCGGGAAATCCAGAAATGGAAGGGCGAAGTAAATACGAATAAAATTGCTAGGCTTTTTTTTCTTACTAAAATAAAATACATTTCGCATTCATATGGTTTTAGTTCATTCTTATATCATTTTCATATACTTCAGTAATGTAATAGTATTTAAATTTTACACTACGATTTATGTGCACAATTATATACTTAAAATCGCTTAAAAATGTAAAAGAAATACTCTAGACGGAGGTTTGCACCATTTACAATATTCCAAATTTTAGGAGTCTTTGTAATATCACCCGACTGCATGACTAATCAATTATTTTTTAGGAGTTTCGATGTTTTATCGATTGTTTTTGCGGCAGCAAGCACCATACAGAATAAAATTACATACATTAAAAATAAGTCTGAAGCAACTTCTTTTGTTGCAAATGTTCATTTAATAAAATATATTCAAATTGTAGAAAGATTATTTTTAAACGTTAGTTGACATATGATGGTCTACAATAAAAATTTGAACAGAAATGATTTGTGAGAATGTTCCAAAAACTAATTTAAAATATTATAAACTGACGTGGAGTTGAACTAACGTTTGTTGGTGAACGTACCTAATCATATGCCAACATAACAAAAAAAATACGTGTAAATAATTTAATCAGGTAGGTCACTACAGGTTCAGTTTACACTTAATAATGTCAAATAATGCCAAGTCAATAAATATATGACTAATTGACGTTTAGATATAGTTTCAAGAATACCTAACCTGACTCAGAGGTAGAAAAACACGGGCAAGAGCTTGAATAGCATCGAGTGGTCTAGATAGACTGGGTGTTGTTTAGGTGTGGCTGACTGACTGGCTGGTATCCCTCGTCCCGGATAATCTCCCAATCAAAATATTGCGATATTCCTTTTGTATGGAATACATTTGACGCAACAATAAATAAGTCGAGACGAAACAGGGTATCATGGCTGGAACGGGAAACTTGCCGGCCTGTGTTATCGATGTCGGAACGGGGTAATGCTAAAATCATTCCTTTAGGTGTGCAAATTCGAACGGTATTTATTTTTCAGCTATACAAAGATGGGTTTCTCGCCTAATAGAGAGCCTCAGTTTATTATACCGTCCGCTATTGCCATTAAGGAATCTGCCAAAGTAGGCGATCAGTCCTCTAGGCGACTAACTAAAGGCGTCGAAGATTTAGATTTCTTTATAGGAGATGAAGCTTTCGAGGCATCCGGTTATGCAGTTAAGGTATATTTATGAACCGAATTTTAATAAGACTCATTTATTGATATTGATACGCGGAGTGGCCTAGCGGGTAATGCATTGAGCGTCGATTACAAGAGTTAAGCAACGTCTCGCTAGGGCAGTGCTTAGATGGGTGACCGTAGCTCAGTGCCACCTATCCTCTATACTCGGTACCATTCTTAGTTGGGATACAATTAACTAAGCTATAGTAACAGGCTTCCCACCCTTCCCATATGTTCCTAATATCTCCCCCAAGAACTCAGATATGCTTCACTGGCTTCGAGCTGTTTGCAATCTGATCCCAATCACAAACAATAATAATTGCGTAAAGTTTGTGGTTTCGTACTTTCGTTTCTTATTCTAATCAAACATTTGGCGCTGAAATAAAGCAAATTGTTATTAGACGTTCGTAAGATTTATGTTTAATTTCCTGGCAATTCTAATCTCGACTTGAAAATATATTTTATAAAAGTGAGATCGAATAAACCATTTTTAGTATCCAGTGCGGCACGGTTTAGTAGAAGACTGGGACTTGATGGAGCGTTTTCTGGAGCAATGTATTTTCCGGTATCTACGCGCTGAACCTGAAGATCATCACTTCTTACTAACCGAACCACCGCTCAATACGCCCGAAAACCGCGAGTATATAGCCGAGATCATGTTCGAGTCGTTCAATGTACCGGGCCTATATATAGCGGTACAGGCTGTACTCGCATTAGCCGCCAGTTGGGTGTCTAGGCCGGTAGATGGTCGCACACTTACCGGAATCGTAGTGGATAGTGGAGATGGTGTCACACACGTCATACCCGTGGTAAGTGGCAAGATGCAAAAGGACAACCATAACATTGACGAAGTCCAAATGACGTTAGCGGATTGAGCAGAGCCGACGATAGACTTCCTAAATGGTGTATAACTAATTAAGAGACTAATATAAAAACCGGCACTACAAAGGATGCCAGCATCGTACATAGTTAGCATTCTTCAAATTCAAATTATTTTGATTATTAATAGAAGAAAATGTCATTAAATTTAATCACGTCATTATATGTATGATTTTATGATAATACAATAAAAATTTATGATTACTGTGACAGCCAAATCTCCAAATCTAGTGTTAAGTCTTGTAGCTAGTATGGACTACGTTAAAACAACAAAATATAATATTATTTCTGCAGGCGGAAGGTTACGTAATTGGTAGTTGTATCAAACACATTCCCATAGCCGGTCGTAATATTACATACTTCATTCAATCGCTTCTACGTGAACGGGAGGTTGGCATACCGCCAGAACAGTCCCTCGAGACAGCCAAAGCGATCAAGGAACGTTACTGTTACATATGCCCCGATATAGCCAAGGAATTCGCTCGTTACGACGCCGATCCAACGAAATGGATGAAGAAATACGAAGGTAGATCATATTATTTTCGCACTTCACATCACTAATTTTGTTTTACTTTATTTTTTATTGTGCGCCGTTTAAAGGATTCTTACGAATGTTTGTATTTTGTCGTTTTTTCTAGGTATGAACTCTGTTACGAAGCAATTATATTCAGTGGACGTTGGTTATGAGCGTTTCCTCGGACCGGAGATATTCTTTCACCCGGAGTTTTCGAATCCGGACTTTACTACCCCATTGTCCGAAATCGTGGATGATGTAATACAGAATTGTCCGATTGATGTGCGCCGACCGTTGTACAATAACGTGGTATTGTCTGGTGGTAGTACTATGTTTAAGGACTTTGGCCGCAGGTTGCAGCGAGACTTGAAGCGAACAGTCGATAATCGACTGAAGTTGAGCGAAAACTTGGGCGGTGGACGTATCAAGGTAACACATATATAGAATTAATTTGCTTTGAAGTACGATTGCATTATAAATCACTCGTAATGCTAGATTGTTGATTTCGTGATACAATATGTTTAATGTCGATTAGATATTATTTGCTGGATTATTTGTCCTAGTACTTTTAATTACCTGCTTAATGTGGGTGACGAACAGCTCCAAAATTTTACAAACCATATTCCTATTTTTAATGCGAGTATTTTATTTGATTGATTCTTGTGCTACTGAAGATGGGGGCTAGCCACCGAAATGTGCATTCTAGCTATTTAATGCTTTTACGAGTTACGGTATTTGTGTGATATACCATACAATTACTTAACATCGTCGTGAGGATTTTATAGTCAATTTTATCGTTTTACATTGTTTTGTAAATCATTTTCATAATAGACCACACCTCAGTTTAATATTTGTTATTAATTATTTGAAGGTAATTTGACCACTTCTGATGACTCTTAGATTTGTAATTGTGGCATCATTAAAATAATCGTATTTGTGTCAGTCGATGTCATAAATTAGAGACAAAAATATCTCAATAACTACCTAATTATTTCACTGCCCTATTTTATATTTACTATTCTTTCAGCCAAAGCCGATAGATGTCCAAGTAGTTACGCATCATATGCAACGATATGCTGTTTGGTTCGGTGGCAGTATGTTAGCATCCACTGTAAGTTTTTAATTTATCATTACTCGGTATGGTTTGGCGTGTTTATAGTTCTGTCATAATCACTATAATTTGTTTTATATATATTTTTTTAGCCCGAATTCTATCAAGTATGTCACACAAAACAGGCATACGAAGAATTTGGCCCCGGTATATGCAGGCACAATCCCGTTTTCGGTACTATGACTTAATTCTTCCGTTTCCGCGTGTGTCTTTTCCTATAAATCGTCGCCTATAATTAAAATTCAGTCAGTCACTTGATTAAGCCACACACAATTGACACAAATTAAAAATTGCATCGGCGCAATAGTGATAAAAATGATGTATTTATGAATTGCGATATGTTTTTAATATTATATTGTGTTAATTTCGTAGTTCGTTAGTAGATTTTCTTTCTTAATAATATTTACCAAAATTTCGTTCAATTAGATTACAATTTAAAAATTTAACGCACGATAATTATTATAATGTTTTTCAATGAAATCCTATTACGTAATTAATTAATAATAAATGCTTTCGATCTACTTTGTATTAATATTATATTCTTCGCTTTTAAGATTTTAAATTAAGTACTATGGATGAATGACATTTTTCATTTATAATTTTTCGGATCCGTATCTTCCAAATAAGAATAGACGTTCGAGAGCTATGTTATTTTATACCTTTTACTTTATGTTTATATATGTCAATTATTTACGTACATTGTAAATAAAGTTAATATAAAATCATAAATGTCCAATATTTTAACACCGTATATCTAATAAAGGTAAGAATGCATTACATTTGGACCAGTATAATTTTTAGTTACGTTTGTAAGTGTATTAACAAATCTATTAGAACGTTGTATATTTTGAAAGTCCTTCAACAACAATATAAATATATTCTGACTTAATGGTTAATGTTTTCCAAGTCCGTAAACATTTGCAATAATAGAAATTTTGATATTTTACGGTTTTAGAATTACTCAAAATGAATGCTATAAGTATTTCTGAGTGGGCATATAAACATATTTAGAGAAAGCACTAATTGAAGTTCTCTTATATACAAATAAATCATGTATAGTACAATATACTCTTAAATTGTGATTGATTTTATACGTATCTTCATAACATGCCAATTTTTTAACGCTTCATATTTGTAGTAATGTAAAGTGGTATAAATATGAATTACTATGATTGATTATAAGTACATCAAAGATTCAAAGTTATATATTATTTCTACACTACGACGAAATTTTGATCCTGAAATTTATGATAAATTGTCCCGTATAGTTGATTATTTGATTACAATATATATTTCCGTAGTAAACAAAGTAGAAGTACTATATTGATTATATGCAGTAAGACTTGTAACATTTTACACGTACAAAATAATTATGTGGCTTTAGCAGCAGTTAAAATTAGAAAAGTGGTATTAAAAAAATCATTCACAAATTTGTTTAGAAATTACAAGTATTTCTAAGATTTAAAAAACATAAGAATAAAAATGATTATAAATAGGCTCTCTTCCCTAAAATGATTATATTTATTTATAGTGAAATAATCAAGCACTCATAAATCACAACTTTGTTTCTTTCTTTCATATTACATACATTACTGTCACTACCTAAATTAAAGAAATCAGTACATAATTTGCTTGTCTATTGTAATGGTTTACATACAAGTTAAAGTAAAATAACTATAAGTTTTAAATGTCATAAATTGAAGTAGATTTAAACCAAATAAATGACCAATGTGCTCTATAATCTAATAATTCATAATATGCAGTAATATAGAATAACTTCCATACCTTAAGTAAAAGAATCTTTTACATCGTAAGCAATGTGAGTATATATATTTTTTAAAATGAACCTACAGAAATTAGTCTAACGAAAATTTTACGGACATCGCAGCAATAAAGTAAAACTGTAATATCTTGCACTTCACAAAAGAAATTCAATTTGCAAATAATCACATCTTTCAATCGTACCTTTAATTTTTTTTGGATGCGGATAGAGATGTCCCGGGAACGTCTATGTAAGATAGTTATTGTGGTCAGCGTCTGCGTCCGTGTCCGTACTATCGTCATTCTCGTCGACATCCGCCTCGTCATTGGTGGGCGCATTGGCGGGCCGCATGTTGTTCAACAGATAGTGCATCGCGTCCACGAGGGAGGCGACACTGCGCCGTAACTCAGTACCAGCGGTTGGGCCGCCCGCTGCAGCACCAGCAACGTCCTCTGGCGGTTGCATTAGGTTTAACGCATCAACTCGCAATGCGTTCGCACCGCCTCCTTGTCCCGGTTCTCCCCTTTCGATGTTATGAAAACAATGAAAGTTGTCTCATAGTTAAAATGAAGCGTATTTTATTACAAACAAATGAGGTCAGCCTAGAGTATGCAAGTGATAATTTCTTTTAATTCGTTGAGTATAATATTCTTACTATTCCATCACTGTATACTTTTCTTATAAGTGTGTATATTAAAATCAATGTAAACGTCTGCGTATTAAATAATGCCATTCACACGTACAATACTAAAATTAACGACCATTTCCGCGTTCCATTCAGCCGACTGCACAAAAGCCAAGCCAAGCCAAGCAAAACCCAGTAAATCGTGTGGATGTATATAACAGATTGCCCCGTTCGTTGAGGGAAATTGAAAATGTGCGTAAATTCATATTAGAACTATACTATCTGGCAAATGAACCCATGTACTCTGTTGAATGTTGAGTTCTTGTAAATTGTATGCTAATTGCATATTTCTTGGACAATGTCCTACAATTCCGATCGTGTTTATTTTTAAGTCTATCATTCTATGTACCGATTTGAGCATTCTTTAGACAATAAAGATATTTATTTATTTATTTAATAATTTAAAATTCGTCAAATTTCATGTATCACATTTTTACTTTTATACGAATTGTAATAGTTGGGTGAATCAATTTACAATCTTTAATTTGATATATTTAATTATAAATTTAATCGTCGTGTGAACAACTATCGCGCTATATCAACTTGGCATGTTCGGAATCTTTTTTTGGAATGGAGACTTACAAAAAAATACTGTAATATTATTTTAAAATTATCACTACGGTTTTAAATAATAGGATAGAATATCACCTATCACCCAAATACCGTAACTCAAAGCATTAAATTAAATTGTAGTTTAAAAAATGTATAGGTCATATTATGAAATACTTCTGCCATATTGACTTCTTTATTTAATTGTATAGCAAGCACGGTTAGTGACAGAGGTATTTTATTTAGTTTTTATCTTGTGCTACTGAAGATGGGGGCATAGCCTTCGAAATGTGCATCTTGCAATAGGGCTCGCAATTTAAATATATAAGTTACTTACAGTGGGACTTCATTCATATTGAACGTAGGTATGAGAGATCGAAAGAATATGCCCAATGCACTGGCATTGCTGCTACTAACTGTTGGTCTCGCCGGTCTATTGTAAATATTAATCGTATCCAACGGTGGAAATGGATCAAAGGCCAATACTCCATTGTTGAAATCCTGTAACAATTGAATTATACTTATATCAATAAAGGTGTATATTATTGAAAGATTTATAAAAACTTAAAGGGCACATTAAAATCACACGAATAAAATCATTTATGATAAATTTACTGCTGCGCTATTAAATTTTATTCAACCGCTCCCGTTATACATCTACCGTAAATTAAATGCGCAATTTATAATCTATAGAATATCACATACCTCTGTCGTTGGTGTGACAGTGACGCCCTTGATGTCACTTAGAACTATGTGACGGCAAATTGGGCGAGGCAAGGGTCCGCGATACCAACGCCCCCTTTGTACCGCCAACTCGGTGGCTAACGGATCATCGGCATCGACGCGATCGAGGACACGATTCACATTGGCCTCAAGCCATGGTAATAAGTCCGGATCCTTCCACACGTGATAGCTCCGCTGCACGTACAGGTTGATTATGGTCTTTAACGACTCCGGTTGTCTATCGACAATAATTTAGAAACACGTGGTAAATGTCTTATTTTATACTGATCTCTTTGAAATTATCATGTAAAGTGTCATCCACAATTTTATAGCATTAGTATTGTTCCAAATCATAAATTAAAATATTAAATGTATCTAAATGTCGTCTTAATTACATAAAGATTAAATTTACAGTATGGTAATGTATGAAAAATGTTAACACAGATGCACTGTTGCACTACTCATCTCTTTATTTGTTTCAAATGTCGGTATTTTTCAATTTACTTTATAGTAAAGCGTATTCTCCCGTGGTCAATTGTTTTGGAATTGATAATTAGAAAAATACGGTGGCAAACATAGTGTCAAATAAAATATCTTCACAAATCATTATGTATCTAATAAAAATAGATTAGTGTCAGAAGGATGTTGAAATGGTACCTCTTGCCTTTGAGCATTAATACAAGGGGACCACCTAAGACGTCTAGGAATTTTCCGTAGAAACTAATAGATAGAATTTTGGAAATTTAGATTCGTACACACAGCTTAAAACTCAGAGTCATATATATACAGGGTGCTCTATTTTTATGTGAGTGATTCAACTCTTTTATTTCAAATATAAAGATATATATTTGTTACCATAATAAAATATATTAAAACCATTACACTTCAGCTATATCAAGAGAAAACCCATAAATTTCTACCTAAACTTAAATTAGCTGAAAATTACTTAAGCTTAAAAAATATTTAAAATATACGGGGTATTCCATTTTTTATTGATTTAAAATATCCAAGAGTGAAGTGTATTTATTAATGTCCTGTTATAACAATCCGTTTTGTTAGTATGGCTCAAGTTTTGAACCATCGTTACTCTCGTGTTTTTCGAAATTTTTATTTTTTCTAAAAAATAATTTCTAATGCAAAAGCTAATGCATGTTAGTTAAAGAGTCCGCAATCCTAAAGATTGGTTGGAAACAGCACGCCATGCCGATCTATCCTGAGCTAATCCCTTCATCTCCCTATAGCTATTCATCTCAACGTCTTCAACTATCTGACTCACATACTCCAATCTAGGCCTACCTACCCCTCTCTTTCCCTCCACTCTACCTTCTATGATCAATTGCATAATCCCCCCATGTCTAAGGATATGCCCTACTAATCTGTCTCTCCTACGCTGTAACACTCTCCAGATACTTCTCTTCTCCCCTACTAACTCTAGTACAGCTTCATTTGTTACTTTATCTTCCCAACCAATCCTCATCATCCTCCTATAACACCACATTTCCAGTGCTTCTAATCTACGCTTCTCTTCCTTTCCTATAGTCCACGCCTCACACCCGTACAGTGCTACACTCCAAACATATACCTTCAGTAATCTTTTTCTAATACCCAAGTCAATATTTGATCTTAAAATCTGTTCTTTTTCTACGAATGCCTTCCTACTCTGTGCTATCCTACACTTTATATCTACCTTGCTTCGATTATCTTTTGTGATTCTACTGCCTAAATAACAAAAATCTGACACTTCTTCGATTCTATTATCTCCTATTGAGATCCTCATTTTTCTACTGCATTCCTTTTTGTCATACCTCATCACTTTAGTTTTACCTATATTTATTTTCATGTTAAAATCCCTAGTCAATACTGCCTGCATACCATTCAATACCCTTTCTAAATTCTTTTCGCTTTCTTCCAATATAGCTATATCGTCGGCGAATCTCAGCATATATATTTTCTCTCCCTGTACATTCACACCTACACTATACTCTTCTTTTACTTTGTTTATTGCATCTTCTATATATAGATTAAATAATAACGGTGAGAGTGTACATCCCTGCCGAACTCCCTTCCTTATTTTTGCTACCTCTTCTTCCCCCTCAATTCTAACTAAGGCAGTTTGGTGTTTATATAAATTAAAAATTATTCTCCTATCCTTATAATCTATACCCGTTTCTTTTAAAATTCTAAACATTATGTCCCAATCTACATTATCAAATGCCTTTTCTAAGTCTACAAAAGCTATGCAAGTTACCTTTCCTACCCTCTTTCTTTTTTCTACTACCGTTCTTAGTGCTAGAATCGCCTCTCTCGTCCCTCTGTTTTTCCTAAAACCAAACTGATCTTCTCCTAGCCTTTCCTCTACTTTATTTTCTAATCTCCTATAAATAATCTTTAACAATATCTTCGATGCATGTGATAGTAGACTAATGGTCCTATAGTTCTCACACAAATTAGCTCCTATTTTCTTCGGCATTGTTACTATTCTACTACGCTGAAAATCCTGTGGTACTTCTCCCTTCTCATATATTTTACAAACTAACCTGTATAATCGCTCCTGCATTTTTTCCCCTGCGTGTTTTATTAATTCGGCTGGTATCATATCAATCCCCGCTGCTTTGTTATTCCGTAAATCATTTAATGCTCTATGAAACTCTGACCTAAGTATGCTAGGACCTAAGTCATCCTCATCTATCTGTTCCACATTTTCTAGCTCCTCCATGTCCTGCCTACCTTTATATAAATCTTCAAGATACTCCTTCCATCTTCTAGCTTTTTCCTTATTTTCTGTGAGTTCCTTACCCTGCTTATCACATATAATGTTACCCTTTGGTTTTACTTTAGCAAAATGTGACTTAATTTTCCTGTAGCCCAAATCTACTTTACCTCTTCTCATATCCTCCTCAATATCCTCACAGTTTCCTTTTATCCACTCTTCTTTCGCTAGCTTGCATTTCCTATTAATTAAGTTCCTTAGTTCCTTATATTTTTTCTGTTCTGCTTCTGTGTTTCCTATTTTAATTTTCCTTCTTGCTTCTATCATTTCCACTATTTCTTCCGTGATCCATTCCCTCCTACCTGTCCTTTTCTTTGTGCCTAATACTTCATTTGCTACTGTAGTTAACCCATTTCTGATTTCCCTCCATTCGCAATCTATGTCGCTCCTTGATGTTCCATTAGCCATGATTTCTACTTTCTGCTTGTACTTTTCATATACATCAGCTAATTTTAACCTATCGACATCCACTCTGACCTGTTTGGACTTCTGTAATTT